>RJVU01037554.1:4473259-4582855 GCA_003731715.1 Anabarilius grahami | reverse complement strand
AAAAATATTAAGCAGCACAACTGTTTTCAACATTGACAGTAAGAAATGTTTCTTGAACAGCACAAATCATCATATTAGAATGAATTCTGAAGGATCATGTGACGCTGAAGACTGGAGTAATGATGCTGAAAATTCAGCTTTGATCACAGGAATAAATTATATTTTTAAATATATTCAAATAGAAAACAGTTATTTTAATTTGTAATAATATTTTACAATAATATTGTTTTTACACTTTTTTTTTTATGATACAGCCAAGCTACTCATATTTTGATTCCATTGACTACCATAAAAATATTTAAATAAACAATTTGATTCATTCATTCATTGATAGATAGATAGATAGATAACTCCAAACCATAATTTTGTCGTAAACTTTTGTCCTAGCTATCTCCTTACTGAGTACTAAGCTTAATTTTGGAGAAATTTTCAATTCTGTTTTTATTTTTTATAAATGTAACAAATTTTAAGAATTTTCTCATTTTGTTAATATTTATTGCAAAAATCAAGGTTTTAAACTGTATTTAGGCGTACCTCAAATTTTGGTAATAGGATTGCAAAAATTGCAAACACAAATGTTAAAAATGAACCTAAATTAAACAGTTCATATCATTTTAGTTTGACCTTGTGATGCTGGCAACCAAAAAGGTTAAAGGGTTTGGTTTGAGTTAGTTATTTGACGATATAAAAACGGGATGTGACGTCATGATTGACAGCTCTGAGTGAAGTAGTCACTGAAGCACCAATGCACTTTTCGGGAGGACATTGGAGCTTTAAAGGGTTAATTCACCCAAAAATGAATTATTATGTCATTAATTACTCACCCTCATGTCGTTCCACACCCGTAAGACCTTCAGTCATCTTCAGAACACAAATTAAGATATTTTTGATGAAATATTTTTCAATATTTTTTTTTTTTATCCGCCATAGAAAGCAACGTAATTACTGTCATTCAAGGCAGCGTAGTAAAGACTTTGTTAAAGGATTAGGTGTATATGACTTTCTTCTTCCTGATGAACACAATCAGAGTTATATTAAGAAATATCCTGACACATCCAGACTTTATAATGACAGTAAGCATTACCAAATGAAGTATGAGGTGAAAATATTTAGCTTCCACCAGACCGCCTTCTGTATTCATCTTACGAAGAAAGTGTAAAACTCTAGCAGTTCAAAATGCTTACGCTACGTCCTACACCTTCCCTATTCAACTTATGAAAAAAGCTTAATTGACGCGACGCCAGTTTACACTTTCTTCGTAAGATGAAAACGGAAAACTGTCTGGCAGAATCAAGATATTTTACTTCATAACTTGTTTAAATATGGATTTTTTCTTACACAAACACATCACTTCACTTCAGAAGGCCTTTATTAACCCCCCGGAGCCGTGTGGAGTATGTTTATGATAGATGGATGCACTTTCTCACTGCCATTATAAAGCTCGGATGCGTCAGGATATTAATATATCTCAGATTATGTTCATCAGAAAGAAGAAAGTCATATAGGATGGCTTGAGGGTGAGTAAATCTTGGTGTAATCCTTTAAAATAGTCAGCGTGACTCCAGTGGTTCAACCTTAATGTTATAAAGTGATGAGAATATTTTTTGTGTGCAAAAATAAAACAAAAATAACGACTTCATTCAACAATTTATTCTCTCCCGTCTTTCTCCAATCATGCTGTTTACGTTCAAACTGTTTTAACAATGTCTTTACTACCTTTCTGGACCTTGATTGTGCTTACGTTGCTTTATGGGGGATTAAAAAAAAACTCTTGGATTTCATCAAAAATATCTTCATTTGTGTTCCGAAGATGAACAAAGGTCTGGAACGAGTAATAAATGACATAATTTGCATTTTTGGGTGAACTAACCCTTTAAGCACCCTTTTTCACTGACCATTTGTTGAAAGAAAGAAAAAAGCCTGTTTACTAACTGCAAGGTTGATTAATCTTACATTTATTGTCCTGATTCGTGCCTCATTCTCAGTTTGTCTTTTTCACTCATTGAATGCATAGGCCTATGGGAAAGAGTCATGAACATGAAGCCAATCCGTTCACAAAACCTCCTCCCAGACTTACTTCAGTACAGGGCTTTTAAACATGTTCAGGGGGTGGTGTAACAATTGTCCAATGAGAATATACTTTCATGATATAGGAATGTGGTACATATAGAAAAAACAAGTCTAAATATGGTCAACATCTGGTCCAGTGACCCTGCCTGCCTTGGGCTCCAGCAGGGACCCTTTCTTGGCTGCTTTCCAAGAAACACACACACATATACATTGTGTACATTAAAACCAGATGTGTGACAAAACCATAACAACTAGTCTCCATTCTACCCTTGCATCCATGAAGACCAGGTGAGGGAAAACAGGGAGAAACAGAGAAAGAAAAGTCAGGCTGATAAGAATATCTATCACTAACATAGTTTAATATTTAACTCGCTGCAGCAGGAGAGGAAGTTAAGTGTGTGTCATCTTGGCAGGAGTGTGATATATACCTGAAGACATAGGTGAGAGGTTCTGCGCTGCTGCCGAATGGCGAAACATGGGTTTGCACCTGGCTTTTAGCCCAGTCAGTGATGATTCAGTCTTATTAACATATTGAGGAGACAGTAGTGGCTTTCTTTTTGGGCAAAACAGGTGTTCGCATGTGGTCGTGTGCACGTCTTCACACACCGCAGGTGTGAGGTGGCATTGTGTCCTAACCTAGTATATTCCCTAAATGCATGAGACCATGACTGTATTGAAATACAGTTTGCATTAACATGTCACATTAAAGTCAGTGTTTCAATCTCACACTCTTGCGACAGCATGTTGTGTATGTGCTGCCTCTTCTCAAGTGTACTCCCCCTCCTCCACCTCTCCATGTGCGGAGGCGTTGCCTCTGGAATCAGGCCGACATGGGAGAGGTTTCCCGGCCGTTCACTAAGGAGGAACTACTGTGTGGTCTTGCCCATATATGGGACTGATATCAGTTGCCAAATCGTGAGTCAGTTGATTCCTGATCAATAAAAGGCTATGGTTACAGCTTATACTTTAATGTAAGAATCTTAAAACATATTAGAGTCTATCTGTAAGGTCCGACTCTTAAAACTCAATAAGAAAGGCCTATTATTACTCATGTTTTGTGTGTTATATGACTCAGCAAGTAAAATTACTCAAATACAAATGGTCAATAATACATCTGAATTATATATGATCTGAATTACTCAGGCAGCCTTATTATATATTACTCATATAGCTTTTCCTATAAGCTTAATGGGCCCCTCTTGACTTTTACACAAGGGTAAAAGATGTGGTAGCCCTGACACATTCATCTGGGTTAAAATCTTACAATCCTCTATTTACTTAAATGGCCAGTTGAGTTGTGCCACCTAAATTAAAGGAATATATTTAGAGCTTGACATTTAAAATCATTTCCACTTGTTGTATGTAAAAGAACTGCTTCTAAAGACATTTTAAGATCTCCTAAGGAAATAATATTGTGTTGAAAACTCAATAAAAACTGTTTATTTAATGCTTATATAGTCTTTAAGTTTCTAACGCCGTCTTAGAGCTGTTTATTTTATTTTTTTCTCACGTCTACAACAGTGTTTCTGTTTTGTTGGCCATGGGAATTTTTTCTTAAAAGTGTCTATGCAACCATTGCGGCCAGTTTTTGCGTCTTGTTTGTGGAAACAAAAATAGGAGCGCAGTCTCCCTTCAGTTTTGCACTCTCGCCTCCAGCGTTGTTTTCAATCTCAGCGGTTCCTGGCAACTACGTCATCGCCCATCTGACAGCTCCAGGAGCGGAACGAACTCTCATCCAATCAGCGGCAGCAATTTTCCTAGCCACGCCCTCAAAACGTCGAGTATAAAATGCTTCGAAGCGCACCTCTCATGAGATCGAGTGCGCGCAGAGCCAGAAGACACAGCGTGCGGCTGTTTGTAAATAACCGTCCGGGAACAGCGAAAAAGCACTTTTTGGACATCAGCTGTCAAGGGAAAACACCTGTCGACTTGGTACAGTAAAGTTGTTCAAACTATTTTGGAAGTTTCTTTTCTCTTTGACATCATTTTTTGCCTCATGTAGCTAATATTACGGACAGAACAAGATTTGCGGACATTAAAGTGTTCAGTCAACTCAAAAACGTCCAACGTATTTTCTGTTCTCATGTCAACAAAAATGGAGCAACCGTTTTATCATGACGACTCGTTTCTTTCTGCTTATGGTCACCCAGACGCTGCCCTGCACGACTACAAGCTCCTAAAGCAGAACATGAGCGTGGGCTTCACCGAACCTTACCGGAACCTCAAGTCCCTCCGCTCCGAAAGCGACTTCTACGCGGCGGCGACCGCAGACGTGGGCTCGCTGAAACTCGCCTCTCCGGAGCTGGAGAGACTCATCATCCAGAACGGTAACGGTGTCATCACATCACCCACCCCGGGGCAGTATCTGTACACCCGGAGCATCACAGAGGAGCAGGAGGGCTTCGCAGACGGCTTCGTAAAGGCGCTGGACGAGCTCCACAAAATGAACCAAATGCCCCCGCCGAACGTGTCCATCGGCGCCGGCGGACTGTCGTCCTGCTCGGCGGCTTCGTCCGTCTTCGGCGCCTCCCTGCAGCCGGAGACCCCCGTGTACACCACTCTAAACAGCTGCAATCCCAACACTAACCTCACGCCTGCAAACAACTACCCGACAGCCACCATCAGCTACCTGCCTCACCACCACCACCAACAGTACCATCACCACCACCAAGCCACGACGCACCCTCATCACTTTCAGCACTCGCTCCATCCGCAGCGACTCGTCTCGCTCAAAGAGGAGCCACAGACCGTCCCCGACCTGCAGAGCAGTGACGGCTCTCCTCCCATGTCCCCGATCGACATGGAGGACCAGGAGCGCATCAAGGCGGAGCGCAAGAGGCTCAGGAACCGGCTGGCGGCCACCAAGTGCCGGAAACGGAAGCTGGAGCGCATCTCCAGGCTGGAGGACAAAGTGAAAATCCTAAAGACGGATAACGCCGGACTGTCCAGCACCGCCTCCCTGCTGAGGGAGCAAGTGGCCCAGCTCAAGCAGAAGGTCATGACCCATGTGAGCAGCGGCTGCCAGCTGATGTTAACGCCGAAGATCAAGTCGTTTTAAAACGAACTGCGATCTCACGGACAATGACAAATGGGAAACACTGGAAGAGCAGAGACCATGTTTGTGTGTTTTGATGCAAATGCAGTTGCAGCACTGAGTACGAGCGTTGTATATTTCTTAAGTGTTTTCTTGTAGAAAACTATAGTGTTATTATTATAATAATTGTTTTCGAAAGCATCTTGGTACTTCCAACTGGACAATGAAAGCACTTGAACCTGAGTAACTTTGGTTTTGTTGTTAAGTGCTGCCCTATGAAAACATTCCAGTAAGTTATTGATATTGTGAGTCAGGTTGATCCAGACCTTTTATATGTGTTTCTGTTTTTGTTTTTTGTTTTTTTTATATATTTAAGTAAAAGCGTTGAAAATAACTCCACTGTTTGGGTTGTTTATTTCAAGCACAGAAAGAAAACCAGTGGTTCATTCTGAAGTCTGCGGCTTTGAAATTTACGTGCCCACGTTGGCTTCTTTTTCCTGCTGACGTAAAGCCCATATATGGGCTGTTTTGGTGCATGTACGTCACTAAGGGTACACTTGCGGGAACCCCCGCCCACGCTACCGGTCAGGAAGTCCGCGCGCTTTCATGTCTGACGTTCGAATGAATGAAGCGCGTGTGAATGAGAGAAAATTTAGCAACTCGGGATTTTCCCCTCGAGCAGAAACCTTCCCAAAACAGTTTCAGCGAAAACTAGAGATAAAAATATGAGCACGGGCTTTTTCCAGGTACTTTGCAAAAAATGGAGCCGTCGCAAGCACAAAAATAGAAAAACAGATCGCAGTATAAATAAGAGCTAAACGAGAAGTGACACTTTTCCAGTGAATACCGGAACATATACTGGTAGATTTATCTAACTGTCCAGTACTAAAAGCACATACCTACGCACCTCATAAACAGGCGTGTGCTCTGTTTTGTAACATCCTTTATTCTTTCATAAGTGGTAGATTTTCTTCATTTTAGTCAGGCCCAAAATACAACACTTGAGGCTTTCATTACAACTACACCATTCAAATTCACCATTTCTATAAGTCCTGCATAATGTAAACAGTACTTTGGCATTGATAGTCCAGGCAGTGACTATATTAAACAGAGATTAAATCAACAAAAAGGACATTTTAAGCCAACATCTTGATTCAAATCTATAAATAAAAGCCAGTATTTTGTGGACATTTAGTTTTATTAAAAAAATATTTGAAGTGGCGCATCAACAGTTGCCATTTATATAGTTTAAAATAATCACATTATTTTGAAAACAAGATATTTATAGAAATAGCATTACAATCTCTTGCTAATAAATGACCTTGTATTGTCATGACCTTGAGCAAAAGTCATAGTAATGAACTGTAAAACTTTTTAAAGTCATACTGTAGCTCAACATAACATTTATAAATTTAGCAATGATATTTATTAGCACATTGTTTGTGATTTAATGTTTAAAATCGAAGAGATTTACTTTCATAACCACCTCTTCAGTAGGCTGTGAAAAAGACCAATTTCATTAAATGATCCATGATCACATTAATATTAATCTTGTTTATACTCATTTGATTATGTAGAATATAACACCATGGTGTTGAACACTGATCTAATTTAAATTAAATAAAAGCAGAAAAAATAACATTTAATGCTGACGAATGACGATTCAGCGAGACCAATAAAATCACTTCTTATGGTTATAGTTCCAGATTATCAAACATCAAGTGTTTAAAATTCAGTGTGAAGTACTCCCTCGACGCTTTTATTTCCTGTAGCCTTTGCTTTAACATTGTTGCTTTGGGTGTGTTTTATCGTCAGAAGATTGCCACTATCAGATGACGTTTACATTACCAGCAGCACTTGACCACACAATCTACAAATCACGTCTGTTTGGGCAAACACAATCTTTTAGATACCACTGACCCCTAAATATGATCATCCTCATGCGAGGGATCCCAATTCTAACATTTAAAGCTATATACAGCTATATATTTTCATGTACAAAGACTCAATTTACACTATAAAAATGTTTAGGCTATTATAAATGTGTAAAAAAGTTTGGAAAATACTTAAATTTCTGTTATGCTACAATAAGTTTTCTAAACTTTTCCATGGACCCTTCTAACACTCTATATCAGCCCCAGACCCCAGCTTGAAACCCCCCATTTAGATTTCCACCTGAATACATAATTCCACCTTAATATACATTAAAAGCCACCTTGAAATAAATCATGTAGCAAAATTATTCTCACTTTACTACAGCAGATATGTGGCAATTCATACTAACTGGGCAACAAGTTGCTCCTTAGTAACTAATTCTCCCAAATGCAATGAAATACTGCCATCTACTGGTCTGATTTGTCCCAACTTAAGACATGTTCCAGTTCAATTCAATTCAAACTCCACCAAAAACAAGTTTTACTCATCCAGTTGGTTGTTCTTTTCTTTTTTCTTTGATTACACTAGAACGCTTATAAAGCAAGTAAACTGGTACAGTGTGTAAACCGGGACAACCTGAGATTGTTCATACTTATATGAGCCATAAAGCAGTTTACATCTTCCTTATGGAGTTTGGAATACTTTCTGGGTGGGTGAACTATTATTATCATCTTGTAATGAACCTGGAACTTTACCAACAGCTTATACTGGTAAAACAAGACAACTGCAATGTTACGCAATAACAGCCTGTTTATTTGACAGAGATACTGATACATTCATACCAGAATGTTAAACAACTTGAGGCGATTCAAAATGAAATGTGTACCAAAATATGTAATACAGATTAACTAGAGCTGCAAACAAACTACAGGCATTTCAGTGCATGTGAGATACTGACTGGAACAGCTTCTTCAGACAGTGGAAATGAAAAGAAATCTGTCTATCAAGTGCATTTAAACACTAAAGAGTTTGTTACGTCGGCTAAAACAACTTTTCAAGAAATCTCAGGCTAAATTTAAGTGCACTAACACCCCACTGAATGGGAGTAAGGTCGGGTGAAATACGACAGGACTGTTACTGCTTGGAGAAGAACTCCTTGCTCTTCTGCACATCTGGGACAATAGTGTCGCTTCCTGGTTTCCATCCAGCAGGACAAACTATGGAGAACAGACAGACGTGTTATTAAAAATCGACAGCATGTAACAGATACTGTTATCATGTGTATATGTGTGTGTTATACATATATGTATATCCTGAATTGAACCTTAACAACTGTAATGTGACTCAGTAACCTAGCACCTCTGCATATAGACTGACACTCTTATTATGTATTCCTGTGATCACTTGTGATCAGATTTCACTGCTACATCCGTCACTTCAGTCAATGTGTTACTGCATGATGATAAAGCAAAAAAACAAAAAACAAACAAACAAAAAAACTTGCTACACTCTTGCTCTCAAATACACTTGACATTGAGTAATATGTGTGTAGATATCACACCAAAGATGTGTTATTCGAGTAAACGGTTCTTTGTTGGCATCAGGACACATTTGTGTTTACACTACAAGTTCAATGTGGTCACGTCTCTGACTACATGCATTCAAGGCGTAAACAGGACACTGAGAAAGAGCATCCGTCTTCACCCACCTTCTCCATATTTGTCAGTGTGCTGGAAGGCCTGCACCAATCTCAGAGTCTCGTCCACGGAGCGTCCCACCGGCAGGTCA
Source organism: Anabarilius grahami (assembly GCA_003731715.1). Taxonomy (NCBI): domain Eukaryota; kingdom Metazoa; phylum Chordata; class Actinopteri; order Cypriniformes; family Xenocyprididae; genus Anabarilius; species Anabarilius grahami. The sequence continues at coordinate 4,574,088 of RJVU01037554.1, read as the reverse complement.
TTGATGGTGATCTGCCTCAAAATGCCTTTATCGTCAATCACAAACAGACCTCTGTGGAGCAGGATGAGAAGAGAAAAACATAAGTTTACAATAAAATCTGTATGATGGCTGTTAAACTATTTTTTAACATTATAGGAATGTTTCAGGTGCAATTCAAGTTAAGCACTAAGCATTTGTTACATAACGTTGATTAGTAGTACAGAATTTCAATAGGTCCCTCGTTTCGTAATTACAGAACCCCGTACATGACATGCAGAGTGCGGACAAAAATGTATGTGTGTATATATATATAATATATATTGTAGCCATGGATTAAGAATTTGTTCCCTTGTTTTAGTAAAGCGTGGCCACGAGGAACTAATTTGTTCCCTCGTTTTGATTTAACTAAACTCAAAAAGGAATGAATTAGTAAGTCATGGGAACAAATTGTTAATTTGTGGCCACAATATACATATTTTTTTTCTCCGCATGTCTTATGTGAGTGTCTGTTTTTTTTATGTATTTCTTTAAAAATAGAGCGTGTTCCCACCTTAAACGAAAGGATATTTTTTGCTGATATCTTTACAGAAAAAGAGTTTGGGCTCAGTACGATTTTCTTTTAAAAGGAATTAACACTTTTATTCATCAAGGATGAATTAACTTGATCAAAAGTAAAAACATTTATAATGTTATAAAAGATTTCTTATTTCAAATTAATGCTGTTCTTTTGAACTTTCTATTCATAAAAAAAAAACAAATTTTTTTCCACAAAAATATTACGCAGCCGGTTTCAACATTGATAATAATCAGAAATGTTTCTTGAGCATCAAATCATCATATTAGAATGATTTCTGAAGGGTCATGTGACAGTGAAGACTGGAGTAATGAAGCTGAAAATTCAGCTTTGATCACAGAAATAAATTACATGTTACAATATATTCAAATGGAAAAAGTCTTTTTAAAACTGTAATAATATTTCACAACATTACTGTTTTTACTGTATTTTTGATCAAATAAATGCAGCCTTGGTGAGCAGAAGAGACTTCTTTCAAAAACATTTAAAAAGAAAAATCTTACTGATCTCAAAATTCTGAACAATAGTGTATACTACTGTATACTGCAATATAATAAACAATATATTTACAGAAGAAAACATTTGTTTGTTTTTTAATTGAATAATGGGTAAAAAATTATTAGTGGTAATCAACACTGTCATATGCTGCTAGTTGAACTTAACTTTGAACCCAGAATTAGTTTTTAAAATCAACAGCTCAACGCATTATATAAAATTCCAAGGTGCAATACAAGCGGTTTAGCAGTTATTTTGGGGGGGTTGTTGGTGTGGGCTTTCTGTACCATGCCCACAATGCAGTATGCGTGCATGTTATCAAGCACACTTGATCGTTATCTCCTGCGGTAATCAGTGAGAGAGGAAAGGTGGTGTAGTTCAACCAAATGCGTGCAAACATCAGCACGACATCACAGACCTATATGCGATGCCCTCCTCCTCTTTCAGAACGCCATAATCCCGGGAGATGGACTGAGTCAGGTCAGCCACCAGTGGGATGTTCATGGAGCCGAGTCCACCCTGCTTCCTGGGTGTGTTGATCCTATCAGGAACAAGTCAAAGGTCATGTCCCAACAGGAATGAGAATTGATTTATAACATTTTTAATCCACTGGATTGCAGATCAATAGACATTACCACATGGTTCTTTTATATTTAAACTATTAGTTTACTTTTATATATATCAGTGGCGTAAAGTGTTTGAGTAAATGTAATTAGTTACTGTACTTAACCATGTTTTTGGCTACTTTGTAGTTTTACTGAGTATCAAAAAAAAAAAAATTAAAATAGCAACCTTTACTCTCTACTTGACTACAACACATTTGTGATGAGTAATGCAATTACACCTTACATTTTGCATGGCACCTAACTTTTTCTGCAGTAGTTTATTTCTGCAATAAAGAAGCGATATCGCCATCTAAGGACACTGAAGGTACTACAGTACATCTTGTGCGTTTTGCCTTTACTCACCCAAACTTGTCAAAAAGGCTACTAGATGAATGCGAGTGCATTAGCAGGCAGTTGTGAATCGCAGGTATTTGATTTATTAGACATTCAATATTTAATGACTCGGATTTGGGGCACAAAAAAAAATTGCCGTCCCTACATGATGTAATTTTGTTCATACCACCCTCCCCTATTTTTTAACATCCAAGTCTGTCCACAATTTTTTCAGCAATAAGCTTTATTTATTATTATAAAAGTCTGTTTTTTAGAGCCTTAAAATAAACAAATAAATAAAATTATGTTTTTAGAAAAGTCTGGGGTTTCCAAACCTTAAAAAAAAAAAAAGATTTTTATTTATTTAAATTGCCGTAAAGAATAATGCTCTCGATAAAAAGGTCAAGACAACTTCAAATGGCAGTTTCTAGAACGAATAAAGCCCTTGACCCTTCCTGTATCTGCGTCTCTCTAACACACTATAGTAGCTCTTATCAATCACAGGCTGGTTAGAAGAACATTAGATAACCACTAACTGGGTGAAGCCATAGAAAGCCCGCCAAGAAGCACGTTCACCAGCATGAGAAAACTCAATGGTGAAATCTAATGTACAGTGCAGGGCAAATGGTGCTATTGATCTATAATAAATGACTTATAATGTTTGTTTCAAATATACTCAAAACTAAATCACAGCTAACTAAATAAAAACGTTTGATATTTTTACACCATTTTATCGATATTCAATATACATTTTTCTTGATATGCATGTATTTATTTGCTATGAAGTGACATTAAGCCCCTCAGATGTGGAAGATGTAGGAATCCTCACCATGCCAGATGGCTGAAGTGAGAGTCGGTGGAGGCAGCGATGACCTCACAGCCGATTTTACGGAACTCGGCAGCCCGTTCGCTGAACGCGATGATCTCAGTAGGACACACGAAGGTGAAATCAAGTGGATAGAAGAACAACACGACATATTTCCCTAGAGAAGGAATGAGAATGAAGTGACAAACAGGTTAGACCTGACCGCAAACAGTAAAAACAGTTCAGTTAGAAACAGACAGGCAGTTTGATGGCTCCTATCATGATCAAATAGAAAGCATAAGCAGTTTTAAAAGACATTTAAGAAATTCTTATTCTAATCTACAAAACAGCAAGTGTGAAGCGTTTGATGCTCACCTCTGTATTCAGAGAGCTGAACATCTTTAAACTGTCCATCTACCACAGCTGTGGCCTTGAACTGAGGAGCAGGCTGACCGATCTTAGCGTTTCCAGCAGACATGATGAAGACTGGTTGTCACTGGTGATAAAAAAAAAAAAATCCACTTCTTGTTACGAACTAAAAACTTTTGACGCATATAAAAAAACGTTTCTAATAAATAAGATTTTTGCAACATTATATAAAAATGGACAGTTTGAGCATTAAAGTCAAAAGTTGCAATAATCTTTTTTTTTCTGTTCTAGCGCTGTACGATTCTGGATAAATTGAAAATCATGATTTGTTTGTTTCGAACAGATCGCAATTCAGTGTTTTTTTTTATTTTTTATGAATCTCATGGATGAATGATTCAATGACAAATACATTTTAACAGTCACTTGTCACCACCTGGTGGCCATGTTACATTCAGAAGGTGATTTATGCTGCATCCCAATTCGCATACTATCTGTCCTAAATAGTGTTCAAAAATAGAATTAGTGTGTCCCAAATCGTAGTATGTTGAAATGAGTATTCCAAAGATAGCCGGATGGTCTACTTTTTCCAGTTAGAATCCAAAGTGCAGATCCGTGCACACTCCTAACGGCTAATATTGCCCACAACCCATTGCGCTGTGAACGAGGATTCGATTAAAACTACAAACACGAATAAAAAGTGTTAAAAAAAACTACAAACATGATGGACGTGAAAGACCGACGGTTAAGCAGAGCGGTTAAGATAAAACAGTTTGAGTGATTAATAATCAGTATCTAACCTGATAATAAAATTATTAAATGTTATCCACATTATATTTCATCTGCAACAGCATTGTGAACTTTTATAACGATGCGTTTGGTCATTAACTTTCAAATGCATCATTATGCAAAGATGAGGAGAGTTCTCTGAATGAAAGACCTATGACTGGCAGATAAACGTGCGACGACATTTCTCTCCGAAATGGTAGGAAATTAAATTAAATTTAATGTGGAGGATTTTAACTGTGACAAGATGATTGACAGGGTAGTTTAAACAGTTACAGGTTGCGTAACTAAGCGACAGAATGTCCGTTAAAGACAAAATTATGACGAGGTAGTATGTGCCAAAGCTTGTATACGCTTCTGCTAAACACTCAAAAGTATGTACTGTTTCTTCACAAAAACAGTACATACTTTTAGGGTGTAGTATAAGTAGGCGAATTGGGACGCGGCACTACTCTATTTTGATCGCTACCGACATCAGTGTTTATATTCAAGCTATAAACTTTTATCCCAGTACTTCTGTGATAATATGAATATTTTTGACACTGAAATAATGATACTGTGTGATTGAGAAGACTCTCTCTAGTTTAGCGGCAGCACCAACACAGATTTGAATGTTCCGGTGTGATTTTGTCAAGACACAGGCGAATCATTGTCATTTAGGAATGAGATCACGTGGGTGTTTGAATCGAGATTGCGATCTTTTAACAATTAATCTGCAGCTCTACCCTATTGTGAGGTATATCTGAGTGAAACGACTTCACGAACAAGAAAAATGGAAGGCGGGACTTTATTTTGTCCATCGGGAACTGTATGGATCATTGTGGTTTGCTATTGGTGGATCTCATGTGAGTGACAGGTTGTCCCGCCCTCATACCATTAAAGGGTTAGTTCACCCAAAAATGTCATTATTTACTCACCCTCATGTCGTTCTACACCCGTAAGACCTTCGTTAATCTTCGGAATACAAATTAAGATATTGTTGATGAAATCCGATGGCTCAGGGAAGCCTGCATAGCCAGCACTTCCTCTCTCAAGATCCATTAATGTACTAAAAACATATTTAAATCAGTTCATGTGATTACAGTGGTTCTACCTTAATATTATAAAGCGACAAGAATACTTTGTGCGCCAAAAAAAAATAAAAAATAACGACTTTTCAACAAAACACTGCTCCATGAAGCTTCTGAGCTTTATGAATCATTTGTTTCGAATCAGTGATTCGTATCTCCTATCAAACGGCTAAACTGCTGAAATCACGTGATTTTGGCGCTCCGATTCACTGATTTGATTTGTAAAGCTCCGAAGCAGTGTTTTGAAATTGGCCCATATAGATATTGTTGAAAAGTCAGATCCATGTTGACTTTATAATATTAAGATAGAACCACTGAACTCACATGAAGTGTTTCAAATATGTTTTTAGTACATTAATGGATCTTGAGAGTTTGAATGGCTTTGCTCTCAATGGAGGCCTCACTGAGCCATCGGATTTCATCAACAATATCTTAATTTGTGTTCTGAAGATGAACGAAGGTCTTACGGGTGTGGAACGACATGGGGGTGAGTAATAAATTACATTATTTTCATTTTTGGGTGAACTAACCCTTTAAAGACATCATCAGAGAAGAGATGATGTTTATGAGGGCATATGAATTAAAAGAAATGTGGAATATGCGCACAGATAAATCATTTAACAACACAATAAATACTACAATATTCCATAACAAAACAAGAAGTGTCCATTTTGATTTCATGGTGACTTTAAGCTACCAAAATTCTGCAAGCTTTTTAAAAGTTATAAAAATAAATTATATTAGCGTTATAAGTTCTAAAACTCTATGTGGACACGTGACTAAGCTTATAATCTAACACAAATAATCAACATAAGTAACTTTTCGGTTTTGAAAAGCCAAATATCAATGCATAATGCATGCAAAAGCCTTGCAGTAGATCACACACTGCAGGTCACATGACAGTCAGTTGTTCTGAACAATGGGCTTCAAAGAAAGTGGTTCAGTCTAAACGCGGCCTTACGAAATCTCAGTTCAACTACAGATCAAACGCATGAGCAATTAAGTCATTTCTACACTTAAAATATGAACTTTACGCGCGTTTTATAAAGTGAACTTGGCTCAGAGGTCGACTATACGCCTTCAGTGGGGCCCTGCACGCTCTGATAGCGCCTGACAGCTCGGTATCTCTGCGGAAAGCTGATAATATGAACCCCTGGCAAATACATGAATGAGTCAACGACCCCCTTAGACTTTGCCCTGAAAACTGCCAAGAGAAAGAATGAAATGAAGGGCCGAGACAGGTGCGCTAATAAACGTCTTTGTTATAATTCGTAAGAGGCATGTTCACTTATAATAGTGAGTGACTGGAAACGTGAGACGAGATGAAATGCTTATGATGCATGCATGGTGAAGTCGCTATTAAAACAAGTATTCAGAGAGTTATTTAGCTGCTTAGCCACGCGAGCTAAGCCAAATCAGGTGGGTGATATTACATAAAAGTAGCATTGCGCGATTCATAACAGCTGCAAAAACTAATATTCACAGTAAAGCCTCCCGTTAAAGGTCGAATGCATGAAGATATTTCAAGCTGTTTTAAAATATGAACATACAAAGAGCAAGAGAAAAACTGCACCGGCGTTTTCCACGCGCTCCTTTGTTCTGTAATAATCAGCAAAACTATTAGCATTTGTGCATGTGCATAAACGTTAAGATTGTATGCGAAACAGGGATATTAAAACTCACCTGTTCTGGACGTGGAAGCGAAACCTCACTTTCCTTTGATGCACGAGCACAGGAAGTTACAACCGCGCGACCTGCTGCAAAACTACTAGGGAGCGCGAGCGTCGGGTCCAAGTAAAGAGGGAGGGTCGCTTCAGTGCAACTCCTCCTCCCTTCTCTATTTCAAGCATTTCACAAATTCAAGCCACATTTTGCGTTTAGTTTTATGATTGATTACAGTTTCGGACAACATTTCAGAAAACAATACATTTAGATGCACATGGTTGCCATGTTTGTTTTTGTTCTTGTCCTACTCACATATCAGAAAATAAAATAAAAATTGGCTTATTAGTTTAGCCAAGTTTTAAATCCACAGCATGAGAACAAATAGCACAAAAAAAGCATATGCGTAATCTGTTTTGGCATATTGACATCAAGACTTGACGTTATACTTACTTAATCGTGGAAAATTTATCGCAGTCAACCACCATCTGCTCCACTCCCTGTTTATGTTTTTGTGTTATACATCTTTGAACTCACTTGAATACAAATAAGCATTGATTTGGAGGGGAAATCGCTGGGAAAATAGACAAACGTTCTCTGAACTCCATTTCCCACAAACCACTGCGATAAAGATATGTGGAGGCACACGTTTAAACACGTTCGCTGCATTCTTTTAGAAATTATATGTATTTTTTAATATGTTTCCGTGTGTGTCGTATCTTTTTGATGAAGTAATAAATACGCTTTGTCCATCCAATATTGTCGGTCAAAGGTCACGCTGTCCTGTCAGACTCGCGCCAATTCTGTATTTCCGGGTGAGGCGCGCTGCACACAAACACAGGTTCGTGCAAGTTTGTTTGTGCACCATCTTTCACACACTTTAATGATTAAGCACAGTGTTATTATGCATTAGAAAAATCCAGTTAGTTATTTAATAAGAATTAATAAACGGCATGTTTTCTAAAATCATTGTTTTTAGTATTTAGACTGTAAATTATTTGTATAATCTCGCAATATTGCTCGATTTCAGTAATTAGATGAGGGAGAAACGTGTTGTGGGTCATTTCTGTGTCTTATATGGGAAATATAATATTTGTGTTGTAATTTAAGGAGGTGTTTGTATATGCTTAGAAATAACTTATTTACATAATGGCAATAAAATAAAGGATGGAAGTATAAAGCTTAAGTTTAGTTGGTTGTTAGCTTGCCTTGAAGCTTATTTTAATTTTTCTTTTTCAACCTGTTTTTATTTTATTCATTATTAGTTGTACTATTTATATTATTATTATTGATATTTGTTAATTTAAATCAAAGTTTAAAATTCAAAACTATTATTCAACACTTAATTGTGATATATTCTGTAAAACTCCATGTTTTAATATTTTATCCACTAAATGATCAGACATGGATCTGACTGATTTTGAGGCGGATAACTCCGTGAGCTGTCGTTTGTCCTCGTCCATCCCAGACGTGTGTCGGACAGAGGACTGCTGCCTGGGCATCGATGAGGCGGGCAGGGGACCCGTCCTGGGTGAGTGTCGTCGTCTTTGGAGAAGGTAATTTTTTTTGATTGAAATTGGAGTTTACATCTGATATACTGTATTTCAGGACCCATGGTGTATGGGATATGCTTCTGCCCCGTATCCAGAAAAGAAGACCTGAAGAATTTGAAAGTGGCCGGTTGGTTCGAGTTATTCATCCGTTTATACGTTTGACATTACAGAGCAAGTCTTGACAGAAGTTTTGATTTCTGCAGTATTTTTGTTGTATATTTAGACTCAAAGACACTGACGGAGACCGAGAGAGAGAACCTGTTTGTGAAGATCAACGAGGCCAAAGGTTTTGTCGGCTGGGCCCTTCAGGTCCTCTCGCCCAACACCATCTCCACCAGCATGCTGCAGAGGTACACATGACGTCACACTAAAGCTGGTAATTACAGTCGGAAGAATCATTTTAACCTGTTGGCCCTTTTGTTTTCAGAGCAAAATACAATCTGAATGCTCTGTCACATGACGCTGCTATTGGTCTGGTGCAGTATGCGCTGGACTGTGGGGTGCAGCTCAAAGAGGTACTATTGTCTTGGAACAAAGCAACAGCTGTATGATAGACAGCAGAAATGGTGGTGAACCCATTCCCACGTGTCTTTCGTACCTCTCAGGTGTTTGTGGACACTGTGGGTCCTGCAGAGAAGTATCAGGACAAGCTCTCCCTGCGCTTCCCCGGGGTGGAGGTCACCGTTCGTCCCAAAGCTGATTCGCTGTTCCCCATCGTCAGTGCCGCCAGCATCTGTGCCAAGGTAAATCAGCTTTCAGGGGTGGACGATATGAGGGGAATATTAGTTATTAGAGGAAAAAGTTTTGCTAATAATGAAAGAAAGATTTATACACGTGATTGGATTTTTTGCTCTGGTTTTAAATTTTTACTGTCATTTTTACTTATTGTAGGTGGCCAGAGACCATGCTGTCAAATCCTGGAAGTTTGCAGAAGAATTGGGTGAAGTGGACACAGATTATGGCTCTGGGTATCCTAATGGTCAGTAGATATCATCTGAATCTTTATAATTCAAAAAAAAAAGATTAGTTCACTTAAAATTTCCTGATAATTTACTCACCCCCATGTCATCCAAGATCAGGGCTCGAAATTAACTTTTTTACTAGGTAGCACTGGTGCACCCAACTTCAAAAAGTTAGGAACACCAGCAAAAATTTAAGAGCACCACAACTACTATATATATATATAAGGTTTGACATTAAGTCTTGTCATTTACTTGCCCGGAAAAAAAAAACCCCCTCTCATCAGCTTTGACATATTTAAATCTGCATATTTATATTTACCCTGAGGGATTTTTTTATTTTTACCTTTTATAAAGGGCTTTTTTATCTTATTAAATGTATTCTTCATCTTTCATTTTAAATTCCTAAATTTGATCAATAAATTCTAGAATAATAAGACACTATGAAAAATTTAAACTGCATTAAATGATGTTATGAGTTTTAAAAAATTAATCTTACAAATAAGAAATGTTGGAAAGAGTGATACTTTCAAACATGAAACTAAACCTCAAGTAGGTGGCGGCAGGTGACCGTCTCCTCAAAAGGCTGCGCAACCTTGTTACAGTCAAGACATGGGGATATACATTATATATTACTATTTCGATTGCCACTTACACTAAATGTAACAAAATCAGAGTCATTCTCACGTTTTGGTGACTCCCTAGTTTTTTTTTAACCGTTCAAGTCAATGTCGAGCCCTGCTGTAACTGTTCTTTTCATCTTCTCTCTTCAGCTTTTTACATTTCGCGGGGTTAGCTCCCGGTCATGTGACAACGAAGCACAGTGAAAGGGAGATTGACGACTACATTAACCAGCCTAAAGTCTGCTTTAAATTTAAGAACATAAAGATGAAGTTTAATTGGTTGTGTGACAGAACGGTGGACCGGTTACTGTATCAGCTCACAGCAGGCACATTGTAATTAGCGAACGTTTTGTAGAGAAATGAAAACAGGTCGCACCTCAACGATTATTTGCACTCGCACAAATGCTCCCAAATATATTTTGAGGTCGCACGCATTAAATTTAGGGAGCATATGCGATTAAAATGGTCGCAATTTCGAGCCTTGCAAGATGTTTGTCTTTCTTTCTTCAGTCGAAACAAAATTAAGGTTCCAGGATTTTTCTCCTTATAGTGGACTTCACTGGGGTTCAATGGGTCGAAGGTCCAAATTGCAGTTTCACTGCAGCTTCAAAGGGCTCTACTCAATCCCAGAAGAGGAATAAGGGTCTTATCTAGAGAAACAATCGGTCATTTTCTAAAAAAAATTATAAAAAAGTATATACTTTTTAACCACAAATGCTCATCTTGCACTAGCTCTCTGATCCGCCACGTATTACGTAATCATGTTGGAAAGGTCACGCGTGATGTAGGTGGAAGTACCGGGGTAGGACGAAAAACTCCATCTCATTTTCTCCTCCAACTTCAAAATCGTCTGACGTCGTTGTTTTACCTTTTTTTGTAAAGGCCGTTTGACTTAATCTTTGCACGTTCGCTTTGTAGACGCTGGATCGGTACTTCCGCCTACATCACGCGTGACCTTTCCAACGTGATTATGTAATGAGTGGCGCATCGCAGAGCAGTGCAAGATGAGCATTTGTGGTTAAAAGTATATTTATTTTTTTTTTTTTTTAGAAAATGACTGATCGTTTCACTAGATAAGACCCTTATTTCTCGTCTGGGATCGTTTAAAGCCCTTTGAAGCTGCAGTTTGGACCTTCAACCCGTTGAACCCCAGTGAAGTCCACTATATGGAGAAAAATCCTGGAATGTTTTCCTCAAAAACCTTCATTTCTTTTCAAATGAAGAAAGAAAGACTTAAACATCTTGGATGACATGGGGGTGAGTAAATTATCAGGAAATTTTAATTCTGAAGTGAACTAATCCTTTAATGTTTAAATTAGTGGTAGATTGATAATTGTTGAGCCTAATTAATCAGCTGATATTTAGATAGTAGAAAGAATGACTTCAGCTTCTCTGCTACAATTGGTAAGATTTTTTTGTGTTTTTGAAAGAAGTCTCTTCTGCTCACTAAGGCTGCATTTATTTGATAAAAAATACAGTAAAAAAAGAAAAGTGATATTCCTGTGATCAAAGCTGAATTTTCAGCATCATTACTCCAGTCTTCAGTGTCACACGATCCTTCAGAAATCATTCTAATATGATGATTTGATGCTCAAAAAACATTTATTATCATGTTGAAAACAGTTCATATTTTTGTGGAAACATTGATACATTTTTTCGTGTGTGTTTAGATCCTAAAACGAAGAGCTGGTTGCTGAAGTATCTGGACCCAGTGTTTGGTTATCCTCAGTTTGTGAGGTTCAGCTGGAGCACAGCACAGACGCTCATGGACAGTAAAGCTGTAGCTGTTCACTGGTGAGTCTGACCGCAGAGGGCGCTGCCTTTCATATTCACAATAGACTCAGACCGGCTGCACTCTGAAATATGTTACATACAAAAATGTGCAACACACAAAAATATTTCTTTAATTTCTCTTCAGATATGTTAGTTCGTGTGCATTTACTTGTGCAATTTTACTTGGAATCCAATATTAAATGTTTGTTTGTTTGTTTGTTTGTTTGTAGGGATGATGATGAAGAAGATGGAGAAAAAGCAGCTGCCCGTCAGAATAACACCTCCATGCTGTCGTATTTCAGCCGCAGCAAACCGCCTGAGCTCACACACACACGAGACACACACCGCTTCTTCACTGAGCGCAAACTACAGAGCGTCAACACACTCTGAACACACATACAGCGAGAGCAGCGGTCGACGTGTCACAAAATACAACATAATCCTGCAAATAATGACCTGTGCAACTGTGCGTGAACCACAATGTATTATAATGTCGTGTGTTTTTATGGTGTTTATTGTTCATTTTCTGGGTGTAAAATAAAGGTGAAATATTTTCATGTGGGTTATCTTTTTGAATGTGTCTCAACGTTTTCTAAAAGTTATCCATAGGTGATATGAAAGTCCACAGTCTTTGAATGAACATGAAGTATTAGTGATTATTAATTATAATCAATATCTAACTGAAAACCAGCCTGTGTCTTAAAGTGTTTGTACATTTTAGGGTTGAAAAACTTAAATGCTTGTTCAAACGTTTTGTAAACTTGGAGTCTAAGCTATCAAACTTGGGTGACAGGATAAAAGTTATTAGTAAAACTACATACTCCGTGTTTGGTTTCAGCGCAGATGTTGTATCACTCCGCGACAGCAGGTGGCGCAACTGTTTCACAACAATAAAGGAAAAGAAGAAACGTAGCGGCAGTTTCCGGCTGAACTAAGCTGTGTGGTAAGTTCGAAGCGATTCATTCCGTTTTATTGTTATATTAGTGTTTAATAAATTACATTACGTTTATAGTTGGGCAGATCGGCACTCAGTGTTATTAACACTATTTTGGACTAGTTGGAATACTAAATAGAAGACAATAAGTGCGTTTTGTTGTATCACATTGACTTCTGGTTGAATTCTGTGTGTCTTTATTGCAGAGAAATTATTAATCATGGACATTCGACCGAATCACACCATCTACATCAACAATGTTAACGATAAGATCAAAAAAGAAGGTAAAACAGACGATTGTGGCTTTGAGAGAAACCGTTTTAACATGTTTGCTGTGATCATTACACTGTTTGAACACAGAATCTGTAGTTTTGTGAAACTTTTTTTTTTTTTTTTTTCTCTCGGATCTTTTCTACAGAGTTGAAGAGGTCGCTGTACGCCTTGTTTTCCCAGTTCGGCCAGGTTATGGACATCGTTGCTCTAAAGACCACGAGGATGAGGGGTCAGGCGTTTGTGATCTTCAGAGAGCTTTCTGCAGCCACCAATGCCCTCAGACAGCTTCAGGGATTCCCCTTCTACAACAAGCCCATGGTCAGTGACACAAGGAGATACAAAGCAGTCATTTGACTCTTGCGTATCTGATATGATTAACTTTTATGTGTTATAATTAGATCATCATCACCCAAGGAAAGCGTTGTCAAAAGTACAGACTTCGACGCCAAGTCGATACTGAATTTTTAAAAATGTGACGCTGTTGAGCGAATTCGTAAACGCCTCTGATTGGCCACTGTGTTCACTCTCATCAGATATGTCTGTGATTGGCTGCAATGATCAACGCTTCAAAAACATGTTGACAATACTAAATAGACACCAACGACACTCTTCACCAAACGCTTACACAGATACACACAGGAGCAGGCAGTCTGCTGAAAGACGCCTGCTTTCAAAACGCCTTCAAACAAACTGTTTGATGCACAAACGCGGATGTTCTACATGTCTAAAGTATAGAAAGAGTAAACTAATTGATTTCACTTAACAACTTGGAGTTAGTTCACCCAAAAATGAAAATAATGTCATTTATTACTCACCCTCATGTCGTTCTACACCCGTAAGGCCTTCGTTCATCTTCAGAACACAAATTAAGATATTTTTGATGAAATCCGATGGCTCAGTGAGGCCTCTGTAGACAGCAATGCCATTGTAAGTCTCAAGATCCATAAAGGTACTAAACATATTTAAAACAGTTCATGTGAGTTCAGTGGTTCTATCTTAATATTATAAAGCGACGAGAATACTTTTTGTGTGCCACAAAACAAAATAAAGATTTTTCAACAATATAGTGATGGGCTGATTTCAAAACACTGCTTCAGAGCTTTACGAATCGAATCAGTGACTCGGATCTCCTACCAAACGGTTCAACTGCTGAAATCACGTGACTTTGGCGCTCCGAGTCACTGATTCGATTCGTAAAGCTCAGAAGCAGTGTTTTGAAAACACTCAGAGCAGTGTTTCACTATATTGTTGGAAAGTCGTTTTGTTTTTTTGCCACACAAAAAGTATTCTTGTCGCTTTATAATATTAAGGTAGAACCACTGAACTCACATGAACTATTTTAAAAGTTTTTAGTAGCTTTATGGATCTTGAGAGAGGAAATGTCATTGCTGTGAATGAAGGCCTCACTGAGCCATCGGATTTAATCAAAATATCTTAATTTGTGTTCTGAAGATTAATGAAGGTCTTACGGGTGTGGAACGGCATGAGGGCGAGTAATAAATTACATTATTTTCATTTTTGGGTGAACTAACCCTTTTAAATATAATCTGCATGTATAATAATAAACCATAGTAAAATTTACTTACATCTCTTGCCAAAAAGGTTTTTGCAGGTTTTAATAAAACGTTTAATAATGGCAGTCATAATAATCATATTTCCAGTAAGTGCCTCAGGCTTGCATGGTATCGTCAACTCTCTCATCAGACTCCTCGGTAATACTTGGCAAACTTCGACAGTTGGTTGAACCGGCTCGTTCGGTTCTTTTTGAGTCGGATGTGCTACTTTGGCTTGTGCGTCTTGGCGAACATCACTAGTGCATTGATCATTGTAGCCAACCACAGACATATACGTTGAGTGTGTGAACTCAATGGCCAATCAGAGGTGTTTATGAATCCGCTCAAAGCGCCGCATTTTTTAAATTTCTTGGTATCGAAGTCTGTACTTTTGACAACACTACCCAAGGAGAAGTTAATCTACAAAGTAAAAACTGTCACCATTTTGCTGATAATATAAATACATTACTAATATTATAAATGTTTTACTTACCAAATCCGTAAGTGCTGCTGCAATGTTTTCTGTCTGCTTGATTCTATTAGTCTCTCAGAGCCCGTCCACACAGAGACGCATTTAGCTGTATACGTAAAAGGTTTTGTATCATATCGGCGTTTCATCCAGATGGATCCGGCATTTTGGGAGCCTGAAACCACTTCTTTTTTTTTTTACCGGGTCCCAGAGTGGATAAATCTAAAAACCGTCACCCTTGCGTTTTTGAGTGTACAGCCAATCCGTATATATTTTGTGAAACGATGATGACATCACCCCATGTCTCGTTCCTAGTCAGACATCGCTACATCACACAACAACAACAGTAGTGGACTACATGCTTGTTCGTGCCGCAGAAGCTACTGAGCCTATTAGCTTTACTAATACTAGTGTATCTCTGTGGCAGAATTACAGTGCCACATACTGGTCTGGCATATATACTACATCGGTAGTCGGTTTCAGTGGTTTCGAGTGTACGCAGATATTTCTTGAGACGACGCTGTGTTTATGGAATTGTCTTTTTAGAATGATGGGAAAAAAAAGATCGGATGGCTTCTTGTGGATGTGGCCTCCATAACGTAGCAGTTAATAAAGCCAGCTGGGCCCGGTATCACAGACGAGGCTTAAGCAAGTCCCAGACTAAAATGCATGTTTGAGCTGTTTTAACTGAAAGCAACTTGCTCTATCTTAAAGATATATCACCCTGTGGTGAAAATCAAGTTTTTAATGTTCTTTATATGTCTATATGGTATTTTTAATATGCTTCAAGACAAATCATGTGAACTTCACAAACTACCGTGTAACCAATCACGACAATGTGCGGGCGAGCTTTAGCAACACTCTTAAGCAAGGGAGTTGTATAACATTAGCAACACATCATTAGCTGTTTGATAACATAGTCAAGCAAAAGGCTAATCGTTAATTACCGTTATGTGCCCGACGTTGTAAAGAGCGATACCATTGTGCAGCGTTTCCCTCAGTAAGTTGACAGAGTGGATCTCTTAAGCTCGTGTGAGTGGAGGTGGCACTAATTAGCATATTCATAGATCAGCATATACTAAATGAAGCAAGAGTGTAGAGTTACGTTCAAGCTATTTTAAGGCACAAAAAAAATTCACAGGAAATATTTAAGTATGTCATATTGGTGATTTAAAAGATGAGTTTTAAGTGATAAAATTGACTACTTTAAAATATGTAAGTGTCATTATTTTGTCTCAAGATGCACACCAGTAATGTCTTTTTTCCTAAGGAATATTTATAAATGTCCTAATTGAACTAAGGCCTAATCCTGGCTTAATCTATTGGTGCATTCAAATCCTCCTGGGAAGTTTGTATTTACGAGGTGGGAAGTCGTGTTTATGACGGCAGGTCTGTTCACAGACAGGGCTTATGGTTCACAGGGTATCCACCGGGCATTAAAAAGCATTAAAAGTTATTAAATGGATTTTGTAAAAATTAAGGCCTTAAATGGCATTAAAAAGCATTACATTTTATTTCTACAGGCATTCAATTTTTTAGATAGTTTTGAAGAAAAATATTGACTTAGTTGAATGCACATGTACGTCACCACAAAGTCGTAAATACAAGTGGGAAGCACGGAATTTTCTTTAATCCTCGATCTGTACGAGTTGGGGGCGTGTCAGTGAGAAACGTGGCGGAATAACACAATAGTTTTAGTTATTTAGCTGTGACATTGTCAGGCTTTTTTATTTACAACAAAATAAGCTAATTGCACGAAATGTAGTAGCATTGTAATATAACAATATATAATGGTAAAGTTTACTGTGGCTTCATAAATTGATTAAAAACGTTAAAAAGCAAAACACCTGATGCACATTCTTTGATCATCATGTTCTGCAAGTAGAGTTTAAAAACCTTGCTGTATTTGTGTGTAGATAATTCAAAAGAAAGTACACCGCCATCTTGCTCCGATGAAAATGACTTGAACACACAAACAGATTAAGCCAGGATTAGGGCTTAGTTCAATTAGGACATTTAAGTAGCTTTTATAAATGTTCCTTAGGGGGGAAAATTTTTTTTTACTGGTGTACATCTTGAGACAAAACAATGGCAAGTTTACAAAATGCAAGTTACTTTCAGTTAAAACATGCTTCACCTCGTGGCCGCATTACCACCTCGAGTGTGCATTACTTTCTAATAATTAAACGGCCTGTCATCAATTATTCCTTACATAATGATGTGCATGGATAAATCATTTATAACAAATGCTGCAATAATTCATAAAAAAAAAAGTAAAGGAATTGATTTATTTGGATTTCATGATGACTTTAAAATCAAGCTCGAATTAAATTAAAACCTAGATCAACAAATCTTTGATTAGCTCTAAACTTTGCTTATTTTATTCCTTATCTTTCCTGTAGCTCAGTGGTTAGAGCGTGGCACTAGCAATGCCAAGGTCATGGGTTCGATCCCAGGGATTGCACATACTCCGATACAAATGTATAGTATAATGCAATGTAAGTCGCTTTGGATAAAAGCGTCTGCCAAATGCATAAATGTAAATGTAAATGTTATCTGTGCAACCCACCATTAAACTCTAAAAAAAAATATCTTAAGTACGTATTAATCATTTGGGGACTATATTTACATTTTCCTTTTTACGGAAGAGGATTAGGGCCAAGCAATAATAAAAAAATAAAACCATCTCGAGATTAAAGTTGTTAAATTTCGAGAAAAAAGTCGAAATAAAATGTTGAGAATAAAGTCATTAAATTACAAGAACAAATTCGTTAAATTGAGAAAAATGTCATCTAACTAATTTGTTCTCATAATTTAACGACTTTTTTCTCGTAATTTAATGACTTTATTCTCAACATTTTATCTCGACTTTTTTCTCAATTTAACATTTTTCTCATAATTTAACTAATTTTTTCTCGTAATTTAATGACTATTCTCAACATTTTATCTCAACTTTTTTCTTGAAATTTAACGACATTTTTCTCATAATTTAACGAATTTGTTCTCGTAATTTAATGACTTTATTCTCAACATTTTATCTCTACTTTTTTCTCGAAATTTAACGACATTTTTCTCACAATTTAACAAATTTGTTCTCGTAATTTAACGACTTTATTCTCAACATTTTATCTCCACAAAATTTTTTTTTATTGCTTGGCCCTAATCCTCTTCCGTACCTTTTTAGAGTGTGATGGCATAATAATTTTTTTGGACGCAGGGTAAGCTGTCCATGAATCGCTCGCCCAAGAGGAAAAATGTGCTGCTGCCAGATCTCGATCTTCAAAAATCACATTGTATTGGATACAAAACTAACTAGACTAAAACAATTTAAAAAGTCATAACTGAAACTGTTTAAAGACAGATTGTGAGCAGACCTACTGTTACTATCCGAGTTTGGAATCGATGGTCTTCGATCACGTAATTGATTTGACAGCACTACTAAAAAAAAAAAAAAACGTGCAAATGATGACAGAATTTTCTTTTGTGGGTGAACTGCTCCTCTGATGTGAGGATGTTTATCAAATGTTGTCATTCATACTATGCATCAGTTCACATTATAAAGTATTAGAAATGCTTTACACATATCTCATTTGCTATCCTTTGCTTGTACTTGTAGCGAATCCAGTATGCAAAAACAGACTCAGACCTGATCGCTAAGATGAGAGGCACGTATGGAGATAAAGAAAAGAAGAAAGAGAAGAAAAAGAAAGCCCTGGAACAGGCGGCCAATGTCAACAAGAAACCAGCGGTGAGTTGAAATGCGTCATGCAATCAGAAAAAGACAGCCTAATTTGGCTGTGAAAAGTATATTTAAAGAGAACCAGATCAACTGAGTAAATTTTGCTTCTGCGTTTTCCCTGCAGGGAACTGTAAACACACAACCTCCTCCACCTGCCACAGTCCAGGTATGTCACACGATTTACATACTTATCTTTTAGTATTTCTAAAAATAAGTTGTTTTATGAAGCCGAAAATCTAAGGCACTCCAGTAAATGCTTTTATATTGTTTTAGGTCCCTGACAACCCACCAAATTATATTCTGTTCCTGAATAATCTCCCAGAAGAAACCAACGAGATGATGCTCTCCATGTTATTCAACCAGTAAGCTTTAAATCTAGTAAACATTAGACAAAAACTAAGTAAATGTTTTAGATGTTTAAATGGCAATGTTTAGTTCAATCTACTTTTACTATTGTTTTATTGGTACATGTATAGAATTTTAATATTGAGAATATATGAGAATTTTAATATTAAATATTCTTCTTTGTGTTCTTGTAGTGTGGAAAACATTTCACTTTTGTTAAACACTTTAAATCTACTCAATGTTTCCCTTTGATGGAAAAAAAATAAATAAATAATCACTAATTTAAGCCGTCTTATTGCAATTGCATAAATATTGTCAAATGTATGACATCATGTATTGTCAAAAAGCTAAAAATAGCTCTTTCAGCAAGATTTTCTCCTCTGATTGTTCACTCATGGCTCCCTGTCATGTTCCATCATTTCAGGTTTCCTGGGTTTAAAGAAGTGCGTCTGGTCCCCGGAAAGCATGACATTTCGTTTGTGGAGTTTGAGAGCGAGACTCAAGCCGGAGTTGCGAAAGACGCGCTACAGGGATTCAGAATCACAGCCACGTGTGCAATGAAGATCACTTATGCCAAAAAGTGACCCGGCTCTCACTCATTTCCTGAGAAATGCAGATTGCACTGGACTGTAACTGAGGCTTTATCAGTGGATCCTCTGATTTGCGTTTCTTTTCTTTCAGTCTAATCTTTTTTTTGAAAAACGCCTTTGCTCAGTGACTTGTTTAAATATTTTGTTGTTGTTGTTGTTGTTCGGTCACTGAGGGACATAATGATTTTCCAGGACAGATCTTTATTTTGTACTGTGGACTAATAAAATTAGCCTCTAAAATAAATGTCACCTTGCCCTCCCATATTATTGATGACGCTTTTGTTTTCATCTTGATCTTGATCTTAAAGGAACAGTTCACCCAAAATTAAAAAGGCATTATTTACTCATCCTCATGTTGTTCCAAACCATTTTTAGGTGTACTGTTCCTTTAAATCATGAATTGAGATCAGTTGTAAACTGTCAGGCCTGAACTCTCTGTACCTGACGGAATGATTTAAATAGTTGGCAGATAACAGGGACACCTGTATGCGTCGGCACGCAAGACTGTACATTTTGTTCTGGGTGCGACCCTGCTTATGAATTTGGCACAAGCGGACAGGTGCATCAACAGCAGCATGTTATTGCACTGACGTACAATACATCATTAAACCTATTGTTACATGGCATGTATGCACTGTTCTGCATTTCATCAAGTCTGTGTACTGAATGTGCTTTGTGGTTTAGAGATAAATGTCCATGGATATTTTAATTGCAATGGATGTGCATTTTATTCTAGGCAAACTTGAGGAAACTCTCACAAAGCAGCAGAATATTCAGACCAGATTAAATGTTTATATTTTAGCAGACACCGGTCTCATCATTTAAACAGCTGGGGATCTGACCACAGAGGTCACTGACATTTTCAAACATGCAGCTTTTAAAATGTCATGATGAGAGGTTTGCATAATAACTGACTGAAACAATCAAATTAGTCTCAGCACATAATGGGCCATCCACGAAGCTTAATTTCAAAAAGACATGACACAAATCTCCATTAAAAGCTTTTTGTTAGGTGGGTTGAATGGAAAGCGGGAAAAAATATTTTGAGGGATATTTTTCTTTAAAACCGGCACATTTAATTGGGAAGCTTGAACAGTAAGGATAAGCTGAACTTTTGCTCTCCTGCTACAGTCATGGTTTTAGTACAGACTCTTACATCAACACTTGTGCAGCAGCCAATGAAAGGAAAGATAAATATGAAACAGACTAAATCAATATCTCTTGAACAGAATCATTGCTCTCTAAAGTATAGCAGTTATTTGAAAAGGCCAAGCAGTGAAAACAGATCTTAATTAAGTTCTTGCACAAAACAGCTCACTCTACATCATGAAAAATAATTAAAATATGAAATGAAGCCTCTGGTGCTGCTTGCGTGGCGGCCAAAAATGACAGTTTTTTTATTATTATTTCAATGATGAATCTGCTATATTTTAGTTTGATAGTGTTTTTATTTAATATTTTGTATTTTTAGGAGATTTAATGGATTATAATCCATTTATTCACTTTTGGAGCATAGACCTGAAAATGAAATTTCCAACTTAAACAGACATAAATCTTGAATGCTTTGGAACACAGACTCAAGTTTGGTCTCTTTAAAGAAGACTTGGCTGATTATTGCTGAAGTGAAAAAAGTTTTTTAAAAGTTAAGAAAATATTTTATATTTTTATATTTATTATAAAAATTCTATTTTCAATGTTTTTATATTAAACATATTTTCTAAAACATGTTTTACTCTAAAGCCGCGCACACACTTAACGATTGTAAGGCCGATTATGAATGTAAATTGATACTTATGACTGATCGCGCTCAAACGCGTCCAGTCGCGTTCAGTCTGCGATTACAGTCGGTGTTCAAATTCCATGTGTAAGTATATAAATCGGCTCCAGTCGAAGGAAACAATCGGTATGTGTGTTCAGTTCAGTCTTAGAATGTTTCAGCTAATCGTTAGGTGTGTCCCCGGCTTTAGATGGTGAGAAAATCAAAGCCATAAATTTTGTTCCAAATTTGAGCTTGATATATCAAAAAATGAGCTTTCAGTAATATTTTGTTTGTGTGCAGTACCAAACTTCGCACTAGATGAAATTCGTCTCCCGCTCATTTTTGACCGCGAACAATACAAGTGTTACTATTTTTTTTTACATTTTTATAAATGTAATTATAGAAATTATTTACAGCTGTAATTACATGGAGGTATTTTTTAAAAACATTTTTACAATGTAAAAATGTAAAATAATAGTTAAGTCCACCAAACATAAAGTGGGACCAAAAATTCAAAAAAAAAAAAAAAAAACACGTAACATTCTTCGGTCAAAAATATCTGAAGAGCACCAGAGGGTAAAATAGTAAAATTACGAAACGTACATCACTCTAAAATAATCTTGTATCCTTTGACATTCTGACTACTGATGCAGCCTAGCAATCATCCAGTACACTCTAGAAAATAACCACAAATGTCCTAGCAACCAAGCAAAGCACACTAGCAACAATATACCAATGACATAGCAACCACCCAGAACAGCTTAACAACCTAAAAACACCCTAGTGAAAAACTCTAATGGCCGAGCAACCACTCAGAACTCACTTGAAACTGCCCAGCAACCACTCAGAACTACAAATGCCCTAGCAACCAACCAGAACAACCTAGAAACCACCCAGAACACCTTAAGCCGCGCACACACTTAACGATTGTAAGGCCGATTATGAATGTAAATTGATACTTATGACTGATCGCGCTCAAACGCGTCCAGTCAGAGCCAGTCGCGTTCAGTCTGCGATTACAGTCGGTGTTCAAATTCCATGTGTAAGTATTTAAATCGGCTTCAGTCGCAGGAAACAATCGCTTATATGTTCAGCACAGTCTTAGAATGTTTTAGCTAGTCGTTAAATGTGTGCCCGGCTTTGGCAAACTAAAAACACTCTAGTAACAGAATGTAATGTCCGAGCAACCAATCAGAACACTTTTGAGACTGCCTAGCAACCACCCAGAACTACAAATGTTCTAGCAACCAACCAGAACAACCTAGCAACCACCCAGAACACCTTAGCAACCAAAAAACATCCTTGTAAAAGACTCTAATGGCCTAGAAACCAACCTGAACACTTTTGAGACTGCCTAGCAACCACCCAGAACTACAAATGTTCTAGCAACCAACCAGAACAACCTAGCAACCACATAACAATACTATAGCAACCACCCAGAACACCTTAGCAAGCTAAAAACACCCTAGTAACAGACTGTAATGGCCTAGCAACCAACCAGAACTACAAATGTTCTAGCAACCAACCAGAACACCTTAGCAACTATATATTAATGCAACAGCAATGACCCAGAACAACTTAGTAACCTAAAAACAGAGTCTAATGGCCTAGCAACCACACAGAACACCCTTGAAACTGCCCTAGCAGCCTAAGCTCTCTAAAATACATCTTAAAGGTTTAACATTTCATCAGACAAGGCTTTGTCAAGCCAAAAAAACCCCTGCCATTTCTGCATTAGTTGTATTTGTGGTCAGTAAAATGAGCAAGTCCTTTTATAAAGACAGTGATGTGAGAAGATATCAGCTACCGTCATTCTCATTTACTCTCAGGCTACTGATCTCTTGTCATCATGACAGCCTAATCATCTCAGTTCACACCGCTCTGCTCTGGGTCAGACATCAGGTAGCCACACTCAATCTGTGAAGTAACTCAAGCGTGCTGGACATTCAGACAGCATGTTGGAAAGGCTTTGGGAGGCGTCTGCTGCTGCCGTCAAACGAGTTCACCGGATCTCTGATGCAGTGTAATGGATGCACACAGCTGTCCTCCATTAAAGCCTCACTGCTTCTTCACTTCCTGTTATAATGAGCTTCACTTATTATCACATTAAAATTCTCTTCTGCTGTGTTTCCCAGTCTCAGTAAGATCTCTGTTTGATATTCAGCTGCTTCAGTGCCGCTTTTATGACTCACTTTTCCCAGGACGCTGTGTATGTGTGAGTGATTTAGAGAAAGAGAGGGATATTTTTGTCCACGCAGCAATATACCATCCCCTCCTATCGGTGTCGGAGCTGTAAATTTAGAGGATGTTTAGGCATGATTCTGTCGGGAAGTGAAGGATTGTGTGTGTGCAGGACAGCATGATGCTGTTTGATAGATTCTGTGCTCTACATGTGAGTAAATCTTTAACTCGACACCTGATTCACTTTCTTCTGCAGGTTGTCCAGATGCTTGTCCTGCAGAAGCTCGTCTCGTCAATGTGTCTTGGTCATATTTCAACCTTAAATTAAAATGAAAAAAGAAGAATTTATATTTTTATCATATTGTTTTTGCATAGTGATAAATTACTTTATACTAGTTTCTGGAAGCTTGTTTACCTCCATCACATTTTCATTTGAATGTTTAAATAACATGTTTTCTTTGTAACATTATTTTCTGCATAATTAAAGTGCCCCTATTCTGACTTTCTCACAGTTCTTTTTTTTTTCTTGCAGTTGTGACTTTATAACTCACAATTGCAAGTTTAGATAACACAATTGTGAGAAAAAAAGTCAGAATTGCGAGAAAAAAGTCAGAATTGTGAGGAAAAAAGTCAGAATTGTGAGGAAAAAAGTCAGAATTGCAAGAAAAAAGTCAGAATTGTGAGGAAAAAATTCAGAATTGCGAGAAAAAAAGTCAGAATTGCGAGAAAAAAAGTCAGAATTGCGAGAAAAAAAGTCAGAATTGTGAGAAAAAAAGTCAGAATTGTGAGGAAAAAAGTCAGAATTGTGAGGAAAAAAGTCAGAATTGCGAGGAAAAAATTCAGAATTGCGAGAAAAAAATTCAGAATTGCGAGAAAAAAAGTCAGAATTGCGAGAAAAAAAGTCAGAATTGCGAGAAAAAAAGTCAGAATTGCGAGAAAAAAAGTCAGAATTGCGAGAAAAAAAGTCAGAATTGTGAGAAAAAAAGTCAGAATTGTGAGGAAAAAAGTCAGAATTGTGAGGAAAAAAGTCAGAATTGCGAGAAAAAAGTCAGAATTGTGAGGAAAAAGTCAGAATTGCAAGAAAAAAGTCAGAATTGTGAGGAAAAAAGTCAGAATTGCAAGAAAAAAGTCAGAATTGTGAGGAAAAAATTCAGAATTGTGAGGAAAAAAGTCAGAATTGTGAGGAAAAAAGTCAGAATTGTGAGGAAAAAATCTGAATTGTGAGGAAAAAAGTCAGAATTGCGAAAAAAAAATTCAGAATTGAGATAAAAAGGCAGAATTGTGAGATAGAAAGTCGTAATTGTGAAAAAAAAAAAACCTTTTTTATTTTTTATTCAGTGGCGGAAACAAGCTTCCATAGTAACGTGTAATTGTTATGAAAATAATGTGATAAAATTTAACCAAAAGTAGTCCTCGTCGTCTTTAAGTGAAATACATTTTCTTGAGTCTTTATCTTGATTATTGGGAGAAAATTTAGCTGGACATGTTTTTGATGGGTTTCGAGCTGTAGATTTATTTGCCCAATTAAATTACCTGATGAAATCTCTTCTCGTCGGGTATCGGGGTCGATTGCTGACCCTTTAACACCATGTCAGTAATTTATGTCTAAGGTTGAACTAGATTGTTTCTCTCAAGGTTTTCTCATTCATAAGTCCCTGCTGACACCTGAAACAGAACAATATCAAAGGATGAGACGAGTACAGAAATATTAATTATGACCAAACTGAATTTCATGTTCATAATCACACTTTCCATCGAACTGAATGAGACCAAGTCAAGTCACCTTTTATATAGTGCATTATATAATACAGATTGTTTCAAACCACAAACACCCAAGCAACCATATAGCATTGTCATAGCAACCAACTAGAAGGTTGCTTCACAGTAGGCCTAATAAGCAGGAAAATAATGATCAATGTTGCAAACTTCATCAAATATGAGACAAATTCAAATTCTGCTGTACAAAGACAACAGTGTCATTAAAGGGTTAGTTCACCCAAAAATGAAAATAATGTTATTTATTACTCACCCTCATGCCGTTTCACACCCGTAAGACCTTCGTTCATCTTCGGAACGCAAATTAAGATATTTTTGTTGAAATCCGATGGCTCCGTGAGGCCTCCATAGCCAGCAATGACATTTCCTCTCTCAAGATCCATTAATGTACTAAAAACATATTTATATCAGTTAATGTGAGTACAGTGGTTCAATATTAATATTATAAAGCGACTAGAATACTTTTGGTGTGCCAGAAAACAAAATAACGACTTATATAGTGATGGCCGATTTCAAAACACTGCTTCAGGAAGCTTCGGAGCATAATGAATCAGGGTGTCGAATCAGTGGTTCGGAGCGCCAAAGTCACGTGATTTCAGCAGTTTGGCGGTTTGACACGCGATCCGAATCATGATTCAACACAAAAGATTCATAACGCTCTGAGGCTTCATGAAGCAGTGTTTTGAAATCGGCCATCGCTATATAAGTCGTTATTTTGTTTTCTGGCACACCAAAAATATTCTTGTCGCTTTATAATATTAATATTGAACCACTGTACTCACATGAACTGATTTAAATATGTTTCTAGTACATTAATGGATCTTGAGAGAGGAAATGTCATTGCTGGCTATGCAGGCCTCACGGAGCCATCGGATTTCAACAAAAATATCTTAATTTGCGTTCCGAAGATTTACGAAGGTCTTACGGGTGTGGAACGGCATGAGGGTGAGTAATAAATGACATTATTTTCATTTTTGGGTGAACTAACCCTTTAATACAGCTCAAGTCAGTTCAGTGATTGGATTCAGACCACAGAAATCTGGAATGGAAAAGTGCTTGAACTACAAAATGCTGTTACAAATGCACATTTATTGCTCTCGAAGGGCCTTTAAATGAAAAACACACATGAAAAAGACATTTAGGCTACCTGAACTATAAATGATAAATGTTAATATCAAATGTTGAATCTCAATAGAAAATAAATTATGAATTTATTTTTTTTCCACGGCAGGACTCTATATCCCAGGGTAAATAGTTTTCAGCTTTTCACATGTAGCCTATCTCTGGATTAATAATACAAACAGGCACTCCAGGCCACGAGTAGACTTTAATCAGAGCAGAGTCATGACAGGTTTGAAAGCGAGGCTGTGAGGGATATACTTACTTACCATGTGTTCAATTGCATCCGCTGTAAAAAGCTCTATCACTTATAATTTTCCACAGCTCATGGGGTCTGGTTTTTGTCTACTGAAATTTCTTGTAAAGATATTTTGCAGTGTTTCGTCAGGAGAACAACTCACTGAAGAGATGTAGCCTAGCTATGTTTATAAATCAAAGCCTTGCTTTCATTCCCGTTAAAAATCAAAGATGGCGCT
This sequence comes from Anabarilius grahami, assembly GCA_003731715.1. Lineage (NCBI taxonomy): Eukaryota > Metazoa > Chordata > Actinopteri > Cypriniformes > Xenocyprididae > Anabarilius > Anabarilius grahami. The sequence continues at coordinate 4,547,291 of RJVU01037554.1, read as the reverse complement.
GCTGTGAAGAAGGCCTTCTCTAAGGTTATTTGCTTCACCTAAAAACACCCCCTTACCTGTGATAAAATAACATAAAACTCGAGTGGATAATAAAACCCAGTGCTTTAACTGCGGTAACATCAATTTGATAGACTTAGTTACATTAAAAATGAATAATAATCGGAATAAACAAGTCCGCCAGGCGGTTAGCCGTTTACGGTTTTTGGCATTTTATGATTTCGAAGTCCGTCCAGTCAGTATTTGTTGACGTTATCCATTTTACAATTATTTGTATTTTTTACGAGTTCTGAGTGCTGGGGAATTTATTATGATACGTTTTTATAAGTTTAATTAATTCGCGAAGAAATACGCGATCATGAGACCTGGGTTGCAGACACACTGTCCTGCCGCTAGAGGGCAGAAGCAGGAGGCGCTGAGCGCTGCTTCATTCATCAGCTGAGAGAACAGCAGCGCACAGAAACTAGAGGAGACTCATCTGAAGATGCACAGATGTCCAAACTCGGAGATCAAGGCGAGTAAAGCAAAAGGATTAACATTGTGAAGGTAGGATATATGACTTTTTATTTCTGAACTGAAAGTTAAATCGTTGTGTTTTCCCCTGCAAATCTATGCCTTTTTCTGTAAAAAAAACAAAACCTTGTTTTGGCTAGCCTACAACAAAGCCTATATTTTAGAAGTTTGAAACCAATTAATTCTGAAGGTGTTGTTGACCAGTGTACAGCTCTTAAAAAATATTTTTGTTAGTGCAGGCTGCATCACAGACTGTACAGTGCGTGTAATGTTTATACACTGTGAACAATTTATTGTAAATACCTATTATAAGTATGTGTTTGCTGATTGTAGTCAACAATGCAAACGTTTGTGATTTTACTTTGTCTACAGTGCTTGTTTTGCCCATGACTGATCCATTTAAATTAATCTAATCTAATTATAGTGCCATTCCTAAGGGATTCACATATTGGTTGTTTCACAAAGTAACTGTGTTTTAAGCATACATGCAACAAAAATAAAAATATACAGCACTTCTAAAAGCTTAATGCAAGTCTGTTCATCCTTTTAAGGACATTGTTTGATCACTTGTCATTTAAAAGCACACAAAGGCTATTAACTTATAGTTTGTCACTCTTAACTGGGACTGAAACAGTAGGCAACTCCGTACTACGGACCCCAATAGTACGCAAAAAAAAGTGTAGTAAAATACGTTCTGTTTTAAAGAACAACCAGTTCAGCTAAGTCTCAATTAAACACGCACAAAAATCTGAGCATTATCATAAATCCATCCCTAATGTGGCCATCTGTGAGCTTTCCAAACTTAAAAATCAGTAACTCCCAGATAACCAAGCGCATTTTTGTGTCTCATCCACACGTTTCATAGAGAATTGTTCACTTCACCCCAAAGTGAACATTTTGTTGTCATTTATTCACCCTCATGTCATTCTGACGCCATATAATTTTCTTTCTTCCATGAAACACCAAAATGAGATGTTAGGCAGAAAGTGTGAGCTCTTGCTGACTATACGCTCTTAAAAATAAAGTTTTTTATTGGAATCGATGGTTCATTGAAGAACTGTTAACATCAATGGAATCGTTCCATTCCACAAAAGGCTCTTAAAAGGGTTCTTTAGATTATTAATATGTTCTTCACATTAAGAAAAAAAAATATTTTCAGAACTTATTACTGAAAGTTTGGGGAACCAAAAATGATTGTTATATGCTGTCTTAAAGGATTAGTTCACTTTCAAATGAAAATTACTCCATGATTTACTCACCCTCAAGCAATCCTAGGTGTATATATTTCTTCTTTCTGATGAACACAATCGGATTAATTTTATATTAATACATTTCCTGACACATCCGAGCTTTGCAATGGCAGTAAGCATTAACAAATGAGTATGAAGCTGAAGAAAGTGTCTCCATCCACATCCATCCATCATAAACATACTCCACACACGGCTCCGGGGGTTAATAAAGGCCTTCTGAAGTGAATCGATGCGTTTGTGTAAAAAAAAAATCCATATTTAACCAGTTATGAAGTCAAATATTCAGCTTCCGCCAGACCGCCTTCCGTATTCAACTTACATAGAAAGAGTAAAACTCTTGCAGTTCAAAATATGTCCTACGCCTTCCCTATTCAACTTACGGAAAAAGCAGTTAACCTTTTTTCCTTAAGTAGAATACAGAAGGCAGTCCGGCGGAAGCTAGATATTTGACTTCATAACTTGTTAAATATGGATTTTTTACTTACACAAACGCTTCGCTTCAGATAGCCTTTATTAACCCTCCGGAGCCGTGTGGAGTATGTTTATGATGGATGGATGTGGATGAAAGCACTTTCTTCAACTCACACTTGTTGATCCCGTTCACTGCCATTATAAAGCTTGGATGCATCAGGATATTTATTAATATTTCTCCAATTGTGTTCGTCTGAAAGAAGAAAGTCAAATACACCTAGGATGGCTTGAGGGTGAGTAAAGCTTTTCATTGGAAAGTAAACTAATCCTTTAAAAATAAGTAAATATTTTAATATATATTAAAAATTCTAAAAAGTTTTTTTTGTAGTGATGCCATTGAAGAACCAATTTGGAGGGAAAAAGGGTTCTTTTTAAGAACTGTTCACTGAAAGACTCTTTGACCTTTATTTTTAAGAGTGCATATAAGAATATTTTCGGTTCCCCAAAGAAACTTTCAGTAACCAGTTCTGAAAAGAACTTTTTTTTTTCTTAGTGTGAAAAAACATTTTAATAATCTGAAGATTAAAAAGAACATTTTGTGCATTGGAAAAGTTCCATTGAGCTAAAGGTTCTTCATGGAACCGCAGATGGCAATAAAAAAAGTTATTTTTTAAGAGTGTGACATTGCTGCGAAAACTGCCAAACTATGATGAATGTCCTTTAAAAGCGTGTTATGGAAACACATTTGTGTTTTTAATTTCGCAGCTGAGAACAGATTCTGTATTGGAGAAAGAGTATGGAAGACCCTGGTGCTCTGACAGACCAGTAATAAGAGAAGATGGGAGAAGACAACAGAAGCACCTCCACCGGGACATGGACTCTCATCCACCCGTCGGGGAGCCCTCATGACCTCATGCCGAATTACGACATCCCTCTGGACTATGAGGTTCCTGTGGACGAGATCCCGGACACGACTCAGGGACGAGCATTCTTCGTGGCCACAATCGTTATCGCGGTGGTCTTGGTCTGCATCATGCTGGTCTGCGGCGTTGGGAATTGCGTCTTTATTGCCTCATTGGCACGTTACAAAAAACTCAGGAACCTCACTAATTTACTCATCGCCAACTTGGCAGTATCAGACTTCCTGGTGGCGATTGTGTGCTGCCCCTTTCTGGTGGATTATTACGTGGTCAAACAGCTGTCATGGGATCATGGGATTGTGCTTTGCGCCTCCATTAACTACCTTCGGACCATGTCTCTCTACGTGTCCACCAATGCCCTGCTAGCCATTGCGGTGGACAGGTGAGTTTGTCTCTCCGAGCTTGTGCGGCATGATGTTAAATGATGTATGCAGAAGTGGGAGTTTGTTTAACCCCAGACTTTATGAGTTGGGTCCACTCTGTTTATTAAATAATAATGGAAAATTGGTATTAGCAATGGTGAGATAAAGGCTGTGTCCGAAATCGCATACTCTCTTGAGTAGGTATTTATTTTGAACAAGTAATTACTTTCATACTATGTAGAACATACTTTTTCAGCAGTTTTAATGTAATCTGGATGTACTACGTTCGGCATGTTGTCATTATCATGTGACCTACGAGCATCAGTTATGTCGCTTCACTGCCATTCATAAATCCTCCCCCGTGGCCTCATGGGATAGGAAAGTGTCCATCGTATGCGCACTTCAGAATCTCACCAAAAGTATTAGGACATCCGGGGACTTTTCACCTACTCAGACATACTTAATTTGTCACATACTGTTTTTCACTTACTCTATAGTAGGAAAGTATGCGATTTTGGGTGTAGCCAAAATCTCCCATGATTCTCTGTGGCTCTATAAGAAAGTCAAAATTCAGGAATAACACACCAAATGCACATCGTTAGCTTGTTTAGTTTAAAAAGATTGCTGCTTTATGAGAAATTGTCACTTTCTATGAATAGTGTACAAAATAGTGCCTGAAATTAGTCATTTTTAAGGTAATTTTGAAAGAAATTAATACTTTTATTCAGCAAAGACTCACAGTAAAAACATTTATAATGTTCCAAGAAATGCTGTTCTTTTTAAATTTTCTATTCATCAAATAATCCTGAAAAACAAAATGTATTATGTTTTCCACATAAAGATGAATCAGCACAACTGCTTTCAACATGATAATTAGAAATGTTTCTTGAGCATCAAATCATCATATTAGAATGATTTCTGAAGGATCATGTGACACTGAAGACTGGAATAATGATGCTGAAAATTCAGCTTTGAACACAGGAATAAATTACATTTTACAATATATTCACATACAAAAGTTATTTTAAATTGTATTAATATTTCATGATATTACTGTTTTACTGTATTTTTATTTCATAAGAGACTTCTTAAAAAAGCATTTAAAAATCGCAAATGTTTAAACGGAAGTTTATATAAATGTTAATATTAAATGCCAATTTTGCCTAAATTAACAACAGCGATCACTTATGCAGCTTTTTAATGTACATTTCCAAAATTGCTTAAAAAAAAAAAAAAAACGTTAGTAAAAAAAAAGTTCTTTGTACCTCACTTAATATATCTGAGATGATTTGACAGATGCCAGATCTTCTACTTGTGATAATTGATCTCTGGTTAATTTGGTTCTTCAAACGAATTTGTGAATTTGATTTAAAAATACCATTAGAAGGGACAGAACGAAAATCACTTGAGCAAATTCATATTTATGACTTCCAATCTTAAAAGCAGGAATTTTTGCAGAAGGAGTTGAAGGCAGGATTAAAGACTTCAGCGGTTCAGTTTTATGAGTTGTTGTTTTTTTTTTGTTTTTTTAAAAACAGTTTGGATGAGGTGCAGAAGTCATTCATACATTCGGAGCACATGCTTTCTGAGGTGTGAGGAATTGCACTCCGCTTGCATCATATTTGGCCATTTACAGAAGCTAAGCTAGCTAATTAGCATGTCAATATTTGAATGGCCAGGGAGAACATGATGTACAGGTGCTGGTCATATAATTAGAATATTATCAAAAAGTTGTTTTATTTCACCAATTCCATTCAAAAAGTGAAACTTGTATATTATATTCATTCATTACACACAGACTGATATATTTAAAATGTTTATTTCTTTTAATTTTGATGATTATAACTGACAACTAAGGAAAATCCCAGATTCAGTATCACAGAAAAGACCAAAACAAAGAAAGGATTTTTAGAAATCTTGGCCAACTGAAAAATATGAACATGAAAAGTATGAGCATGTACAGCACTCAATACTTAGTTGGGGCTCCTTTTGCCTGAATTACTGCAGCAATGCGGCGTGGCATGGAGTCGATCAGTCTGTGGCACTGCTCAGGTGTTATGAGAGCCCAGGTTGCTCTGATAGTGGCCTTCAGCTCTTCTGCATTGTTGGGTCTGGCATATCGCATCTTCCTCTTCACAATACCCCATAGATTTTCTATGGGGTTAAGGTCAGGCGAGTTTGCTGGCCAATTAAGAACAGGGATACCATGGTCCTTAAAACAGGTACTGGTAGCTTTGGCACTGTGTGCAGGTGCCAAGTCCTGTTGGAAAATGAAATCTGCATCTGAGGCTGTCTGTTGTTCAAGAGTGGCTTGACACAAGGAATGCGACAGCTGAAACCCATGTCTTGCATACGTCTGTGCGTAGTGGTTCTTGAAGCACTGACTCCAGCTGCAGTCCACTCTTTGTGAATCTCCCCCACATTTTTTAATGGGTTTTGTTTCACAATCCTCTCCAGGGTTCTAATTTTCTGAGATACTGAATTTGGGATTTTCCTTAGTTGTTAGTTATAATCAAAATTAAAAGAAATAAACATTTGAAATATATCAGTCTGTATGTAATGAATGAATATAATATACAAGTTTCACTTTTTGAATGGAATTAGTGAAATAAATCAACTTTTTGATGATATTCTAATTATATGACCAGCACCTGTATATTTAGCCTCCAGCAGCAGCTCAAATTGAGGCCTTAGATGTCAACTGACAGTTTTGCTAGCATGTCATGAAATCAGCATCTGGCACACAGTATATCCAACAGTCTCATTGCCTCTAAAGATCTTAATGAAACCTATTAGTCAGTCCTTGCTGCGGTTTGGTTATTTTTGAGCTATCAATTCTCAAGCACATTTCAGCAAATAACAGGACAGATATTCACTTTAAAATTACAATAAAACTGAATGAGCTGCCTACTAAGGCAGCTGGTCACCATGATTTTGCCAAGTAGGACATGTTCCTTGATCAACATATTTTGTTGATCCTGGAACAACATTCCTGTTCCATAACCCATTCCATAACCCTATTTCTACCCCTAAACCTAATCCTACCCATAACTTACCCCTAAAATCAGAGATAGGTGAATAACATTGATGCAGAAGTACCTAACCCTGGTTGCAAGCCTAAACTTGACATAAAAGTTAAACTTGTCCCTCAAATCTGATTGGTTGATTAGAATGTTGTTCCAGGATCAACAAAGATGTTGATCCAGGAACATGTCATACTTGGTGAAATCACATTCCCCTAAGAGAACATCCTAACTTAAATTAAGCCTTGTAAGTTAAATGTATTGCTATAGAGTTTGACAAAATGACACTTTAAAACGCATTATAACACATAGTACGCTAGGCTAAGGGGCCTTTTACACAACAATGGCATTTCGGTGGCCTGAAAATGCAAACTTTTGAAAACGGGTTTTAAAGGGCAAGTTTTTGAAACAATACCGTTATCGTCTAAAAACGGTGACATCGTCAAAACGGGAAGCCGTTTTCGCGGATCCGTGTGAACGGGGATTGTTGCCGCCTGTATGCAAAAAAAAAGTGAAGGAATTTTTTTTTCAGTTTTAGTACATCTTTGTCGTGTAAACATACCCTCAAATAGTACATTTTTAACTAGACTTCACTATTTTATTAATATTTTCAGTATTGAATGAATAATATTTGTAATTGTGGATGGATTATTTTTTACTGAGCTCAGTGCAATGAATTGTGGGACTGTCTTCTCCATATAATGCAGCATTTGGCCAAAAGAAGTTACCTTGGACAGACTATAATGCCTTCAAATGCTCCCTACTTAGGCAACTTACTAGGTTTTGGACCAGAGCCGCTGTCGTATCTTACAATGCCATTCATGAAATCCTCCAACCTGTTGCTCCAAGCAGTTTCCCATGACCTCTGACTTCTTAACTGGGACCTTGCCAAGTAGCACAGATGATACATATCAATAGTAAATTTAATAAAGTAAATAAGTCTTTAGTCCTCCCATGCATCACAGTATCCGCATGTATTTGCGGCAAAAGTACATTCTGTTCACTCCTGCCGATCTAGCGGAGACTCCACTCTCTATTGAGTATTGCAAAGGTTTCCTATGGGAAGAACAGAATTCTTTGGAACGTCAGAATTTCAAGTTACATACAGATGAATTAACAAATAACTTTTATTTTAAATTATTACAGAGAGTGTGACAGATCTCACCACATGAGACAAAACAAGAAGAGCCTTGGGCAAAGATGTGCTGTTAATCAAAACGGACAGAGTATAAATGGGTAGAAATAGTGCTGTACCTTTGATTTAGAGAGCAAGAGATGGAGGAGCCTGTTATTCTCCATGAATGTCAAAAGGTCATGGAATATCTCATTAAGGACGGGGAGCAGTGATCAGATCAGACAGAGAGATCAGAGAGTCGGTGTGTTAATAGACCGCTGTGTGCCAGACTGATAATCCTGATTCATTTTCCGTTTCTGGACAGTTCTGAGGATTTGAGCCTTGAACAGAGATGTATAATAAATACCAATACAGATCTATCACAAACACCAGATCCATTCTAAATGCTCACAGTTTCCTGATCCAGATTCAAATCCAGATCCTGTCCAAATGCTAGATTTGGGCAAAACTCAGAATTTAAAAACTGGCTAGTTTAATTGGGATTAAAGGATGTGGAATTTCCTGCATTTTAATTAAGATCAATTTAATCAGGTAATGCCATTTTAGAAAATGTAATATTAATATTTTTGGATATTTAATAATGTAAAATATATTAGCATATATTAAAGTGTGTTATAGTTTCTATAAGCTACATTTCAAACAGATGTTTGTTCGTCAGACAAACCTTCCCTTTCTAGTAAAAAAATGACTTGTTTGAGTCATAATTTATTTGAATTTCAGTTATTTTTAACTGAATTTTAAATGTAATTAAATTTCATTTTAATATTCTTTCTTGAATGTGCAGAAACAAATATTTATGCATTATATACGTACATAAACAGGATAATTTAGGCAACTTTACATCTCCAATATGTCCATTTTTCCTGAGTAATTCATATAAGCTTATGAGCTCATATGAGCTTAATAAAATATGAGCCTTACATTTTTGCTTTTTGTCTCTGGAAATTTGTCCTTTACTTCTTGGAAACTGTTACTGATTTGACTTTTAAAAGATTTATTTGTGTCTTATTTTGCAATAAAATGATTAAAAAAATAAAACTTTCTACTTGAGAAGCCACACTGCTGAAGATATTAACACCTCTTTAATTTTGTCTTGCTGCAAAGGTAATTGTTTTCGCTTCTTTTAAATATAAACAACTAAAAAAATAAGTAACACAAAATACACTTCTATTTAAGATACAATCTTGAAAAATAAAAAGCAAACAATGTTGCTTTTCAAGTAGATTTAATTGCTTTAAGCATTTTTGGATGTTTTGCTGAAAAATAAGTCTAAAAATAATTCAGAGATAAATTGCCACAGGTCATAAAACTATGGAACCTTGTTTCTGCCACTGAAAAAAAAAAAAGTAATTATGACTTTTTATCTCACAATTTACATTTTTTTTTTTAGAATTGTGTGATATAAACTTGCAATTGCGAGTTATAAAGTCAGAATTGCGGGATATAAACTTGCAATTCTGACTTTTTCCTCAGAATTATGCGTTTATATCTCGCAATATAATACGCAATTGTGAGTTATAAAGTGTCTTTTTTTCCTCAGAATTGGACTTTATAACGTGCAATTGAGTTTATATCTCACAATTCTGAGAAAACAAGAATTGCAAGTTATAAACTCAATTTTGCAAAAAAAAAAAGTCTATAACTTGCGATTCTGACTTTATTTCTCGCAGTTTATATCACGCAATTCTGACATAAGAAAAAAAAGTAGTCAGGATTGCGAGATGTAAACTCGCAATTGTAAGAAAAATATCAGAATTGTGAGTTAAAAAGTCACGATTACTGTACCTTTCTTATTTTTTATTTAGTGGCGGAAACAAGCTTCCATACAAAAAAGTTTTTTCTATGTTACAAATAATTATGTGCATCTCCATTAAGGCAGTTATCTCAAAGTTTTCTGTATTCAACAGGTACATGGCTATCGTTCATCCTCTGAAGCCCCGTATGAAGTTTCAAACAGCGTACTGGCTCATTTTTGGGGTTTGGATTATCCCAGTTCTCATCGCGGTACCGTCGGCCTACTTCGCCACAGAACACGAGTACCCGCACAGCGCGCTCGGCCACGACAAAAAGATCTTCTGCGCCCAGATCTGGTCTGCGGACCAGCAGCTCATGTATCGCTCCTACTTCCTCTTCATCTTCATCGTGGAGTTCTTGGGGCCCGTGGTCAGCATGTCAGTCTGCTACGCACAGATCTCCAGGGAACTTTGGTTCAAGAACGTCCCAGGATTCCCGACAGACCAGCTGCGTAAACGACTACGGCGTCGGCGCAGAACAGTCGTGGCACTGATCGCGGTTCTGGTGGCGTACGTGTTGTGCTGGGCGCCCTATTACAGTTTCACGCTGCTGCGTGATTTCTACCCGGCGCTGATTACGCGTGGCCGTAACTCACTGGTTGTTTTCTACATCATCGAGTGCATCGCTATGAGCAACGGGGTCATTAACACTCTGTGTTTTGTCAGCGTTAGGAACAGTGGTGTAAAGTGCCTCAGAGCCGTCAAACTTGCTAATTGGCGCTCGATAACGAGGGCGATTGTTGGCAAGATGGCGGAAGACGACATTAGGACTTCATCCTTGAGAGTGACCGAGGATGTGGAATGTACACAAATAAAGTGAAGGGATGAGATGGAAAAATACATTAAAAGTTTGAAAGGATCCATACAGAATGAACATATGAATTACAGGCCCAAATAAATTAAGAAGAGCCAAGAGAATTACCAATGGAAAAGGTTCAGATCACATAACTAATGTGGTTCAGCCAACTGTTGTAATATGAAAAATGACACTGATGAGAGACTAAACTCATTTTTGCGCCCAGATTAATATATTTATTGCTTCAAAAGACCCACTTTATGCCAACAAGTATTTTCAGTGATCGGACCGAAGGTTCTGTGATCATTGTAGGTTATAGAGCAGAAATGATGTTGCTGGCTTTAAACCTTGAGTTAACAGATCTGAACAAAAGTGGCAAATTAATTTCAAACTAATGTAAAAAACAACATCACACATTTTTGCTAACCCTAAACTCCAAAAATGTACCTACATACATTTCACTGCAGATTCCAGCTGAAATTATCACTAGTGCCAGTAAAACACCAACAACTTTTATTCCTTTTTACAAAAAATTACGATTTCAGGGGAAGATTATCCATACATTTTTGCCCGTTTCCTTGCACAATATACGTTTTGACCTAAAAACACTTATCATAATACATGATTTGTAAACTAATACATTTTGACGTTTACATCACATAACCAGCTTTATATATACAGCTTTTCTGATGAAGTAAACTTGCTCGGTAGCTCACCTGATACAGCATTGCACTTGCGTTATTGAGTCACAATAAAAAAGCTCAAAGACCTAGCTAAAATGGCACAGTTGCTTCAGCAAATGCGTTTTTCTGTCACGTCTGCTTTTGTAAACTACGGAGACCTGCACATGACGTGCAGGGGGAAGAAAGTAAATTGTGCGCACGATTTACTAATTCGTTCCCTCAATTTACTAAATCGTGCACAAAATGTACTAATTCATTCCCTCGAGTTACTAAATTGTGCACATAATTTACCAATTCGTTCCCTCGATTTATAAATATAAAGCTAATCGAGGGGACGAATTAATAAATCGTGCGCTCGATTTAGCCTATTTTTTTCTTGCATGTCATGTGTGGGGCTCCGTAGTTAAAGGGTTAGTTCATCCAAAAATGAAAATTCTGTCATTTATTACTCACCCTCATGCCGTTCCACACCCGCAAGGCCTTCGTTCATCTTCGGAACACAAATTAAGATATTTTTGTTGAAATTCGATGGCTCCATGAGGCCTCCATAGCCAGCAATGACATTTCCTCCCTCACGATCAATAAAGGTACTAAAAATATATTTAAATCAGTTCATGTGAGTACAATATTAATATTATAAAGCGATGAGAATATTTTTGGTGCACCAAAAAAAAAAAACTAAACTTATATAGTGATGCCCGATTTCAAAACACTGCTTCAGAAAGCTTCGGAGCATAATGAATCAGCGGTTCGGAGCGCCAAAGTCACGTGATTTCAGCAGTTTGGCGGTTTGACATGCGATCCGAATCATTATTCAACACAAAAGATTCATAAATGTCATTGCTGGCTATGGAGGCTTCACTGAGCCATCGGATTTCAACAAAAATATCTTAATTTTTGTTCCAAAGATGAACAAAGGTCTTACGGGTGTGGAACGGCATGAGGGTGAGTAATAAATGACATTATTTTCATTTTTGGGTGAACTAACCCTTTAACACTATCAGTTAGATTTAGTGTAGGTGAATGTTATTTAATAACTTTTTAGTGCCACTTGACGGATATTTCAACTGCAGCAATGAAAAAAAAAGTACAACCAACATAAAACATCAGATTCACGTTCATCTGTTTCAGATAAAACTAATGCTTTTAGCGTCACTCACTGGACATTTCACTTTGAACGTGTCGCGAAACGTGGAAAAAGCAATGTAATATTTTGCTTCAGGCACATTTTTCCAGTGAAACTGGGTTGCTAATTAACTAGTAACTTGGCTCTTCCATGAATAAGAGTAAAGTGTAAATTAAGCATTTGTAATACAAATAAACAGTTTGCAGTTGTTACTTGACCTCAAAAACAGGGTTTGAATTAACCATTTTCTGTTAAGTTTAATGATGAAGTTTTCAAAAAACGTCTGCTAGTTCTGTTTAGGGTGCCCAGGTACAAAAATGATTAAATGCGCTGCATTTTCACATTTTGTTTGTGCAGTTGTCTATTTGGATTTGTTTTATTGCATTTTTCTAATATTTTGTTGTTCATTGTATTTTTAAAGTGACCCCAAACAGAAATGCTGTGTAACTATAACGGAAAACAACAGTCACATTTGGAGTCTGGAACAACGTTCTGGATGCAACAGCTACAAAGTTAAAACTACAATAATATCTGCCTACTGGGTTTTCTTTCAGAGAAACGTGAAAAGACTTTGAAGGGTAATTCAGAGGTTCATTTACAAATTACAATTGTTATTAATCTGGGAACTTAAAAATAAATAAACAGTAAAATAAATCACAAAGGAACTTAAAAGAAACTCATTTTCCTTGCGTTCAATCCAAAACACACATGTGCACACTTGGGTACAAGATGCACTTTTGTGTCAGATCGATAAAAAAGACTTTCCGTACATGACATTCTGAGTCGGTTTAACGCACTGAGCAAATAGAAAAACACGAGCAGGCCGCTTGGGAGAAATAAACGGTGTGCGAATTGCCTTGTAACGGGTCGAGCACAGAAAAAAAGCCTTCATTAGAGGAACATTGGGTCTCCTCACACACCATTAACTAGGAATTGTCATTGTGTGCCTGAATCTGAAAAACACATTCGTTCTGATCCCAGTCAACTGCCCACGTAGGCAGCAATTTAAGATGCCACGTTGCCTTGAGGACAATTTCAAAGCAGAATAGCATGCTCCTTTAAAGAGAAGGCAATCCCATAATGCATTGCACAAGCTCTTTGAAAAACTCAATTCAAGATGGTGAAGAAAAATGTTGATTCTAAACAATGAAACAAAATGATTTACCGACTAATCATTGAAATTAAATTAACTGTAATGGACAATAATTAAAAATGGACTACTAAACACAGTATTTTGGTTTTGATGATGTTATGCTGCATTCATGCCATGTTGTAAATACAGAAATTAATCTGACTTTTTACTCATGGTACAACAAGTTAGAGCACTCAAAACAATTCAATGTTTTAATCATAGATATGTGTAGATGTCTCATTCCACCGCCCCAGACACGTCGTCGGCGCCATCTTGAAATGGTCAGGGTGTCAAAAAAAAAGATGAACAACGCACCTTCACTCTCTTCCATTGTAGTAGCTGAAACTGATTTATTATCCATTGTTTGCATCACATTTCTTCTGAATGATCTGCTCTCCATCATCATTCTTCAAGAAATGATGCAGCCTGAGCAGCTTATGTTGTAAAACTGTATATAATCGTATATATATCTCACAAACAAATGAGCCGGCGTCCAAAGTATAATTTTTCAAAATGCAGCAGTTAAATAATATCCAAGCAGTGCTGCCAGAGTTTTATAGCCTCCCACCATTGTAGTAAATGTAGTAAATCTCACGAACAAAACTTTTAGCCAATGCCAAGACGATCCAACAACATGTGTTCTGTTTATCTTCCGCATGTGTGCACATGTACACAGACGCACATCTGTCTCGACCATTAATGCAGCAAGCCATATTATTTTATAATTGTATATATTATTATTTTATAATTGTATAAAATAATCCCCAAAAAAGCACAAACACGGCAGAGATGCCAAGTTCAGTGGCTGGAATTAGCTGAGGTAAAGACAGCAAAAAGTGGTCACGCCCTTAATTATGCAGAATTTTAAGGCTTAATATAATTTAAAAGGATAAGTTATAAAAAAAAATTCACCCCCCTTTTCTGCTGTAAAGTTGGTCATTTTAACATGGGACTGAATGAGATTCTGCTCTCTTTTGGAGAAAGCAGAGGCCAGTCGATGAATCGCAGTTTAAGTCACTTCCGTTATTGGCTTCAAGATAAACTGGGGGAGGTTGCCGCTTGGTCATCAGTCACAATAAGAATCAATGTCGTCATAACATTGCGGAGCTGGTTGTGAAACAGCCGAGATTTAAGTTCCGGAAGAAATGGGATAACCTTTCATAGGTGAGAATGTGTTTTTTTTTTTTTATAGGCCTATGTATGAACTCAATATTACTTGTTTTTTACTATGGTTCTTTTACTATGTAAACTTTTTATTGTTGTGTCAGCTGACAAATAAATCATCTTGTATTGTTTAATTAAGCAAAATCATCTGCTAAAGTCTATTTCAGATAGATATTCACACATTCAACGGTTGCAGGCTTCAACTTGCTCTCGTATGTTCACGGATCGCTCCAATATGGCGGACGGCTAACAGCGGCCCATTGAAACGGCCGTTAATGAGGCAACTATTTAACTAGGCCTATATCTAAGGTTGTAATTATGAGTTCTACAAGGAGGTGAACGATTTTTACAAGTCGTAATCTTGAAATTACGGTAATTTCGAACTGGCATGAAAGCATATCCTACCAAACGTTTTTTTTTAAATCAATGGAGTTGATTTTGAGTTTATTTGCTTATTGTGAGGTTCAATCTAATTTAGGATGAAATTGAAATTGATGTAGACAGCTCACCGTTTTGGAAAAAAGACATTGTGCCTCATTCATGAAACATGAAGAGAAGAAATTCAGAGTAAGGGGCCGTTTACATGACAACTAAAAACAAAACTTTTTATGCGTTTTGGCCGTTCATTTACACCAAAACGGCGTTTTGGGGGCCTGAAAATGCAAACTTTTGAAAACGGGTTTCAAAGTGCACGATACCGTTATCATATCAGTGTAAACTATTTGTTCTTGTGCGTCAACAGGGTCAGGGTCGCAGAACTGTGAAATCTCACAGCATATAGAGAACATCACACAACTGATTATGGTGCACAACAAAAACTATGCATTAACAGGCGTACAACATTTACTTTAAATCGAGTCAAGCGCTGACAAGAGTGCTTTATCACTTTACTGAGCTTATGAGAAAACCAGGCGCGTTTTCCTTAACGGTTTGGCGACTCCTGCTCTCGAGGCTGGAATACATGGCTCTCGGCAAAAAAAGATAACCTCCCAAATCTCCTAAAACGCTAAATGCTAGAAACAGATCGAACCACAATGTCTCTATTTACTTCCCTTCTCATGGAGACTGATGCTGATTTATAAACCGGCAGCTCTTCAGGGCAGCTGGGACCGTTCAAAACCAGTTAAACCCGCTGATTTACGTACAAACATGATACCATTCAAAAGCTTGGGGTCGGTGAGATATGATGCGACAAATTAATCAAAAGAGACAGAAAAAGACATAATGTTACAAAAGATTTCTATTTCAGATAAATAGAAAGTTCAAAATAACAGCATTTATCAAAGAATCCTGAAAAAAGTATCACCGTTTCCACAAAAATATGAAGCAGCACAACTTGTTTTCAACATTGATAATAATAAAAGTTTCTTGAGCATCAAATCATCATATTAGAATGACTTCTGAAGGATCATGAAGACTGGAGTAATGATGCTGAAAATTCAGCTTTGATCACAGGAATAAATTACATTTTAAAATATATTCTCATAGAAAAGAGATATTTTAAATTGTAATACTGTTACAGATTTTACAGCATTTTGGTCAAATAAACGCAGTCTTGGTGAGCAGAAGAGACTTTTTCCATAAACTAAAATTCTTACTAACTGTTTAAAACCACAATTAAATCTCCCTCAAAATCAGCAGTTCTCAACTTGCTTTGCTTCACCAATGTGCACCCAAACACAGTACAAAAATAGTTATTCATACAAAAGTAATCAAAAATCCTTGAAATAAACAATAAATATGTATTAAAATTAACACAAACTGCATAGGACTATGAATATGAAAATATGACAGGCATTTTTCCTTCCTTTTAAAAGTTAAAAATCCAATTTAATTTGCAAACCTAAGTCAACCAACCCAAAATTAATCAAAATATTTGTGTTAAACATTTTATTTACCTGCATATTAGATAATAGGGCAAAATAATCTATTTTTTGGACAATTCATCCTTGAATATGCATTGAAGATGAATATGATTACAACTCAAAACACTTTTCCACCTTTCCGCACATGTGGAACAGCATGTGAAAACAAAAGGTTCTGTACTGTGTTTATCTTTGGTCTTAAGAGTAGACACATGGCCGATTAGTGCCTCTTTTCTCTTCTGTCCTGGACAAATAGTGTGTCTAGGGGGGATTAAGGTTAAGCCAAAAAAATCATGAGATATCACATTCATCTCATTGAAAGTTAAAAGAACTGACATCTACAAAAAAAAAAAAAAAAAAATGGCTTTGTAACTGACTGCACACTGACAGATGGGAGGTCAGGATACTCAGGAATGAGCCGGTGTTGGTAGCATGTTGTTATTTCACGTCTCTTAGAGATCAGCATTAAATCCTGTATAGTGACTGGGTGGAACGCAGGACTGGTTAATTTAATCTGTGTGCCGTGATTCTCCAATTCAGTACAGTCCGGCCACCAACAACATGAATTAAATCTGCATGAGGACCGTGAGACAGAAACCAGAACAATGGTGCATAAAAAAATAAAAAAAATTAAGAAATATTACAAAAAAAGAAAGAAATTGGAAAATAGTATCTGTATTTCAAAAGTAAATACAAGTACAAATATGTTTTAGAACAACCTTTTTTTTTTCCTCTTAGCTGAATAAATGGTCTACAATAAGGTATATTAAATATGAACAAAAAAAACAAACATTAAAACATTGTGCAAGTTTCAGAGCTTAAAACATCAAAGCTTAAAACTCCAAAATTGGCTTGTTAAGATATTACGGGATCTGTGACATCACATGGCCAAATATATTGGCATATTCCTGACTCCAGATCAAGACATCAACAAATAGCTATACATCATTGCACCACAGGCCCCGCCCACTTGTGTTTAGTCGCTAAGCTGACACTTGCCTACAGTGGGTGTGAGCAATGCATCGTGTCGCGTCAAAAGCAAATAAAACCCATTATAAATCACTGACGCTGTCTACACTGGATACAGCATACAGATGCGCGTTCAATTTCTGCCATACTCCACGAGCTTGAGTCTGCCGACAACAGGACGAGTGAAAGAATGTTTGGTTTTAACACGTCCAGTTTAAACAGTTTGTTTGCCTCTCTGAAAGATTTCAGAAGGATCCCAGCTTCAGAAACAAGTGAATGGTTTATTTTAATGGCATTCCGAATCACGTCCGAGGATTATATGTTTGTTCAGAGCATATTGTTTTGTAAACGAGGCACATTGTAATGGAGAGTTCGCAAAGAAACTTTTGTTGATAGATGAAGCAGCCAACTGTATTGAATCTGAGAGGCAGCTACATCAAAAATAAGTAAATTATTACATAACGCTTTGTTTGCAAATGACGGTTTTATATGGAAATGTTTTCAAAACACTCGCGTACAATAGCGAGTGGGCGTTGATACTGTTTCCTATGCAATGACGTTAGCCATTCATAACAGTGGCTGTTTACTGACAAGCTTTAAAGGAGCCGTATATCATNNTTTTTTTTTTTTTTTTTTTTTTTTGTGTGTGCGCGCAAAAAAAAAATTAACATTATGAGTGAACCTCAAGGAACATTAAAATAAATCATGACATGGATTTTTATGTTGTTATTTTATACAGCTTGAAATGTTAAAAATGTATTAATATATGCAGATTAATGAATGCTATAAGTTTTTTTTTCATGATATCTAATGCATTAAAGGCACAATATGTAACTTTTCACCACCAGAGTTCACCTATTCAAAACAAAGGCATAGCTTGATGACCCCGAGATTGAGCGCGGATTCTTGGGAGATGTCGTCTTCACCTCACAGCCGGAGGAAAAGAATCGGACGGGACTCGAGCAGAAATCATGTTCATGGATGCTATTATTAACATTACTGTAGTATTAAGCAGAGCAGAGCCAAGTGTTGTGGGAGCTGAACAGTTGCAAACAGTTGTTCTCGTCTAATAAAGCGTCTTTGGTGTTTCCATGGTTTCTACAAAATAAAACCGGAAATCGACGGTAATGCAGGTATGATGTAATTGATAGGCGCTGCACGGACACGGGCCATGTCCTGGTTAAAATTGCTTATTTCTCTGGATTTAAACATTCCTGGAAACATCTTGGATAATGTAAGTACACGGCAAATATGCTACAGTAAGTACACTGTTCTAGTGGTTTTTGGAAATTTTAATCCAATAACCTTACATATTGTGCCTTTAACTGTGACTAATTAAATCATATTGTAAAAGTGTTACCAATGTATTTAACAGCCCTAAAATGGTAATAACAAATTAAATTTACACTGAAAATTGTTCTGCTTGTGTTGCATAAATGGCTCCATCCCAAATCCCAGCGAGCTGACTGAGCTCCCTTGCTGTCTTCTGAGGGAGCATCCTAAATAAAATAGAATCTTAGTGATTCTGAATGCTCACACATATGCATGATTTTAAAAGAGCTTAGTGTTAGCATTTTCATAAGATAATGACATGCTACTCATAAAGCATAAAATAAGCAGCACACAATTAGTCAACTTCAATACTTAATGAAAGTTCATTTCTCTTTGTTTGCCATCTTGGATGAATATTTTAAGCGTCCGTTGCATTATGGGATTAGCTTCTCTGCGGAGGACACATGCAGTGCTAGAATTTGTCCAAAGTAAGCAATTTTGGATGGCAATTGCTGCCTACCTTTTGGAACAAACTTTGCATTTGCAGCAGTGTTGGAACGGAGCAAATGTTTCCAGAAGAACTAAACGTCTGGCTCATTTCATGAGCAAGCGCAACTAAAAGCAACTGTCACAATATATCCTCGCTCCCACAGTGTTTAATAACCTCAGACAAACACATTCTCTCATTCACCGAATAAATGGAACTGGAATCATAGCTGTGGAGACAGTGGGAAGGGCATCTGGCACTGATTGTAATGAAGATCACCCTGAGGAAGAGTCTCAATTCAACCCAGACAAAGGTTCTTTAGATCCTCCTTTGATGGACTAACAGCCTGATGTTGAAACTTTCACAGAGCTGACAAAGCAATGCAGGGCATCAAGATGAAGCTAAGGTTTAGACTTTTATTTTAGACTAGTCTATTTTGGCTTTAAAGTGCCTATATTAGGCTCCCAATTTTGTTTCGGAGGTCTCCAACAAAAGGTTTACATGCATCCAAGGTCAAAAAACACTTTAATATACATTGCAGCACCTCTTCTCAAGTGTATGAAACAATTCGATAATGGATCCGGTCTCTAATCCCCTCCTTTCTGAGAGTCTACTCTGCTCTGATTGGCCAGATAGCCCAGTCCATTGTGATTGGTCGACCGCTTACAGCGCGTGTCAGAAACTAAACACCCATTACCACACCTGAATTTCAGCTCCGGATCTTCCTCAGCACTAGATAAACGGTGATACGAACAGTAACGATGGTGTCAGTTTTACCATATCAATTCCAGTCCTCATCCTCATCCTTTGGAAGTACATAAAAAGTGGATTTACTTGAGTGCATAAAACTGTCTTCTCGACATATCAGTATTAAAAAAAAAAAACTCTTCCAGGCCGTATCTACGACTACGGTGTTTGAGGGTCAAAGTAGACAAAACAAAAACAGAAACCCATTATAAAAGTTTTCTATTTGATATGACAGCTTTGTGTGTGCAACAGCCAAATTCACATCCATTCTGTTCTTGCTGTTTTTAACATTTTCAGAAAAGCAGGTCTTAATCATGTAATAAGCCCTGATCCAAGCACTAGGTTTGTGATGCACTCCAAGTTTTGACCTCACAGTTGGAGACTCTTCATTTCTCTTAAAATTGTCAAGTAATTTCACATGTGCCAATCAGTTCGCTGCCAATGTAGAGCTTTCCAAATCAATCACTCACGAGGGACACAAGCTTGATTCTTAGTGTTCTTGCTTTATCTGACAAAAAAGCTTTCCATCAACAGCCAATGAACTTTATAAAACAGACAGAACTCCAAAATATTCCACAGCCAAAAAAAAAAAAAAAAACCCAAAACAAAAAGACCCCACACATCTTAATGCTTTGTATGATGTATAAAGCATGACTAAGCATTCGTAATCTGCTTAGATCAACAGTTCCTCTTCTGAATGCTTATATGATAGATTATTTTTGTTTTCTGTTTGTGAACCGTTTCGGACTCGAATCACAATGACAGGGCTCTTTCCATATCTCAAAATCATGGATTTCCTGTTTAAGACTTGTTTGTTCTCTTCTCCATTTAGTCATTTGTACTTGATCAGTCACAGGAAATAACTTAACTCTTAAACAACGGTTTAAAAAAAAAAAATTTGCAGCCCACAGGGTTTTGGCTAGAATTAGAAATGAAATACAAATGTAACTCATGGTGATGTCTTTGCTTTCAGAGGCTGGGTTCAATAACCATGCGAGCTGCCTATAGCTTGCTTTTTAAGGTATCAAACATGTCCTTCTGATGTAAATGCTGTTCTAAAAAGGTAGGCTGCCTTCTAAGATACTTTCTTTTGACCAAATTTTAAAGCTGCATCAGACAAGGCAACCTCATAATGCTTATTAAATACCAAAAAGTAATCAATAGCAGTCTCACCCTGTTACGGTGACCAGGAGGGGACATGTTTGGTTCTGTTGTGGCCACGACATATAAACTCGTGGGAATGAGATAATATGTCATGGCCACGAGATCATTTTGTCAAGGTAAGGACATCCTTATGTCGTGGCCACGCGATGTAAAGTCATGGCCTTGAGATCATATGGTGAGGGAACAATATATTTTTCTTGTGGCCACGACTTCATTATGTTGAGGGAACAACATCTATTTCTCATGGACGCGAGTTAAATGTGTAATCAACCTGCACAACCATAGCAACTTGGAATTATCAGAAATGGATGAGATTATAATATTTATTTTTAATTAAGAAAAAGCGCGGAATTAAGAAATGATTATATTAACATATTGCATTATATTGCATTGTGCACGATGTTGCTTAAACAGCATTCGAATTAAGTTTGTTATTATTAAATAATAAAAATAATAATAATAATAATGAGGATGATAAAAGGATAGCCTATGTAATAACAAAAAATAATATAGTCTAGGCCTACAAGAAAACATTTTTATCCATTCCATCTCACAGCCTTTTTAATCCATTCACTGATCGTGCCGCTTTCTTTCTTTGCCTATTAAACCTAAATAAAATGAAATATATAGCCTAATATGTTAAATTCCCCTAAATGAACTTCCCGTAAAATTCCTGTGCGCCTACAGAAATATCAAAAAAAATTCTAAGCTTTTATATAGGCTATATACAAATAAAATATTCTTTTAACATAGCCTACTATTAATAGGCTATAGCCTAACACATTTTTTTAACTTAAATACATAAATACAAATTTACTTTTTTTTCACCTGGGATGGGCGGCCAAGGCTCATTGATGCACGTTGGGAGCGAAGGCTGGCCCGTGTGGTTCGATCCAACAGACGAGCTACTGTAACTCAAACTGCTCAAGTTGTTAATGCTGGTTCTGATAGAAAGGTGTCAGAATACACAGTGCATCAGTTTGTTGCGTATGGGGCTGCATAGACGCAGACCAGTCAGGGTGCCCATGCTGACCCCTGTCCACCGCCGAAACAGCCAACAGTGAGCATCAAAACTGGACCACGGAGTAATGGAAGAAGGTGGTCTGGTCTGATGAATCACGTTTTCTTTTACATCACGTGGATGGTCGGGTGCATGTGTGTCAATTACCTGGGGAACACACAGCACCAGGATGCACTATGGGAAGAAGGCAAGCTGGCGGAGGCAGTGTGATTCTTTGGGCAATGTTCTGCTGGGAAACCTTGGGTCCTGCCATCCATGTGGATGTTACTTTGACACGTACCACCTACCTAAGCATTGTTGCAGACCATGTACAGCCTTTTATTGAAACGGTATCCCCTGGTGGCTCTGGCCTCTTTCAGCAGGATAATGCGCCACAAAGCAAAAATGGTTCAGGAATGGTTTGAGGAGCACAACAACGAGTTTAAGGTGTTGACTTGGCCTCCAAATTCCCCAGATCTCAATCCAGTCGAGCATCTGTGGGATGTGCTGAACAAACAAGTCTGATCCATGGAGGCTCCACCTCACAACTTACAGGACTTAAAAGGATCTGCTGCTAACATCTTGGTGTCAGATACCACAGCACACCTTCAGAGAACTAGTGGAGTCCATGCCTCGACGGGTCAGGGCTGTTTTGGCAGCAAAAGGGGGACCAACACAAAATTAGGAAGGTGGTCATAATGTTATGCCTGATCGGTGTGTGTGTGTATATACAGCTCTGGAAAAAATTAAGAGACCACTTAACATTGATTTCTGAACTTGGAGTGGTCTCTTAATTTTTTCCTGAGCTGTAATATATATATATATATATATATATTCTTTCTTCTGTTTATTTTTCCTATTATTCTAAACCATGGTTCACTCAAGACCCGGAAGTAGAGATAATAAACCAGTCAGTGAAAATAAAAGCCCACATAACTATAATTAACTGAATTCATACAAAAATCAACAAAACAAGAGACTTACAAAGTAGCAGCCTTTATACAAACACTCACAGACACAATAAGACAGGCTGGGATAAGAGAAAGTGTAAAAAAAAAAAATTAAAAATGCCATTCCTTAAAATATGAAGGCAAAATGTAATGAAGGTAATCTAAAACTAAATCTATAAAACGGAATAAAATGCCTACATGGACAGGGATTCTGTCAAACCCAGTGTCAGATGTTTCATAGTCTTTGTGAGATTAGTGTGAAGAAGCACTTTTCATGTAATCTACCCCAAAAGAGTCACTTCTTCCTCCTGAGGAACGCTTTTGCCTCTTTCTGCAGCCGTTTAATGTCCTCTCCTTTTCCACTGTCGTCCGATTCGGGTACATAGTCCGAGTCTTCATCCACCTCTTCCTCCTCACTCTCGTCATTAATAAAACTGTTTTCGTAGTGATCTTCATCCTCTTCATCAGCAGCGGTCTTGGCTGGGGAAACAGAACACCATAAAATGTGGCTTGAATGAAACATTTTGGAGCCGTTTATATCTGTTTTTCTCACTGACACCTTGTGATCACCCAAGACAGTGTAAACAGAAGATCTGTGGTTCCGGGCCTGTTTTTTTTTTTTTTTTTTGTGAGGCATTCAAAACGCACGACACCGTTTTCCGGAGCAAAATAAGCAAAACAGTCTGACTTCATGAAGCATTTAATGCCAATTACTTAGTGCCTGCTTATAATTAACATCACAAAATCTTGGTAGATGCTTCTCCTAATATTTATGCTGTTGTCCATATGTGCACTCTGTTCCTCCTCAGGGTTCACACAGCATGTTCTCAATTAATTTAAGAGCAGATTAATTATATTAAATTAGGAGCCTCAGGTTACTCACCGAACATTATGCTCATTCAGTCCCATGGTAAATGATTCAGATTTTGGCTTCAGTGTGATGCACGGATTTGCAGGTGTTAAATATGCATGAGTTGGAACAATAAACATATTGTTTATTCTTTATCTCAGAATGTCAAAGCTATCGCATCTCAGAGAAGATAAACTGTTGGTCACCCTATTTATAGACGGCTGTATTCAATCAGAGATGAGATAGCTAAACCTAAGTGATGACCGATGTGACTACCTAGCCATTTTTAACTAAAAAAACAAGAGCCTCCAGACGAGGATTAAGACACACTGCTTTACAGTGAAGATGTTAGAGAGCATGACACACTTCCGGCTGATCCACTTATATAACACGGATTTTCCTGGGAATCTATTTTCCTAGATTATGTGATAGAGTTGACTGACATTACACTATTTCAATTAATTGTTTAACTTAAATGATTAAATACATATATCTTACATAGGAAGGGAAGATTTTTTTATTGCTTTTAAAAGAACTCTGCATTTATTTGATCAAAAATACTGAAACAGTAATATTGTATTATATTAGTACAATTTCAAAGTAAGTTTTCTGTTTGAATATATTTTAATATGTAATTTATTCCTGTGATCAAAGCTGAATTTTCAGCATCATTACTCCAGTCTTCAGTGTCACATGATCCTTCAGAAATCATTATAATATTGTTGCTGTCGGGTGGAAGCCTCATATCGCCAAAAACACTACATTTTAAGAAATGGATAAAAAAAAAACACTTTTTAAATAATTATACAGTGCACTGTCCACGTTGATATTGTGGCTTTACATATGGTCAGACATTTGCAAATGTCATTACATTATGACCATTAGAACAAAATCAAGCTCAAATGGAGTAACAAGGATTTTGACCAACGAATTTCGGAAAATTTCGACCATACCGTGTTTTGTCCGTCATTAGAACGGCTGCATCTGAGGAAGTAAGTGCATCGTATTACGCTTTCATCAACTTAACAAGTTTACTGTAGCTATGTGGACGCTCATTTTATTTATTTAATTTTTGTCATTTGACCAAAATCTCATGTTATTAAAGACAAAGTGATACGCACAGGCTATTTGAGACAGTATTGTCTATGACTCAACAACAAATGTTTGAGGATCCAATAGAGTTACGAGGTTTAGTCACAAGCAGACATCTTGGCATCTTTAGAAGCAGAGACTGTTATTTGTTTGAAGTAAGAAGAAACCTCATTGCTTGACTGGCTACTCCCTTCTGTCTCGGACGATGACATCTTTGTCCTGTGTCAGCCACCGTAGCTTCTCTATGTGCTTCGAAAGGGAGGGGTGAGCGGTGGACTGAGCCGTTGGTTGCAATTCGCAACCTCACCACTAGATGCCGCTAAAATTTACACACTGTAATGATTTATGAAAAAAAAAAAAAAAATTGTTACAACTGTCTATGGAGATATGGGTTTTTCACCAAACAGTGACAATATGCTGATTTGCTGCTGAAGAAAGATTTTTCTTTCAGGATTTATTGTATTTATCACGTAGCTCCTGTGGTTTCCACCTCACAATTTATTCCTGATGAAACATTTAAATGCAGGAAAAACGCAGTCCAGATGATCATCACGGTTCACACTTTTCACATAGCCACGGCCTGCAGTGGAATTTCATGCTGCTCGATTGGTCTATCAATCCAAATTAGACAGGACAGATAAAAGGAGAGGAGAATGGGAAGAAAGACTGATGCCATTTTTTTTTTAGGACTTAGGATCTGCAGTTTGGAAAGCGCAACTAATATTTTCCATTTCCTTCTTGGATAAAAACTATTTATTTTACATTTAAAAAGCAATAATGTGGTGATTTAGCATGAGCAGGCATAAAATGGCATATTACCCAGAAAACTATTTTGGCACCATTGATTGAATTCTGTGGAGTGATTTACTAAATCCATTTCACTATAATTTAATTTATTGCCAACCAGGACCCGAACAGGAAGTAAATATTACATTATTGAGTTTGAGGTTAAGGAGGACAGATAGAAACCTCTTTCTCTCAATTAGTGGTGTCTTCTAAGGTAAGCATCACTTTAATTATTGTTATACTTCAGAACTGAAGGGTCCGATTCCAGAATCCATTGCCGCATCAATATGCATCCTTTTGAGTCAAATGTAATGAGTGATTTATAATCAATGTATTAACCATCAATATTTATCCTTCTACATATTTCATGATTTTAATGACCTCTTCAAGCTTCAGAGATTTTACGTAGTTATAGAATTATACATTAAAGCATTTACTTCTCTTTTCGTCTTCAAACACTAGAGAATAATGATGGATATTGTCTAAACCTCTCACTGAGAGAAAGAACATGTTATCAGTATGTTTTAGGGAAGTATCCTGTTTATAGCAAGAGCCAACTTCTATGCATCTGTGAATGTGTGCTGGTATTTTTGTTACAGATCCTGTATTGGAGAGGACAGACTGGCGCCTAGAAATGCATATCTGTGACCTAGGTCACTTCATGGCTAAAACCAGGGTCCTGGAGTCATCCGTATAATAGATGGAGTGACTTGTTTTCCCAGACAAAGATCATACGTGGACATTTTCTAAGTTTATCTATTTCTTAGCCAATCAGAATCATTTAACCTGAAGTAATGACGTAGTTTAGTGACCTGTGTGAGAGTATAATTGTTGTGGAAATGTGAATGTACGCAGAGCGGCCTACAAACTTCTTGTGAGTGTTGAAGTTGACCTCTGCTGATGAAACTGCAAACTATTCTCTTCAGTAAAATTTTCTTCAATTAATTTTTTTTATCTCTGACTCCTGGTCTTCATTCATCATATCTGGCCCTTGGGTCTTTTACTGTAATATCCCCTATAGAACAAACCCTCCAAATATGTAACTGTGGCAGACAGGTCACATTCATTCACATTTAAAAATACTCACGTGGTGATTTAGTGTGTTTGTAGTCCATCTTGTGAAGCAGATTCTTCCTGAAATATTGAGGCAAGCACACAGAATAAACTTTAAACAAATGCTTAATGCTTTATTAATCTAACAGATTTTTTTTACATTTGAGGCAAGACACTGCAGGCAAATCCACTGTTTTTTCATGCACTAATCAATTTTGACATTTTGGGCTATTTTGCTGCCATAACATATCTTCTTTCAGACTTTTCTCTTGCACGGAGCCACAAATCCAAATCATCTTTTTTTTCTTATAGAGATAACGATTCTGACTGGACAACTGAACAAAATAACAAGCAATTTACTAGAGGTTGCAGTAAACTGCTGCAGTCTATTTAAAAAATATTTAATTTGAATTATTTGTTTTAGAAATTGGTTTGAATGATTCAATGACTTACTCATAAAGACTTCACTTGTTTCATTACTGGAAGAATCAATGTTTTTGAACAAACCTCTGGAGTGAATGATTCAACGACTAATGGGTCAAAGACGAAAAAGGGTTTTCAAGCATCAATACAATACATGTAATACAGCTTTAAACTGTTGTTGTTTTTCAGTACATCAGAATGGGTCCCGTTTAATTTGTTTGTTTGTTTTCTGAGCAAAACTTAAATACCATACATTTTTACCATGATTTAGAGACGACACCCACTAAAATGTTATTCAGTGTAACAATCTTGTCAGGGATATTTAACAAAAAAATTTATTTATGCCACATTAAAGACTTTTACCCCAAATGCTAATTACTTGTAATTTTACATTTTTAAACTTTGCAACTATCCTAGGTTTTGCCCATTTGTCAGCAAGAATTTTTTACTTTAGAATAAAATTTAGTATGCTCACTTATACTTTTATACATTTAAATACATACAGGTCAGAATAAGTATGTTGTTTCAATTTTTACATAAATATAGGTGTTACACTGAATGACAATGGAACATTATTTCACCCACATTTTGACATTTTATTCTCCAAAAACTTATTTGAATCCTTAAAATTAGACATTTTACTTGCATTTAATGTGCTTTCTATGTATATAAAATCACTTTTGTAAATTTCTATTGATGCAGACATTTAAATGTCTTTGACCCAAATACTTTTTTGACACTCACTTGTCACCACCTACTGGTGAAATTATGAACTGATACAATCTTAATTTGAAGCATCAAGTAACTTTCAAAAGGTGATTTACTCTATTTTGATCACTACTGTAGACATCGGTGTTTATATCTGAACTATAATCTTTTATCCCAGTACTTCTGTGTAAAAAAAAAAAAAAAAAAAAAAAAAAAAACAGAAATAATGATTCTGTGTGGTTGAAAAGACCGTTTGTGAAGCTGTTTCATACTTATACGTGACAACTGCTCCCTCTGGTTCAGCGACAGTGCCAACACAGATTTGAATATTCCCCTATGATCTTACTTGTCAGCTTAATAGACATACCTGGCTTGTTGTCATTTATGATTGTGTGGGTGTTCAAATCGAAATCGCAATCTTTTAATGATTAATCACGCAGCTCTAATTCCTATCTACATTCTGAAGGTTTTTACAGAGGGGTCTTTCATATATAATTTGCCTGATTTATATTACATTTTATTTCTAAAAACATTTTCTTATTTATGGAGTGATAAAAAAAAGAGATCCAAAACTCTAATATGTTAACAAAATGAAAAAAGATTTTTAAGCCTGGCTTTATCCAGTGTTTGGAATTCTGTTCTGAAAATGTATGCAAATTAGTGCATATTTAATTAATTAGATAATGCTTTGCTTGCATATTTGAACATAACCTTTCAGAAAACTTGCGATACATAATTGTCTTAATGTATTGTGATTAATAAACTGTTCACCATATTCACCTGTAGTGCTTTGCCTTAATTTTGTCTTCCTGAGCTCCACTTTTAGTGTTTCTTATAAAGACGTATAAAAGTGGACTGTCTTAAAGGGATAGTTTGCCCAAAAATGAAAATTCTGTCATCATTTACTTCAATGGGGACCAGAAACTGTTTGGTTACCAACATTCTTCAAAATATCATCTTTTGTGTTCAGCAGATGAAAGAAACTCATACAGGTTTGGAACAACTTAAAGGCGAGTAAATTATGACAGAATTAAAATTTTTGGGTGCACTACCCTTTAAGTTAATGTCTCAGGATTTTATGAAATTTTAAAGTAATTTTTGCATTTTAGTTTCAATAAATGTTTTGAGTTTTAAAAAGTTTTTATTTCTGAAAGTAACAATTTTCATAGCACAATGAATTCTCGTCTCAAAATATCCAAAAACTTTAATAAACTTCCAACTAAAACATTTAAATGGGGGTTTTCGCACCGGAGGAACCTTTTCATAGTTCCTACAACTATTGGCTGAATTACCCGGATTTTGCCATGTTCGCACCGCAGGAACTAGGAACGATTTTAGTTTTAGAACTCCTTTTGGGGGAACTAAATTAGCTCCTACTTCAGAGTAGGGTAAACCAGCACTATAGGAACTATCAGTGACGCAAGTATACGTTGATTAGTCAAACACCGGCACACAGCATTTTTAAAAAGCCGTGTAAACATTTTTACTTCACGAACATGGAAAACAGCGATAACGGCATTTACCTGTTGTCTGCAGGGTTGTGTTCTTTTCTTTGCCTCGATGATATGCAACACTGAAAGTTGTCATGGGAGATTTCGTTTCTTAGCCCCACTTTTTGCTCTTTCAGTCACATAAATTATGCGTTTACATTCCATCTCTGTTATCACAAAACCCACGACACAACAAACACAGCTCCGATCACGGCATCCTCCATCCTCTTGTTTTTAGTGTTTGTAAATGCCACGCTTAAAGACACCGCTGTCAACCGCTTCAGAGTTCCTATTCCTGTTGCGAATGCAACCAACAACATGGCCCGGGGGAGAAATTAGTTCTCTGGGAACTATCCTAGTGGCTAGTTCCTATAACTGAGTTCCTAGAACTATTCGGTGCGAAAGCCCCTAATGAAGTATGGTGTGTCATTTTTTTATGGTGGTGTTTTTAAGCTCATTTGCCGTCACCTGTAGCAGTGGGTTCCATATGGACACTCCGGCCTGTCATCATCATCAGCATCCTCTGCCTCCTTGTCCTCATAGTCGCTGTCTCCGGGGTGACTGCATTCCTGAAAGTGGAGCGGATTTTTCCTGGACAGAGGAAAAACACAAATTACTCAGTGAACTGCAATGCATGCTGGAACACAATAAGGCAAATGAATTAAATCACGAGCATTCATGCAACTTAATTACACTGACAGCTAATCTAGTTGGAAATTAAATGTTTCCGTTCTTCATTTCAGGTTGTCGTTATTATTCTGTGAACCTTCATAACAGGAATATTTCAATTAAACTGTCAAAAGAAAGAAACTCTGAAAGAGTAATTGATAAATCACAACTGCTGTCAGTTAGAGATGATGCTTTTACTATGCAGTTTCTTTATGACTGTTTCTAAAGAACTGAAACAGAACAGAAAACCGAACTGCGTACAAATGCAAATGGTTTACAAGTTGATGTCACGCTTCACCCCTGCATTCGAGGACAGCACCCTACGGCTAAAATACAGATCTTGAGTTATCGTCTCTCAGCTTTTTGGTATTAAAAATAAGCGTCAGAGAACTACACATTAGGGAAAACATGTGCGCTTGTCTTTGAAATACCACGCAAACCATTTCAGTCGAGCAGATTTACGCATATTAAACATCTCAGAGGAGCTTTTGCTTGTGACTGTCTCAGTCTTAATCCTCTTCTAGCATTTTATCTTGAGATTGTATTAACTACATGAAACTAATTAGCATGTGCAGCATTGATCTTCAAGGAATATTTCGAGTTATATATTTATGGCATTATAGACACAAAGGTTTTAGGTAAAGTTTAAAAAGCAAAAGTTCATTGAAGGTTATTGAAGTACCTGTAGCAGGAGCTGCCGTAAGCACACGGCGTCCGGCGCTGTTTTTTCACCTTACTGGCGCTTGTTTCGCTCTCGGCCTCCATGATGTTTGACCCCTGTGAGGCTCCCTGGCTGACCTGAGAATCACTGCGATCTTCTGCTTGTGTCTTTGAGTCTCCTTGTCTGACCTCAGCTCCTCTGCCAGCTCCTCTTATCTCCCCATCATCACGCTCCATCAAACCGGTGCCGTTCTCTCCACTGCTCTTGGGAGCTGCTGCATCATCCTGTCAGGACATCCATGCATACAGTAAACACTTCCATTTCAATGCAACAAAATTCAGGTATTAGATATATCTGACAATTCAAATATACAGCTCTACCAGGATTTACTACAGAGCGCTGCACATGACATACATAGATATATATTGTACTAATTTATTTCCCTTGTTTCAATTCAAAGCCCCCCTGTGGTGAAAATCAAGTATTTAATGCCGTTCATATGTCTATGTGGTGTTTTTGGTGTTTATATGCTTTAAGACAAACCATGTGCAAATTCGTAAGTCAACTTCATTGCTGAGTTTTTTCTCTTTAAAACTGCAGTGATCTAAAGACAGTCTCAAAAACACTGTTTGAAATCGCTGGTGTTTCTGACATCACAAACTACCTTGTAACAAACTACATCAACGTGTGATCGTCAACAAGTGGATCTCTGTGCTGGTGTGAGAGTGGAGGCAGGGCTAATTTGCATATTTATCGAACCACGTATATTAAATAAGGCAAGGAGTAATGCTTGTGTCTTTCAAGCTATTTTAAGGCATGAAGACTTTTTTCAAGAAAAAAAACTTTTAAATATGTAATTTTAGTGATCAAAGATGAGTTTTAAGGGATACAATTATTGACTACAGGGGGACTTTAACTAAAACAAAGGAAAGAATAATTACGTGATTTACTAAATCAAGGGAACGAATTAGTAAAACATGCTGCCGTATTAGTAAGTCATGGGAACGAATTGTTAATTCTTGGCCTTGATATACAAAGAAAAGGGAGCTTATTACTCCAGTTTTGGAAAAGCTGCATTGGCTTCCGGTTAAATATCGGATTCAGTACAAGGTGCTACTGTACGTTTTTAAAGCTGTCCATGAGATGGCCCCAGAATATATTTCGGACCCGATTCATATGAGCTCCGGTAGATCCCAAAGATCATTTAATTGCTTATTGCTCTCAGTTCTGAAAACTCGTCTGAAAACAAAAGGGGATCGTGCATTTTCGGTTGCTGGCCCAAGACTCTGGAATACCCTTCCACCTGACATCAGATCTGCACCTTCAGTTGATGTTTTTAAATCTCGCGTGAAAACATACCTGTTTTCTATGGCTTTTAACTGTTGACTTTTGGATGATGTATATTGTTTTAAATGTTTTTCTGTTATTGTATAGTTTTTGTTTTTGTTTGTTGTGTTGCTGTACAGTCCTTTGGTCTACTTTGTAGTGGAAAGGGCTCTATAAATAAAGTAGACTTGAGACTTGAGACTACATATTTAACAAATAAAATGTAATAAAAGTTGGCAAAATAATGTTTAAAATAAACAAATAATTAAATCAAGATTTTAAAATTAATATTACAATTAATAATCTTATTGTATCCAAAAATGTAATGTTTGGAATATGCATACTTTTTCCAGTTTATAATATTTTGTATTAAATTTATGATATATATGTTTACATTGCCAATTTTATACAATAACAGTAACAGCAAAAGTCACATAAATAAGCAGTGAAATGTGATATTATTATTAATATAATAAACAGTGTGCTTCCATCAAGTAATCACAAATTTAAAAAGTTGCAGTATGCAGGCCATTTCAAATGATTAAGAAATACAAAAAAAATGTATATTAATATATGAATTAAAAATAAATTAATATACTATAGTATACTATCCCACCAGAGATACCAGAGGCACCGACTCCTCTTCAGAGTCACTCTTCAGTCTCTTTGTTTTCCTTTTGGGCATCTCTTCCTCTGGCAGCTCTTCCTCAGATGACAGCTGTGCGGCTTGAGCTCGTTTGGGTCCAGTTGCACGCTTTGGTGTAGCTACTCGTTTGGGTTTTGTAGGAGTCCCCCTCACTGCTGAGCAACAAAAGAACGTGAAGAAAAAGGAGGGTTTATTGATGGATAATGTCAAAGCTTGAACATGATTATGCAAGTAAAAACTTTAATGTTTTTGGTCACACCATAACTCAAGGCAAAAAAAAAATAAAAATAGTAATAATGAGGAAAAAGTCATGCAGGAAATTTTTTTTTTTTTTTTTTCCTCAAATCCTGGTCTTCTGATGCAGTGATTATACACTGTACGACCTCCACGATCTGTAGGACCACAACAGAGCGAGGGCTCCAGACGTGAGCTGTGGCACTGAGAAGGTCAGAGATGAGGGGTGACATGGATGTTTTGAAGACAGAGAGAACAGTACAGCTAATGCATGCCTCATGAGTTAGTCTTTCCAAATATCATCCATCACAGTAAGTGCGTGCAAAGGAAAGAAAGTGCCTGATGAGAATACGTGTGTATAATGTGTGTACCGAGCATGAAGGTGGTCGCTCAACTCTTGCTTCAGTGCAAAAATCACTGCTGCAGGTGCAAACAAGAGCTAATAATGGCCAGAAAGAAATTCCACACGCTCTACTCGCACACTAAAGCATCCGTAACTTGTTTCGGTCATGCTTGGGCTCAGAAACACAAGACAGAAAATAATAGCAGATGTTGTGAACTGGAGCCCTACAGACAGACAAAGCTATGCTTACAGATTATGTGGTAAAAAAAACAACCGTTCAAAAGTTTGGGGTCAGTATGAAAACACTTTTATTCAACAAAGATGCATTAAATTGATCAAAAGTGACTGTAGAGACATTTCGTCACCTTGGAATTATAAAGTTCTAGCTGACATTTTGTGTCAAAATTGAGTTATTCACATATTCTTATTCTGTGACAACAGATTTTTTTAAGTTATGTACATTTTGGGACTTTTTATTTAGAAAACAAAAAGGTTCTGTCAACAAAGGCGAATTGAAATGCAAAAACTTTGAAGCTCAATATATCAAAACGGCTCAGAATACAGATAGAACCTTATTATAATTCCAAAATGGTGATTTGTAATGTTACAGAAGTTTTCTATTTCAAATAAATGTTGTTCTTTTGACTTTTCTATTCATTAAAGAAAACCTATATTGTTTCCACAGAAATATGAAGCAGCACAACTGTTTTCAATATTGATAATAATCAGCATATTAGAATGATTTCTGAAGGAAATGATGCTGAAAATTCAGCTTTGATCAAAGGAATAAATTACATTTTACAATATATTCAAAAAGAAAAAAAAAAAATGTTATTTTAAATTCTAATAATATTTCATTATATTCCTGTTTTTGATCCAATAAAGGCAGCCTTGGTGAGCATTAGATACTTATTTTAAAAACGAATGAGTGAGTGTATGTTCAAACACACACATCTGTAAAATATTTGTGTGCACTGAAAGAAATAATTAAAATAACTATGTTCCCAGTAGTGGACATCATGCATCAGAGGATTAAGGACATATGCTGGCTAAAGAAACAAATCTGCACCTATATGAGCTGAATAAAAAGTTCTCTCAAGAACGAACCTGCAGTGCCACGGGAGCCAGATGGAGTGCTTAATATGACAGGTTTGGTGCTAATGAGGTGTTTATGAAGTCTGTACGCACTCTTTTGCAAGCACATTAGCAATACATCTGCATTTCTGGAGAGCGGCAGGATGCATGTGAGAAGCCCTGAGAATGAGGGAGACATCTGGGACAAATATGGACACAGTCTGGCTGGGTTGGAGTCACAGCACTGTAACTGATTTGACAAGTGGAAAGCGACTAAAGGGGCGGTCACACTGCACTTTTCGTTCAAATTGACTTCCATTCAAACGCATGCGAATGTGTCAGACCGGAAACGCAAATGCATTTCGCTGCGTTCCAAAGTTCAAGTTTGGTGGACCTGCGAATTTGCATCACATGAAGACATGCAACCAGTAGAAGATCGATTCGTCACGGCATGACCTCTTGGCTGAATTAAAAGAATGATATTTTTGCAGTTAAGTAGGTTCTATATTTTTACATTTTGAATGTATAACTATATGTTATATGTTGAATTCATGTTTATAAAATAAGACACTGTAGACCGTGACGTCATATCACGACCTTTGCAGCATCCGATGAAATTTTGCACGTTCAAAGTCTAGTGTGACCGCGGCTTAACTCTCTGCCTTCTCCAGTTTATCCCTCAAAAACTGCCTGACTACTGTCTCTGTGACGACTGGACACTTGACAGATGTTTTTTTTTTTGGTCTGTGTGTGAATTGAGTGCATTAGTGCCCGCCTCCTTTTTCAGCGCCACTGGTTCCAGAAGTATTTTTTCCATTAATTTCCCCCATAGGGATTTCAAAAAAGTCTTTGTTAAAGCGTTATAAGCCATTAGCCAAACCAACCAGCTATGATGTGAATCATAACACTACAAACTTTGATTTGAAGCAAAACCTATTTTTGAAAAGGTACAAGACTGTGTACTTAACGCCTTTGGTGAGGGAAAGCACTATAATCCCACGAAGCATAACTGAATTAAAAACGATGTGGAAAATACTACTTCTCATATGTTGATAGCATATATAAAACAATATATTTTAAGTTTATTGCAAAATATGCAAATATTTTAGTATTTTGAGAGTATAGCGAGATCGACCCGATTACGTCATGCACAGTGCTTCATGGGAGTGGGCGGAGCTAAAGAGCTATTTTGGCACGTGTTGCTTTTTTCTACTCTGATTGGTGTAATTTTCTGTACAGCAACATGGGTAATGTAGTTTTTCACCACGAATTCCAATGTTAGACATGATTAATTTTAAAAATAAGCTGAAATAATGTGAACTGATGGCTTCAGCAGATGCAAATACAATGGATTAACCATGGATCCTCGTAGATCACAGCAGGTCTGTCTTTAAAGGTTTATAAGTTATCGAACAAAATCAATTTCCTTGGAGAAAATGAATGGAATTTTTACTTTCGGAACCAGACTGTTGCACTCTATACACAGAACACTGGTTCTGTTGCCATGGGGAAAGTGTTCTTTTGCCATAGTGACAGTACCTTTGGCAGTTGATGGGCTTGTGGTAGCTGAAGTCATCATCCAGGCTGGCAAGATACGCTTCTTCTGTGGCAGATCAGACTTGTCGTGTTGGCTCTTTGTGGGCACCTTGAAAACACAAAATAGATTAAAATGATAAGGCTGTAGTCAAGTAGGGTATAGAAGAGCATACAAAAAATATAAAACAGTAGGATAAAGTAGAAAAGAGGGTAAATTTACAGGAGTACAAAAGAGTAGGGTTAGTATAGCATGCAGAGAATTTATCCCCTGGTTTCACAGACAAGGCTTAAGTCTAGTCTCAGACTAAAATGCATGTTTGAGCCGTTTTAATTGAAAGCAACTTGCACTGACAAATCTTAAAATATTCCATTGTTTTGTCTTAAGATGCACACCAGTAATGTTTTTTTTTTCCTAAGGCACGTTTATAAAAGCTACTTAAATGCCCTAATTGAACTAAGGCCTAATCCTGACTTAGTCTAAGCCCTGTCTGTGAAACCGGGCCAATAAGTATAGAAGAGACTGGTATTAAACACTTATATCATTTCTGAGGGGGAACTGAGGAACAACACTGCAGACAGAAAGATATGACAGGAAAGTACAAATAATAGCACAAGCAGCCATAACAGCAGGGTGAGTCCTGCTGCTCCTGGAATAAAACATTTCCCTTTCGCAAAAGGATACAGTACAATTATGCATGCATCAATAAAACACATGATTAAATATACACATCTATGATCTTTATAAAGCTATGGTAGATGGAGTGAGTAAGATTTTAATACTTTTATTCAGCAAGGATGCTTTTAATTGATCAAAAGTGACAGTAGAGACATTTATAATGTGACAAAATATAACTATTTTAAATAAATGCTGTTCTTTCGAATTTTCTATTCATCAAAGACGCGATATGTGAACAGCCCCTAAGGAGACTTCATCCAAAAGCATTAAAAATGCATGCCCACCTCACATCTTTGAATGGTTGTTTATATGTATACGAACACACACACACACCTGGGTTAGAGAGCAAAGAGTGTGTGATGAAGCACCCGCTCCTTTATCTCCTGTGAGTGTGGAGCTGGGGCTCGTGGGCACGCAGCTGTTGGCTTCGAGTGTGGCGGCGTCTTCAGAGAGCCCTGCCGGTCCAGTCAAACACTTCTCCACCTCTTCCTCAAATGCCTGACTGTTTCTGTCAAGAAACAAAATCTTCTATAAGTTAAAGAGACCATATTATGCCCTTTTTTCAAAGACTTGGTTTTGTTTTTGGGTCTACTAGAATAGGTTTTCATGCTTGGATGTTCAAAAAATGTGCAATGTGCTCCAATTGGTCAGCTAGACCAGTGTGTTGTTATTGGCCAACAGCTTTTTGTATGTTTGGGAAATGTCCCGCCCCCTTACCATAACCGTGAGCTTCAACCAAGCGGAAACCTCCCCAAGTTTCTCTTGAAGCCAACACGGAAGTGACTTAAACTGCAGTTCATCGACTGGCTGCTAGGGACAGGCTCCAAAAGAGAGCAAAATCTCATTGAGTCCCATGTTAAAATGCCCAACTTTACAGCAGAAAAAAACATGTTTACAGCCTGGTACAAATTGTGGATTTGGTCTATACAACTAATTTTGCCCTTCATGACAACTCTGAGGGGGGTGAATTTTTTTTATAACTAATCCTTTTAAATTATATTAAGCCTTAAAGTTCTGCATAATTAAGGGCGTGGCCACTTGAGTGACAGGTAGATTGCCGCTGCTGTCTGTCACCTCAGCTAATTCCAGCAGCTGAACTTGCCGTGTTTATGCTTTTTTTTCGGGATCATTTCATACAATTATCAAATAATATGGCTTGCTGTGCAGTTATATGGTCGAGACAGATGTGCGTCTGTGTACATGTGCACACATGAGGAAGATAAACAGAACACACGTTGTTGGATTGTCTTGGCATTGGTAAAAGTTTTGTTCGTCAGATTTACTACAATGACAATGGCTGGAGAATATGCCTCTCAAGACACCACAAACTCCGACAGCACTGCTTGGATATTATAACTAAAACTGCTGCACTATTTTGAAATATTATACTTTGGACATCGGCTCATTTGTTTATGAGAGTCCAATGAAGTCCCGTTTTGATATTACGTGTTGTCATTTGCACACCCGACACAAATTACAATATTACTGGTGCTGGAGCAACTAGATCATAAAAAAGACACTGTAGATTGACAGTAAACCTTCTGAACTTTCAAATGATGTAACTTGTTATCTTTATTAATATTTTAGATAGTGTCTAAGATAGATAGCTCCTTGGCCTGAGCTAACTTGATCATGTCGAGCTAGGTGGGCGTGGTTTCAGCAACCAGGCACCTCAGTTCCAACCATGTCCCACCTCTTTGCCCATTTTCAGTTATCCAGGAGTGATGTGCGGTGACGCCCTGCCAAGATGGCGAATGCCCACTTTAGGATTCAAAAATGCTCTTCAGAAACCTACGGGTGACGTCACGGACACTACGTCCATATTTTTTTTATAGTCTATGGTTTCAACACACTACTAACTCAACCAGGCCTCACTCTTTTATTTGCATATGCCATGGGCGGGAATTATTTAAATGAGGAATATTGTGATGTGTACATTTTCGGAAGAAAACTACAATCGAGGCATTTCAGGGAGTTCAGAAACAGTGCGCACTGTTATAGAGGTGACCTTAAGTGTCATGAAAGGCGCCTAAAAATAAAATGTATTAATAATAATAATAATAATATTACTACTACTATAGAGAATAACTTTCTTTGGAGAGACTTTGTGCTTTGAACATGAAAAAGATTTGCAAAGTTACAAACAGCAACACACTGTCCTCACACTTTGTTGAATATTATCCAAGGGATTTTACCAATGTTTGACACAATTGAGACAATATTTTAATCAAGGCTTAAAATCTTTCCAGTCTTTAAAAGAATTCGTCATTAACAAAAACAACAATCCCTCGTCAGCGTGAGCACGCCTTGAGACAGACAGCCAACTAATTGTCTAATTTCACAGATGAAAGGTGTGACTTTTAAATGCATGCAAATCAGCACATTCAGAATTGATTCGCCACAGCAGCACTTATCATTTGTTTTCTCATCTGATCATCTGGGTGTTATCAGAGCGTCTGTTTGAAGGTGTCCATTCAGGACCAGTGTGCTCATTATAGAGAAAGACAATAAAAGTGTCCTTTGATCTAAACTCAGTGGGTCACAGATCGGATTTAAGGGTAAAGGCCAAAATGAACACATTCAACCAGACGCTGATTATCATGACCAGAGGAAATATGGAAAGATGAGATAAATGACTGGCCTTAATAAAGGGCTCTATTTTAAGATGACAAATAATGATAACACCACATGCATGAATGTATTTGAATATTCATGAGGGTGTGAATATTCATGAGGATCCTTAATTGAATCTAAACCAAATTAACTTCCATAATGTGACAAACTGTACAATATTCAACAGTAAAACAATGTAGCACTTCATTTTATCCATCAGGAATCAATATAAAAGTGAGTGTTTCAAACAGAATTAAGCCAGACTTGAATGTATTAAGAAGGTAAATTGCATCAACAATATATTAACCCTTTCTTTTACAGAGTGAAATAAATGGAGAGCTTGTTGCAAACATGTTGTACACTGTCAAATCATATCAGATTCAGCTCTGTTGTTGTTGAATAATAAATGAATGGCTTTTAGTGACAGATTGAATCACCTGAGGGTTTGATCCTCTTCTTTGACGTGCACTCTGTAAACGTATTTCCCAGGCATGAGAGAGAAGATGTCTCCCTCCTTTAGGCAGTGCCACTGGTCCTTCTCCAGCGGCTGAGGGCCGGCCACAATGTTCGTCTGAATAAAACATGGGTTCAGGTGTGTCTAGAGGTCGGAAACAAGAGAAACGCTGGTCGGTCGCATGCACATAATTATTTTTGCACAGGTCTTTATCATACTATTAAGAATTATTTTGCCATCTTGTGTTGTTAGAGATTTGTCAGGTTTGTCTCCCACATGAATACAATGGCTGATTCAGCTCTGACGATTCACTCTCTCTCTCTCTCTCTCTCTCTCTCTCTCTCTCTCTCTCTCTCTCAAAAACAAATTTCCATTGCTGAGTATTTCCTATTTAAAACTGCAGTGGAAAAAAGAAAGTCTCAAACCTGTGGTTTGAAATCGCTGGTGTTTCTGACGTCACAAACTAGCTTGTAACCAATCATGTCAACAAGTGGATCTCTGAGCTGGTGTGAGTGAGTGGATGCGGGGCTAATTTGCATATTCATGCCTATATAAAATGAGACAAGGGTGTAGAGTTACATTAAAATTATTTTAAGGCATGAAGAAATTTAAGAAAAAAAAAACTTTTAAATGTCATTTTGGTGATCAAAGATGAGTTAAGGGATAATATTATTGACTAAGTTTTAGTATTTTACTAAAGACATTTTATTTTCCACTGAAGTTTTTTTAAGTTTAAACTTATCTAAAATCTATACTATATTATTTCAGCTTTATTTCAATTAATGAAAACAATTTGTAACACTTTACAATAAGGTTTCATTTGTTAGCATTAGTTAACATGAACTAACAATGAACAATACTTCTACCGCATTTACTAATCTTAATGTTGATCTCAGCATTTACTAATACATTTTTAAGATAAAAAATTGTGTCAGTTAACATTAGTTAATGCACTGTGAACTTACATGAACATTTTTATTAACTAACATTAATAAAAGGATAAATGCAGTAAAAATACATTTGGTGTTATGTTAGTTAATATGTTAGTTAATACATTAACTAATGTTAACAAATGAGACCCTACAGCGTTACCAAATAGTTTTAGCTGTAACAATAACAGAACTGAATTGAGCTTGTGCAGCTAGAAATATTTGTATGCTTGCCTAGAGTGTGTTTAATGATTTAATGCAATGAGCTATTAATAATCTAAATATTCATGAGAAATGCAGTTTTGAAAACAAGGGCTCGTTAAATACTCAGAGTCAAAAGATCAATAGAGGCGAAAATTACCCAAATGCAATCATTGTTGCTATGACAGCATGACTAAGAGGCTAAAACGACACGTGTAATTAAGAGAGACAGCTGCTGGAGAGAGAAAGATGCGAGGAGAGAGCCCTCAATCAAGAACTTTTGATGTCTTAACATCAAAGGCGAGTGCTGCTTTTGTTCGGCAGAAGAGTCTGAAATGACAAAACCACCATCACGACTCTCTGCCCACATCAGACAACCAACAAAAACCTACAGGCTTCAGACGCAGTTGACCGTTTTGGTTCTGCAGGATGCCGTGGTTCCTG
The DNA here is from genome assembly GCA_003731715.1 of Anabarilius grahami. Lineage (NCBI taxonomy): Eukaryota > Metazoa > Chordata > Actinopteri > Cypriniformes > Xenocyprididae > Anabarilius > Anabarilius grahami. Next base: position 4,506,324 of record RJVU01037554.1, on the reverse strand, counting down.
GACACCCTCTTATCGTTCACCTGGTGGAGAAAAAGACAAAGTGAAAAATTTACATTTAGTCATTTAGCAGACGCTTTTATACTTACAAATTAGGAGAACAATAGAAGCAATCAAACCAACAATAGGGCAACAATATGCAAGTGTGGTGACAAGTCCCAGTTAGTCTAGCACAGTACACAAGGGGTGTGTGCAGGGGGGAAATAAAGCTTCTGGAGGGCACATAGGTCTGGACAAGTAAGTTTAGGTACATATTATTATTATTATTATTATTATTTATATAGCGCCTTTCCAGAGCTCAAGGACGCTTTACAGTGTACATAACAAGGAAGAGATAATACAAGTAAACAAAGATGAGAAAACAATAATGTACATGGAAGTATACAGAAGAATAAAGACAAGTACAAAATTACAAAACAGGACTTAAGAGACAACATAACATTCAGACAAATATTAGTAGTAATGCAGAGCAATCAATGAGTCAAATCAAGAGGTATAACATTCAGAAAACAGGTGAGTTGAGTAATGATTTAAATTCGGAGATATTATTAACACAACAGAGTGAGCGGGGGAGAGAATTCCAGAGTTTTGGTGCGATAGTACTGAATGATCTGCCCCCCATTGAAAAGAGGCGATGCCGAGGGACAACGAGAAGGCCAGGGTCAGAGGAACGTAGTGAGCGAGTCGGAGTGTAGGGGACAAGCATATTACAGAGATAAGGGGGAGCCAAGCCATGCAGAGATTTAAAAGTGAGCAGGAGAATTTTGAATTTAATACGGTAAGCAACTGGAAGCCAGTGGAGATCATACAAAATTGGGGTGATGTGAGCAGAGCGCTTGGTATGGGTGAGTATTCTAGCAGCAGAGTTTTGAATGTATTGTAATTTGGAAATGGAGCTGGAAGGTAGACCAATGAAAAGAGCATTACAGTAATCAAGGCGTGATGAGACAAATGCATGGATGACAGTTTCAGCGTCTTTGGTACTGATAAAGGAACGGAGTTGGGCAATGCGACGTAGGTGAAAGAGTGCAGATTTTAATATGAGACTGAAAGGAAAGGGTGGAGTCAATGATTACACCTAAATTTTTAACAGTATTGGATGTTTTGATGTGAGAACCAGCAATTTCACAGTTGAGATGTGTACCTGTACAGGTACAGTGGTGCAGAGCCAGTGGTCATTCTATAGGCAAACATTAGTGCCTTGAATTTGATTCAAGCGGCAACTACCAACCAAAGCAAATTGATGAAGACAGGTGTGACGTGCGCTCTCTTTGGCTCTTTAAAGAGCACTCTTGCTGCTGCATTCTGGATCAGTTGCAGAGGTTTGACAGTGCATGCATGAAGGCCTGCCAAGAGAGCATTACAATAGTCCAGTCTGGACAGAACAAGAGCTTAGGCGAGGAGTTGTGATGGTAACTGCTCCGATAGAAAGGGCTTGATATTCCTAATGTTGTACAAGGGAAATCTGCAGGACTGGGCAGTTTTAGAAATGTGGTCTGTTTAACTGACCATCAATCACAGCTCCAAGGTTCCTGGCTGTCCTGAATGGAGTTATGTTTGATGAAGCTGAATGAAGAAGTTATGAAGTGTTGGAATGGCTGAGACCACAAGCAGTTCTGTCTTTGCAAGACAGAGAAATATAATGATATATCCACTATAAGGAGAATAATCCTGGAATGTTTTAATCAAAAACCTTAATTTATTTTCGACTGAAGAAAGAAGGACATGGACATCTTGGATGACATGGGGATGAGTAAATTATCAGGAAAAGTTTATTTGAAAGTAAACTAATCCTTTAACTTCAATATATCCTATCATCTCCTTCTGATAAGAGTTTGGAGTGCCATCTTCAGGGCTTTGATTGTCATTACTGCAAAATAATTGACCCCATGCATGAAACTGAAAGTAACATTTGTTTTGAGAGTACTACACTAAAAACAACAAAGAAAACATTCAACAGGCCAAAACATACAACTCACTGCACTTGATGCCAAATCACGCAGCCTTCAAATAAAGTCTCTTTTACTTGAGTCATTCCTCCATGCCTATTGAGCTTTAAACAGCATTTCTGTAAAAGCACACACAAGACTACAGGCACTAAAGTGTATTAATCATAACTTAATAATTTGCACAATGGCAAAAACCTTTGTGCAAGGTTAATATAGCATGTTGTCTAATATATTATTAAGAAATATTTGTGAAAATATACTGCACAGCAGTAATGACTCATTTACCCCTAGAAAGGGTCCTCTCCCCAGGACAGTTTCTCCATAGGGAAGCTCTATAGGACTGCCACCGTCCACCTGCTCCAGCTCAAAGCCTGGCATCTGTGCATAAGAAGAGACAGACCTGTTTGGACGTAAAATAGAAGTCTGTAATTAAATATCTTTACTAAACTACAGAGAAAAGTGCATACAACTGCTGTAAGGCAGCACGCGCTATTGTCTTTCTCAGTACAAACTCTCCCAATATTAGTTTAAGAAAGAATTACTTACTATTTGATTAGGTTGCGAAGACGAATTTTCGCTGCTTCGTGTACAAGAAAGTGCAAAAGTAACTCGCTGTGTTGACTAACTGTGAAGGGTAGTAAGAAACGAGTAATAATGTTTACTGAATAAGCACTTCCGGTGAACTCCACCATTAGCTTACGCGGTATAAACACGCACGTCAGACCTATCCAAACCTTTTGACGACAAATGTGCGCAAATTTCGCAATTAAAATGTAACCTAAAAATCATATTTTGCAGTACAATAACAAAAGAATCAAATTAACTTCACATTGCCGCTGAAGAAACGCGCATGCGCGGTGAGAACTGGGCGAGGTTTGCCTTGTGACGTTTGTGTCGTAAACAAACAGAGACTTTTAAATCCTCAGCTGTCAGCGAGACGCGACTGTCGGTATGAATCTTTACAAATAACATTTTTTCTTAAATATCATCTTAAATGTCACCTTTTCGCGCTGCATACAGTTATATAACGTTAGATGTGATCGTTTTGTTGTTGTTTCTGCTCTAGCCATTGTTTCTGTTAGCTTGATTTGCGTTGTTGGCGCTGTCCACTACGAACAGATACTGCGACACGCACAATATAACCTTCGTATTGCTTAAATAATAATGTTTGATTTGTAAATCAAAGGTTCTGTCAAATAAATAACTGGGTTTGGGGAAACTGAAACTGTTTTAGGACGCCGAGAGATGCAGAATGTCTGCAAAAGGAGCAAAAGCGCCATCTTCAGGCCAGAAGGAGACTCGTCCATGATCCCTGGTGGCCAGGATCCACTTCAGCAGAACTTTGCAGAGACCCTTCCAGCAGAGATGAGTGTGAGGATCTTCAGCGAGCTGGACTTCAGGAGTTTGTGCCGGGCCTCGCTCACCTGCAGACAGTGGAATGACATAATCGAGGGCAGCGATCACCTGTGGAGGAGCCACTGTCTTACGGTGCTGGCTGTTTGCCGGAGGGAGGTGAACGGGGACAGGCTTGATGGATGTTCGTGGAAGGTTTGTGTCATCTGCTTCATTTTGTACCTACCTCTGCTGTTTGTTTATGTTTCTTCTTTCTTTTGTCCCAGGTTGCTCTTGTGCGTAACTACAGGAAAGGCTGTGTAAAGAGGAGGTGGCTGAAGGGCCGGTACAGTAACATCCGCTCTGCTGACAATATCCCACCCAACAGCATGTGTCCACTGGACGTGGAGACCTGGGGAGAGATACTAGAGGCCGAACTGGAGAGATAGAGAAAAGAGACTTTTGGGATCATGCCAACAGGCTGTCGACAACGGAGCATTTTGACTGAAACACTTGCTGGATCATTTTATGGGATGTTTTTTAATCAGTGTTGCAAAAAACACAGACTGAGCTGGTCAGAAAACATGATAATGTGGCTTTTGTAACGGAAAATGTTAGATGTATTACTGAAATTTGCTTGAGACTGTATGGGAATCTGATGGAATAGTTTTATAGCTGGAACAGAGAGAAATCTTTTCTTCACTCTTTTTATTGATCAACAAAATTGCTTGCCTTTTTTAAGTTCTCATTTCTTAATCAGTGTTGCAAAGAAGCACAAAGACTGTGGCGGTCAGAGTACATGATAAAGTGGCTTTTGTAATGGAAAATTTTAGTTGTATTACTGAAATTTGCTTGAGACTGTATGGAAAATTAAGTTTTATATAGGTTTCATCTGATGGAACCGTTTTAACGTTTTGGGAGCTTCTTTATAGATCAACAAAATTGTGCACCTTTCAGAATTTTGTTTTTTAATAATTTATTTGATTTTTTTCAGAGTCACCGCCAAAAGTGTTTTGCCTTAAATCATGTAACTATTATTTTATAAGAGCTAATATATTACTATTTAAAATCATGCGTGCCTGTGCTATACTTCTTTTCTCGTCCCTGGCCTTCTGCTGCTGTCTGTCTGCATACACCGATCAGGCATAACATTATGACCACCTTTCTAATATTGTGTTGGTCCGAATTTTGTTGCCAAAACAGCCCTGACCCGTCGAGGCATGGACTCCACTAGTTCTCTGAAGGTGTGCTGTGGTATCTGACACCAAGATGTTAGCAGCAGATCCTTTAAGTCCTGTAAGTTGTGAGGTGGAGCCTCCATGGATCAGACTTGTTTGTTCAGCACATCCCACAGATGCTCGATTGGATTGAGATCTGGGGAATATGGAGGCCAAGTCAACACCTCAAACTCGTTGTTGTGCTCCTCAAACCATTCCTGAACCATTTTTGCTTTGTGGCGCATTATCCTGCTGAAAGAGGCCACAGCCACCAGGGAATACCGTTTCCATGAAAGGGTGTAGATGGTCTGCAACAATGCTTAGGTAGGTGGCATGTGTCAAAGTAACAACCACATGGATGGTAGGACACAAGGTTTCCCAGCAGATCATTGCCCAAAGCATCACACTGTCTCTGCTGGCTTACCTTCTTCCCATAGTGCATCCTGGTGCCATGTGTTCTCCAGGTAAGCGACGCACCCGGCCATCCACGTGATGTAAAAGAAAGCGTGATTCATCAGACCAGGCCACCATCTTCCATTGCTATGTGGTCCAGTTCTGATGCTCACTTGCTCACTGCTGGTGCTTTCGGCGGTGGACAGGGGTCAGCATGGGCACCCTGACTGGTCTGCGTCTATGCAGCCCCATACGCAACAAACTGATGCACTGTGTATTCTGACACCTTTCTATCAGAACCAGCATTAACTTCTTGAGCAGTTTGAGCTACAGTAGCTCATCTGTTGGATCGGACCACACGGGCCAGCCTTCGCTCTCCACGTTCATCAATGAGCCTCGGCCTCCCATAACCCTGTCGCTGGTTCACCACTGTTCCTTCCTTGGACCACTTTTGATGGATACTGACCACTGCAGACCGGGAACATCCCACAAGAGCTGCAGTTTTGGAGATGCTCTGACCCAGTCGTCTAGCCATCACAATTTGGCCCTTGTCAAACTCTCTCAAATCCTTACGCTTGCCCATTTATCCTGCTTCTAACATCAACTTTGAGGACAAAATGTTCACTTGCTGCCTAATATATCCCACCCACTAACAGGTGCCGCGATGAAGAGATGATCAGTGTTATTCACTTCACCTGTCAGTGCTCATAATGTTATGCCTGATCGGTTTATGTCTTTATAACCACATACCCATTTCAAATAATATAGAAATATCGTCATGCTATGAAATGGGAAGCTGTTTTATTTTCAAATGGAGATTTTGAAAGTAAATGAGTATGTTTAAAATAGTCTTATCAGACCAATTATGTCTTTAAGTGCTAATTAATAGCATTATGCAATCTCAAGCTAAATTAACTTGCTAATTTATGAGGGAGGAATCTGTGATATACAACTAATTATGAATGTTAAATGAGAACTCATATTTGAACTCATCTGATTGCTTAAATGATGTCAGTTCCTCTTCATTATATAATTTAAAAATGACAGAAATGTAATTTAAAATGAAACCATACATTTAAAATAATTTAATTGAAAGGTTTATATCACTGTTGTTATTGCAAAGCTTTCTACAAACACAAAAATGCATACAAATGCACATAAAATGCATATAAAAACACCTATTTTAAAAAAAGTTTAAGTTAATTTTGTTAATTATATTCATTATATGTTAATATTTCAAGCTCACCAAACACGTAATAGCAGCTTTTTTTATGTTTTTAGTGCATTTCATATTACGGTACAGCATAAGTTTAGCAACACATGAATCTTCAGTTTCAGCACTTTGGACAGGGACTGTTTTAATCGCGAGAATAACAGAGATGGACACTAACACAATGGGTTTAGGATCTAAATCTAATGCTTGATAAGCTATTTACGATATCTATGACTCCTAGAATACAAATATAGAAAATATCAAAACAATTGATGCCTATTTGTTCACCCAGCGCGAGCGTGAATAATAGGCACTGGTGTGTTATATACATATTCATAGATATATGCTGCTGCATGAATGGGTGTGATGGCTTGTGTAGACGTCACAGCATCTCTCAACAGCTTCCTGGGAGCATCCGCCATCCCTTTAATGACGGGGAGCCCTGGAAAAACATCGACCTCCGTTATCTCGCAACTATGGCCGACGTTCCAGCGCTAATAAACATCGCGATTTCATTGAAAATCCAACCTAATGACGGACCGGTGTTTTATAAAGTGGACGGGACGAGGTTCGGTCAGAGCAGGACAATCAAAATGCTAACAGGATCGAAATACAAAATCGAGGTGATCGTGAAACCGGGTAGCGCGGAGGCCACGTAAGTCGGTTTAATGTGAATTACGCGACTGAATTAATCGTGTATAGCCTATATAAGTCATGCATTTGATATGTTGTTACATATAAATAGCTCTTAGGACTCGATGTTTTGTCGTAATATTGTAACGATGTCGAAATATGCACCTGCGCCCCGTAAGAAAAGAAATAACCTAAAATATATGATATCATGTAGCCTATAAATAGACTGTGCATTAAAGGCGATTCTTTATTTGCGCAATACGATATTTGTGGCTGTAAAACTGAACCATGGGGATGTGTTACGAGTCTTTAATGATTTATTGACAGAAGGAATTTCAGATGTGAGTCAAATAAGCTAAACAGGCAGATATAGCCTGACACTTTTTTTAAATGGGTTTTCAGCACAATGGGGATCGGCGGAAAGACCTTCCCGTTGGAGCAGCAGTCCAAAGATGATGAGCAGATCGTCTATAATGGCACCTATGATACTGAGGGTGTGCCACACACCAAGAGCGGGGACAGACAACCTGTGCAGGTTTCCATAGAGGTAATAAAAAGAGCTGAGATCATGTGGAATTGGTGGATGCTAAATTGCTCATACAGAGGATTAGGGATTTGAAGCCTAAGTATTAGACTCCGTACGTAATTCTGTTTTGGCTTGCATGATGCCTCAAATCACTGAAGGTGTTTTGCTTGCTGAAGAAAGATGGCATGTTACTTTACACATAGATGCTGGTGCATCTAATGCAGGTAAATCCGGCAAAAAAATCTTGCATTGAACGAGCTGCTCAAGCTGTATCTGGGGGTCAAATATCACAGACACATGGAGGTGGGCTGTTTGACCTTGGCCAGTGAGAAATTGTCCATAACACAATAGCAACCGCATATAAACATCCTGGCAACCACATAGCAATGCCATAGAAACCACAGAGAACACCATAGCAGCTGCACAGCAGCCATCCACAATCCTGCCATTTACATTTACACACTTGGGACACGTTTTATCCAAAATGACTTACATTGCATTCAAGCTGAAAATTTAGATCTCATCTGGGAATCGAACCGCTGGGTTAAAACAACCAAATCTCTGGGTTTGTCCAATTTCAACCAAACTTGGATTGTTTTTAAACCAGCATTTTTAGAGTGCATGATCTTGGCGTTGCTAACATCATGCGCTACTGTGCTGCAATGATTTTTTATAGGCAATCACCTCTAACATTTTCTTCAGAAAACATTAACATTTAGCTTAGAATTGGTAGATTTGTTAAATAGTAGTTTCTTAAATTCTACACTCTAAAAATGCTGGGTTAAAAACAACCCAAGTTGGACAAACCCAGCCATTGGTTTGTTTTAACCCAGCGGTTGGGTTAAATGTTTGCCCAACGTTCTGGGCAGTTTTATTTAACTCAACTATTGTTTAAAAATTACTATATGGCTGGCTTAAAATGAACCCAAAATAGGTTGGAAATTAAAAATCAGGCACATAATTACTAGAGGAAACAATAATAATCAAAAGGTGAACATTTATTAATAAGCAATTTAATAAATGTTTATTGTTTAAATATTATTCATTAAACCATGAATAAATGTTCATTTATTAAACATTAATAAATGTTAATTTCCAACTTATTTTGGGCTCATTTTAAGCAAGCAATACAGTCATTTTTAAACAATAGTTGAGTTAAATAAAATTACCCAACCGCTGGGTTAAAACAGCCTGGGTTTGTCCATTTTCAACCCAACTTGAGTTGTTTTTAACCCAGCATTTTTTAGAGTGTGGGTTCGACTCCCAGGATATGCATGAAATCTAAAGTTTCAGCTTGAATGCAATGTAAGTCCTTTTGGGTTAAAACAACCCAATCACTGGGTTTGTCCATTTTCAACCCAAATTGGGTTGTTTTTAACCCAGCTATTTTTAGAGTGCACAATCTTTCTGTTCATCATGCTCTACTGTTTGAGCTACTCTTACATTTTCTTCAGAAAATATAAACATTTAGATTAGAATTGGTAGATTTGTTAGATACTAGTTTCTAATATTCTAGGTCCTTTCATTTTGATATCAGAATGTTAAGATTCAATAAATCACCTTTTATTGTTTTCTACACTTTCTACACACTACATTTAATGCTTAAGGATGCAAAAAATATATATATAGAGACTATATTTTGGTTATTATTGATATCCATAACGTTAATCTCCAAAACATATGACAGACTATTAATTAATAACAATTAATTTGATACTTGAATTGTATTATATTTAATCTATTTAATCTAGGCGCCAATAGCCTCGTGGGCAGGGCGCTGACATATTTGCACTTCGGGCATCCTGAGTCTGAATCCTGGCTCGTGGACCTTTCCCGATCCCGTCTCTCTCTCTCTGTCCAGGTTCGCTTCCTGCAAACTTACTGTCCTATCACAATAAAGGCAAAAATGCCAAAAAATACATCTTTAAAAAAATATATATTTAATCTACATTAAATGGGAAGCAAGTACCTGGACAAGCATTAAGAAAAACCTGTAACACCTAAAAAATAAACGGCAAAAAACGTGTGAGCTAAATTATGTACATATCTAGTTAACAAGTAAGAGCATTTTGGTAATTTTGGATTGCTATAGTTATGCAAGCATTCAAACGTTCACACAAAGTGTATGAAGAGAACTGAACTATAACATCTCACTAACCTTCCATCTTCCTGTTGTTGCAGTTCAAAGATGCCGGCATGTTTGAGACAGTGTGGCAAGTGAAATACTACAACTACTACAAGAGAGAACACTGCCAGTTCGGCAACAGCTTCAACTGCATCGAGTATGAGGCCAAGCCCAACGAGACCCGCAGCCTCATGTGGATAAACAAAGAGGTCTTCCTGTAAAATACCAGCGGAGCGGCACGGAAGCACAATATGTCCTGTAACCATCATGGGGCCGCTGTGTGTGGGACAGATGACTCCAAGCTCCTCGGTGAACTAAGATGTGAAAATGAAAGGCTGATCCATCAGGGTATCTGTTCACCAGTCAAGCAATGCACCTATTTGTTCTACCACTGGTCATGCATGATTTCCACTTTCAGTTGTCTGAACTTTATGTCTCTGAGCTGGTGAAACTCTGAAAAAGATGAAGCTTTGGGTGAAAGGAATGGGAAAGGATTTTCCGCTCTCTCTTGGTCATTTGCACATCACATATCTGCTCTATTATGGTTACAAATACACTGAGACCATCTTTCCACGAGACTCGGATGAGAAGGCCTGTATTTAACCCAGTCATTTGCTGTTAAAGAGACGGGCAGTGCTCCACAATGCTTGCTCAAAAAGGTGCTGTATGAACTTACACAGGCTATACATGATACTCTATATTAGTGTGTATAATGTAATATTATCAAAGTAAAGACCAGTCAGTTAATATTGTGGTCATTTGAGACCAGCGTAAAACAATTATTTATTTGTGACAGGCGTGCCTGTTTCTGTATGGTGTGAATGGATGTTTAATTAGTTCCCATTTTGTGTTATGCTGTTGTTTACTGCTTAATCTGTTATTTATGTTGCCTATTTCTTCACAGAAGCATTAGTTCACTGGTGAGAGTTAGAAGTGAATCAGAAATGAAGTTAGTGCTTTATTTATTTTGACTTAATTCTATTCCTATTTTCACTCATATTTGTTTGCTTGTGGGGTGCCTATGTGTTTCGCTGAATATCAGTCTTGATTTTGATCAGTCTTCTGTGATTTTGAGCCAAACTTTTGACTTTTTTTGTAAGAATATAAACAATCCTGTTGCTTGAAGTTCTGTGCTCTTTTAATAAATACCTTACAGTTTGAGACAAAAGACCAAGAATGAGGAAAGGAAAAAAAACTCACAAATATGCAATAAATTGAATTTAACATGCTGGTTTCTATGTATATTGATAAACTTTAGTAACCTTATAGCTGAAAGACATTATAGATTATTTTATTATTCCCATCATATGAAGTTATTTTTGTCAACAAGCAGCTGCTGCAGATTAAATACAGTATATGGGTTGTTATTTAAAAAAAACATATATGTTTATAGACACACCTGGGACACTTTAAGATGCAAATACCTGCATAATGGCCATCAAATGTTTGTTAAAGGGTTAGTTCACCCAAAAATTATGTCATTTATTACTCACCATCATGTTTTTCCACACCCATAAGACCTTCGTTAAACTTCGGAACACAAATTAAGATATTTTTGATAAAATCCGATGGCTCAGTGAGGCCTCCATAGACAGCAATAACACTCCCTTTTTCGATGCCCAGAAAGCTACTAAAAACATATTTAAAACAGTTCATGTTACTACAGTGTTTCGACCTTAATATTATAAAGCGACGAGAATACTTTTGTGCACCAAAAATAACAAAATAACGACTTTATTCCACAATATCCTGTGAAGGGCGATTTCAAAACACTGCTTCATGAAGCTTTGAAGCTTTACAAATCTTTTGTCTCGAATCAGTGGTTCAGAGCGCCAAAATCACATGATTTCAGTAAACGAGGCTTCGTTACGTCATAAGTGTTTTGAAACTTCAATAGTTCACATGACTTTGGCAGTTTGATACGCGCTCTGAATCACATGATTCAAAACCTATGATTTGTAAAGCTTCGAAGCTTCATGAAGCAGTGTTTTGAAATCGCCCTTCACAGGATATTGTGGAATAAAGTCGTTATTTTGTTATTTTTGGCACACAAAAAGTATTCTTGTCACTTTATAATATTAAGGTTGAACCACTGTATTCACATGAACTGTTTTAAATATGTTTTTAGTAGCTTTCTAGGCAATAAAAAAGGAGTGTTATTGCTGTCAATGCAGGCCTCACTAAGCCATCGGATTTGATCAAAAATATCTTAATTTGTGTTTCGAATTTCAAAGAAGGTCTTACAGGTGTAGAACAACATGAGGGTGAGTAATAAATTACAGAATTTTTTTTTTTTTTGGTGAACTAACCCTTTAAAATCTTTTTAAATACAAAAGCAGGCCTCAAAATAAAAGTCCTTCATGACATATATGAAATGTGCCACAACAAAAACAAATAATAATTTAAAAGTATGTAAACGAAATTCAAAAAAAGAAGAGAAACATCTATTTATGTGTTGCATTGAGTCCTAACACCATTAAAAATCATTATAAAAACTATTTTATGGTACTTTTAATTTTATAATCACGTACTGCAGCATTTCAATACCGAAATCCATTTAAAATCATATTTAAAAATGAGCTTTGTTAAGTAATAACAGCATAAAATAAATATCCATCTTCAGGTTTCTCTTTCTGAGCTGCAAAATCATTTAATCAACGTTGATGAAGCAAATGCTCCTGTATATTCAGTGAGAGAAAATAAGGCAGAAGTACCCGGATGTGCTGCTCTAATGCACCTCCCCCCCTCCACACCGTTCAGTCTTGCTCCCTCCCTCTTTCTCTCTCCACCACCACCACCACCAACAACTCAACCCACTGCCTCTTCCCCCTCCGCTGCGGACCTACCGAAGCCACTGCAGTGAATCCGTCGACTGAAACACCGAGAACAAAATCCGAGCGACGCGCTACTGCGACTTCCTCGCTCAGAAAAATAACCGTCACCGACAGCGACAGCTCAGTTCCTGCACAAGGCGAAGACAAGCCCGGCGACAGAATGGTAAGGATCCCTAACAGCTCTCGCTAAACCGCTGCAAATATACCCGAGATAGCAGATACTTCCTATACTGTTGCGCTTCGGATCCATCGCGCGTTTAACGCGCTTTTCTGGTGCCGCGACGGACTGGAAATGCGCTCGCGGTGTCGTGATCAAAGCCGTTGTTGATAAAACAGCCATGGCTGTCAGTGTGGCCCACGTTCAGGCTCTGTACGCTATGAACGGAGAAACAAAACACGTCTGATAGATTCCAGTGTAAATGCTGTATTTGACCCGATCAGTGATCAAATGTAATGGCGCGGCAGGGAAAGAGAAACACTGTATGGCTGCTAGTAGCTGCTGCTCAATCGATACGGCTGTCAAACTGATCGAGAGCTGGTTTGCGTGTAAAATAGATCCGTTGACAACTTGAATCGACTGGTTGATTCTCCAGAAAAGATTGACTTTGCTGGCCCATTAATTATAAGACTGGGATTCCTATATTTGGGGAACTTTTCTGCCCCCGGCATGATTTTAAATAAATGCTTTTGTCATTTCTAAAGTATAGATTATAATAAATTGTGCTTTTTTCTCTCATTTTTGAGAGTGTTAAAGGGATATTTCACCCAAAAATGAAAACCTCAAACCTGTATGAATTTCTTTCTTCTGCTGAACACAAAAGAAGATATTTTTACTATGGAAGTCAATGGTGCCTCACAACTGTTTGGTTCAGTTTTCATTTTTTGGCTGAACTTTTCCTTTAAATTCGCTAGAATGTCTCTGTTTGGGCTTGTCCGCACACCCAGACTTTTCAACTTACCCTGTATAATAATTTTATAAAAAGTCCTAAAATTAGGGAAGTTTTGCGTTGCACTTTTTCATAAGAGCGTAAAACATTTTCGCCTCTGATATTAATATGTGCATTTCTATTGTTGTTATTATTATAACAAATCAATCACTGCTGTCATTACCGCAACACCAAGCATTTTAGATTACGACCGTGTTTCTTCAAAAACTTAAAGGTGCAATATGTAAGAATTTTGCAGTAAAATATCCAAAAACCACTAGGCCAGTGTTATATATTTTGTTCACTTGAGTACTTACAATATCCCAAATGTTTGCAACTATTTGTAAATCGTGAGAAAATTGCAATTTTAACCAAGGCTCCGGGACGTGTGAGGAGTCGCCTGTCAATTGCGTCATACCCGCTTTACCCTCAGTTTCTGTTTTATTTTGTAGAAACCATGGAAACACCGTAGATGCTTTAATATTTACATCTTTTAATAGTCAAGGGAACAACTGTTTTGATATATTTATAGACAGAAAACGAATTGTTAGCGAATAGCTCAACACGTTTAGTCTTATAGTTTAAATCTAATTTTCTTGATTTTTTGCGAGTACCATGCTTTACCATGCCTCAGAGAAAAACACTATTTTGTCAAGTAGCTAACATAGCATAATCAGATGCAGCTTTGTTTTTAGTAACAGTAATACAGAATTTTCTCCATCATACAATGTTTTAAAATGAATTGCATGCCATTTATCATCACAAGCCATCCAGCATTTATTAATATGATATTCTAATATCGATCTAGCTTACTGCAGTGTGCAACAGTGTCTCACAGCAGCCACCGAGCAAACGCACAGAGAAACGTTATAACATTTTTAACACGCAAATGTATCTAATATGATAAACAAAGCTGTGTTACCTCATACTCATGACCGGAAAAGCGGAAGCGACGCCAGCGACTGTGACATAATAAAAGTTCTGCTGCTCGTGAGGAGTGTGTTGCGCAATCTCTCCAGCGGCCTCGTTCAGCTCCCACAACACTCGGTCCTGCTCTGCTTCATACTACAGTAACGTTATCGCAACCATGAACATGATTTCTTCCCGAGTCTTATCCCAATTATTTTCCACCGGCTGTGAGGTGAAGACCACATGTCCCAAGATTCCGCGCTCAAACTTGGCGTCATCAAGCTACGCCTTTGTTTTGAATAGGCCTCTAGCAGACAGAAAATATTACATATTGCACCTTTAATATTTGGTTATTATAGAAATTGTGAAGTGACAGGAATGTTTTTAGATTTTCACATCATGGTCTGAGAGTGGATTTGGACAAATGGATGGTGTTTATTAGAAACATTGTTGATGAATCACGTTGACGTGGCCTCACTGTAATATTTAGTGTTGCGTATGCTATTATGATGGTTAATGAGTTGATTGAGAAACGACTTCTTCTCATGTCACATTTTTGTTGATACAGTTCAGTCCATATCTAGCAAAATATAGTAAGCTGAAGAAACGAGCAATCTACAGGGTTCCCTCAGTTATGCAAAACATTGACATATCCTTCTGATCCTTAAAGTCATATTAGTATTAGCCTTATTACCAAATGATAGATGAATTTGTGCCAAAATAGGGTTTTGATTGGATCTACTGCCATTGAGGTAAATAAAAGATATGGGAAGTTGATATTTATTTTTTCTACGCTAACTATAAATGATTATGTGGTTAGTTGTGTTTTATTTTGTTGGCATTTTTGTTGTCCGTGACCCTATCGGAACAGATCTTAAACCCATTTTTCTATCAAACATTTATGACTGGTCAAATAATTTATTTGTCAGAAGGTATGGAAACCCTGAACCTGTTGTTTGTGTACCAATTTGTGTGCAATAGGCATTGAATTTAGCCTCAATTCACACAGAATTGCTGTCATGAGCAGGGTGGCCAATACAATGCATATGCTTGTATAATTAATGAAGAGACACAATGTAAAAATTTGAAAATGTCCCTAGTTGGAATGAGCACTTGCCACTTGTTTTAATCAGATGCTGCAATCGGCCAATGAGAGAATCTCAGTCTGCTTATCTGGGTATCAATGCAAATGACCTTAAAAGAAGACACTCAATGCAAAGAGTTCGAAGAATAGAAAAGTATGCATACATGGGATGCATAGCGTAGCATTACATGCTCCAAGGAATTGCTTCACAGACCCAGAATTGGCCTAGTCCCAGACACTACGAACACCTAATTCATTTTCATTTTTATCCTGTGTCTAAGTACTCTAGGCCCAAACATTTCTTCTGTAGTACCTTAAGATCCGGCCCAGACAAAATTGGATCTTTTCACATTTCCAGTGTTTATTTGGGTGGAAAATGAGTTGAATAGATTTTAGCATGATAAAATGTGTTACCTGCATAAAAGTCTATCTAAGAGTAAATCACATTGACTAACTTCATGCTCTGAAATAATGACCAATTAACAGTAGTTTGTACTATGTTAGCTAAATTTGGATTGTATTTGTTGTTGCTGTCTCTTTAGGATGAATCCCTTAATCAGTAGCATTGATCACGTAGCATTGATTCATCATTTTAAAGTCGTAATGAAACAGAAGTAGCGACAGATCTTTTCTTCCGTATTGTGACATACATCTGAGTGTAGCGGATTATTGAAAACAAATGTAAGGTGGGACTTGGTTCTATGCAGTGGTTGTTGATTGGATGTTTAGATGCAGGCCCTGTCCCAAATGGCACACTTCATGTCCACTTGCAGGCTTGTGGACTTACAATGGCCGTCACGTGCCTGTTAAGTCCACAAGACCGTAGGGTGTCCCAATTGTCATTTTAGGTTTCAGTAGGGTGCTCGCGAGCACCCCCTTTGCGGCCGATATTCGCCGACTTTTGCTGAGATCGTAAACCCTCGAGCTCTGAAGCAGACTTCTACCCAACAGTCAAAGTGCCGTTACTTCTCGAAAGTGTGTAGGATAGGAGGAAGATCGTGAGGGCTTAGGGTTCCATTTGGGACAGGGCCGCAGATGAACATGAGCTTGTTTTAAGGTTTAAAGGATTAGTTCAATTCAGAATTAAAATTTCCTGATAATTTACTCACCCCCATGTCATCTAAGATGTTTATGTCTTTCTATCTTCAGTCGAAAAGAAATTAATGTTTTTGAGGAAAACATTCCAGGATTTTTTCTTAAATAGTGGACTTCAGCGGCTACCAACGGATTGAAGGTCCAAACTGCAGTTTCAGTGCAGCTTCAAAGGGCTCTACATGATCCCAGACGAGGAATAAGTGTCTTGTCTAGTGATCGATCAGTCATTTAAAAAAAAAAAAGAAAATGTAAAGGCCGTTTGACTTAATCTTTGCAAGTTCGCTTTGTAGACGCTGGATCGGTACTTCCGCCTACATCACGCGTGACCTTTCCAATGTGATTACGTAATACGTGGCGGATCAGAGAGCTAGTGCAAGATGAGCATTTGTGGTTAAAAATTATATACATTTTTATTTATTTTTTTAGAAAATGACTGATCGTTTCACTAGATAAGACCCTTATTCCTCTTCTGGGATCGTGTAGAGCCCTTTGAAGCTGCACTGAAACTGCAATTGAACCCCAGTGAAGTCCACTATTTGGAGAAAAATCCTGGAATGTTTTCCTCAAAAACCTTAATTTCTTTTCAAATGAAGAAAGAAAGACACAAACATCTTGGATGACATGGGGGTGAGTAAACTATCAGGAAAATTAAAATTCTTAATTGAACTAATCCTTTAAGTGCACTAAATAATTGAAGAAGTCCTGCTTACATCACCAGAGAGAAGTCTTGTGTTTTCACCAGAAGATCCAGTTGACATTTTGATAAATTACGAGGTCGAAACATTTGTAAAAAATGAAACATGCACAGATGTCTTATTGTTCACAATAAGATGTATAACATGCATTTAGAAAATAGGTGGCTGACTTTAAAATTATAGGCATGATTTGCATATTTATATAATTACTTTTCATCTGCCCTTTCCCTTCAAAAATACCCAATAAATGCTTTGAACAGTTATTAAAGTATTTCTTCTAAAATAATGCACAAATCACAAGGGTTTCCCTTTTGGTCATGAAAGTAAAGATATCTGTACAGATGCCGGTTGGCTCTGATGATCTTGATGTGTTCCCAATAGATGCGTCTACTGAAGGAACTTCCTAATTTGACATTTGAAATGATTGGGAATGTGGTGATGTCATAAAGGTTAGAATGTAGCCCAGTTAAAAGTTTTGTTACATTTTAGCCGAGAATTCATTCCCTGTATGAAAGTTTCCACCAGCGTTTGCTTTGCTTTGAGGTGTCTTTCCTTGCCTGGTGACTTGCTCACGTTTGAGACCATATAACCAGATGAAGTAATCCTAAACCCTCAATCCACTTTAAGTTAATTTGCTGTCGCTCTACCACTAAAGTCAAAATAGCACGGGGTGCTCAACCTTAGCTAACCTACTAGCTGTGGCAAAACACTGTCTGTCTGTCTGTCTGTCTGTAGTACACGTGAGCATACTGACTAATTTTAGAGTGAGAGACATACTGAAACGGCTCTATTTGAATACAGTAAACTAGAAAAGTCACTGTGTTTGACCGCAGGGTGACTGATGTGACCTGTCCCACATGGCTTTAATCTACTTTCACACCATATGTGCAAACACACACACACACAGCACCCAAAATACACCTCCTCTACTACATGTTTTATCAGCACCACAGTGTGCTTGAATTTTTATACAAGAACCAAAATGGTAACACTTCTCCTTTTTACTGTTTTCATTCATTTTCTCTTATCCCCGTAAAATGGCTATATCAAATAGCCGCACAGGAACTTGACTTTGTAAGCTTTGAAACTGTGTGATACACATTTAATGGGGAGCTCTAGATAGTCTGGAAGTTGCTGTAGAACCTTCTAGGCACAGTGATGCCCCAGTTTATCTGTCCTGCTCTCTATATTGGGTTGTGGTAGCTTTGGTTTCATCCTGCAAGTCATAACAGGCCTTAAGCACACAGCTCCTGAAGGCACCAGCCCACTCGATGACTTGAAACAACTTGATTTTTGTCTGGGATGTCACACCTACTGACTGCTTTTTGTAGAAATCCTGCCCTCTGGCTGTATCATCTATAGTTCATTTTAAAAACAAATTTGTATCATTTACTCATCCCAATGTCATTTTATTTTTCTTCCTTGAAACCCAAAATGAGATGTTAAGCAGAATGTCCAAAAGAAGTCTCTTCTGTTCACAAAGGCTGCATTTATTTGATCTAAAATACAGCAAAACTTTAATATTCTGAAATGTTATTGCAATTTAAAAATTTTAAAATGTAATTTATTCTTGATTTTTATCAATGTACAGCTTAATATTATATCTATTATATATAGCTATTATTTATTCTAGCTTTGCTTGTAGGAATAAAAGCACTGCTGTCACCTTTTATCCTTTCTTCCTCTCTTTCTCTACTAACGTCTCTCTATCCTGCTCTATCATGGCATGTTTTCTTCTCTCTCTCTGTCTCCTGCTATATCTGCGTGTCCCAGTGTACTGAAACTGGATGGTGATGGGGTGGCCTGAATTCTTGCCTGGCTTATTGCAATGTGTATTTCCACTCTAATATATAACAAGGAATAAGGAACGCCTGGGTGGTATGACTGTATAATGTGTCAGTCAGTAGAGATTGTCCAATACCATTTATTATTGTGGTTGATACGTTTGCATGGTTACAAGTTGCCTTTTATAGCAGAGTAATGAAAAAGGTGAAGTAAAGTGAAATTATAATACCCAAATAAATAGGGTTGGGAATCAAAAATCTATATAAATCTATAGAATATTTAAGTCAGGAATCAGATCATTTAAAATAAAATTAAAATTTCGATTCGGCTTATCGATTCCTGTGTGTGCATTTTAATGTGGTTTTAAACTATTCAAGCCCAAGAAGACGCGAAAGAGAACTCAATTCAGCACAAAAAGCCAAAAAGCCGCCTTTCAGATGAATCATAATGAATTGAGTTCTCTTTTCGCATCTTGCGCTTAAACGGACAAAAATTATGTTAAAATATCCTCGTAAACACAGTCGGTTATGTCTTAAGTGTACATAAACAGTTGAGAAAGAAAACGCATGGGTAACAGTATATTTGATCAGTGCATCAGCTCTTAAAGTGACAGCAGCCTAATAAACCTTCTACCGTTTGTGCCATTACTGTTAATCAAAGAACAAAAGAAAAACTATATAATAACTAACATTTGATTTCAATTTCTGAACATTGTTCAATTTTATTTATTTGTGCTGTTGCTGATTTGCTTATTGGTTCTTATTGTATTACTGACTGTATTCTTGTCTTTAATAATGTTTGAAATATATATTAGTCTAGTTTATTAGTTTTTCTTTAGGCTGCTGATTTTTGTTTTTTCAACATTCCTAAGAAATGTTTCTTGAGCATCAAATCATCATATTAGAATGATTTCTGAAGGATCATGTGACAATGAAGACTGGAGTAATGATGCTGAAAATTCAGCTTTGACATCACAGGAATTTAGATATTGGTTTTGATATGAGTAAAGTCAACCAAGTCATCAATAAATTACATTGCAATTTCCCTTTCAGTATGCTTTTGAATATGTAGTGTCTATAGCCAGTATCCATGTACACATTGCAGCTAAATTCGGTTGTCACTTCACCTTTTAGTGCTTTAACACTGTTCTGTACACACACAGTTCAGTAATTTATGGGAGTGAAAACTGCATTCTACAACCAAATTAACTCCCAAAAAATTCAGGTAGTGACGACCGCATTTACAGAAATTCTATGCAGTGTGTACAGAATTAACTCCATAAACTGGATCGCTTTATGATACAAGTTTAATAAGCGTCACTTATAATAAGTGGATATGGCAACACTTCAGGAGCGTGCTCTGTGAATCAGCCTTCCAAACATAAACAAAACACGATGGTGGTTTAGTTAAAGTGGCCAAACATAAAGAGTCTTTGGTTGCTGTAATATTACTTTGGTCAAAAAAATAACGAATACCAAACGCTCAAGATGGCAGAATGTTGCTACGGTTACTAAGGTGTCAATCATCGCAATTTCAAGAGTGAGTTCTGTTCCGTTCACTCACATAACAATAATTTAGGGGATTTAATCCCGTATTTAAATGCGGTTGTCACTCCTGAAACTCTTTACAGTGTGTACGCGGCCTATGTGGTTTCACTGTTTACATCTACAATAATTCACACAGCAAAATCCAGTTTCATTCGCCGTCTGTTCTCTGAGACCGATAGCCTAGTCCATAGCACTGTTAACTCACTCTGCAAATCTGATTAGCTAACTAAGACACGTTAAGTGCCATAGTGGTGACTCTGGGGACCCTTTCGCCTTGTGACTCTGGTGACAGCTATGTGTCATGTCGTGAGAACATAGGAACATTTACTACATCAACACACACACACAAAAGTTTTTATTAGAGTAAATAGTAGCCTAAAAGACTTATATTACGCTTGGTTGAGGTATTTGATGAGATCAAACCATTATGTAGTTATAAGTGATTTTTTTATTTTATTTATTTTTTTTACTCAATCAGTATCAACAACATTCAAAAATTCTCTCCCCTTGGTTAGCATTTTAAGTGTATTGTCATGCTGATTCAGACTCTTGTTCTCTCTCTACAGGGAAATGAGGCGAGTTATCCCTTGGAGATGTGCTCACACTGTAAGTAGATTGGGTACTATATTCTAGTACTTTTCCATACTTTTTGTTCTTGTAAATAGGGTAATCCAGTCATAGTTAATGCAGGTCGAGCACTAGATCTAAAACGATGCCTTAAACACCACCTGTCTTGTCTGGATTTGTTTCAGAACTCTTTTTAACAGTCAAAAACATGTGTTCAACATCAACGTATAGAACATGGTGATCATGTAATTATTGATCTAAGGATTAAGTAGGAGATGACGGGGTTTGGAAAGTGTCCAGAGCTCGTCTGATGCATATTGATGGCTTAAAATCCCTTTAAGGCAAATCAGTCCACATGGCGGCCATCTTGACAGCGCCCCTGGGCAGTGGTTGAATGAGGTTTGCCGTTTGGTTTCTTTCAAACAAGAAACAATATTGCATTATACTAGTTAATAGTGATACTTGTTAATAGTAATGATATGATGACAATTTTCTGTTTAGTCAAACAGTAGCCTACATGTGTACCGATTTGAAGTGTGCTTCAGAAAGAATGGTATCATCATTATATCATTTAAAATATTTTGTATTGACTTACCAATTTAAGTACTGTTAGGCTATTTTCGACTTACTATATAGTAATATAGTGGTGCAGATTTAAAGAGGCAGCATTTAGGCGATGGTCTCTTGCTACAGATTCTCACTGAGAGCTAAGTCCCCTGAAGATCAAATCCTTGAACCACCCCTGCTGAACAGTCATATCAGATTTCATGCGACTTTTACATCACTCTAGATCAACATTCATCTCAATTCTGCACTAATGGGAGTCACTTTTAAAGATTTTACACACCCAAAGTTATCAAGACAGTTGCGAAACGTAGTCAGTGAAGGACAGTGATGTGTCAGAACTCGTAAGTATTACAGTGACAGCTCTATATACAAGCAAAACATCACGTTTAAAAACTCTGCTCTCTTTTTTTCACATCCTCGTCTTTTTTTAAAATATTGCCTGTGCATAAATTCACTGGGTTCCGCTGCAGATCACACAATAAATAAACACGTAATCATCCTCTGTGTTTACTTCCGTATAACAGCGTGCTGCGTGACATCTTTTTATCGACCATGATCTGTTCACACTTGAATGTGATATTGGCTGCATTTAAAACAATGTGAACAGCTATACAATAAAATCTGAACTGAGCATTAAGGCTTGCATTGTGAACTTAGCTTTAGTCACCTACATGTTGCTCGTTGTGGGCGATCTGAATAAGCTGCAGTCAGTGTAGTCTAGTTTGGTCCTTTAAACACCTGTGCCTGCTGCTTTGGGATCAGCTGGAAGATCAAGACATGAGGGAAGGGCTTTCCCTGGATCAGTGGGGCTCTCCAGGTTTGGAGGAGGGCCAGTGCTAATGCAACCACCAGACTAGACAGGGTGGCGTAAGGGTGCCGCTGTGGAAATGTGGGCTATAAATGCCTCCAGCTGGTAAAGGTTAGTGTGGGGCTGTAGGAAGCACGAGTCTGTTTATTTTTAGAGTTGGTGGGGGTGAGTAAAAGATCATGAGGTGATGGTCCATTTTTAAAAGGTTTCTTTTTTGTGTGGTTTATAATTATTGACAAACACATTCAGGGGAGCTTTTGCACCCTTTTTTTTTACTGTGAAAGTGCTGGCCAGTGCTACAAATTCTACAAACCTCTTTCAGAACCAACTGTTTCCACTTATTTAAAGGGACAGTTCACACAAAAATGAATATTCTTCTGCCATCATTTACTCAACTTCATGTTGTTCCAAACTGAAAAAAGATATATTAAAAAATGTCTTGGTGCTTTGTCCAAACAATGAAAGTCAAAGGGGTTCAAGGTTCATAATATCTTCTTTTGTGTTCAGCAGAAGAAATAAAGTCATACAGGTTTGGAAAGACACAAGGGTAATTAAAAGAAGACAGAATTGTCATTGTTGGGTGAAATATCCCTTTAAGAAATGAATTCTAATGTAATGGTTACTTCATAACCAGTAGAGACGATGATTTTTTTTTTTAAAGGATATTTTGTAAATAAATCAAAGTACGTTTTACAAGAAAATACTATTTCAGTCTTTCTACTTTAAAAAAATGTTTAATTCAATGTGTCACTTGTCATTTCTTTGTAATTATTTGTGAAATTTACTAACAATTTTTAAATGATAAAATCATATCAGAGTAAATCCTACACCAAATGTTTTTTCAGTGTATCTTTTAGATTGAGCCATGTAAGATCAGTTATGTATAACTACATTACCCAGAATTCCCTGGGAACAAGCACCGGGTTCCATGGGTTAAGTTGCTATGGCAACTTCACAGCGACCACAGAGGGACGACCGTGGGATTAAGATGGGTCTTACTCATACGTACAGATCACAGCAGAGAATAAGCTTTAAGTATGTGTCATTTGATGGCACTAAACTGGCAAATCCAGTGATTTTATTCTTCCTCATAATAGCGTTCGTTCAACACAGTAATGATGAAAGCAGTGGGGGGTCAAAGGTTAAGGTGAGGGGTGAAACATTGCAGAAGTCTCAGGAGATTATGCTTACAGTAATTAATTGTGCAGAACTGTAACTGTGATGACGAGTGTGCTGCAGTGAAACTGAGCCACCTGTTGGTCAGATGGGTGCTTGGCAACCACAAGGACATCATAAGGCCCCTCCAATTAGCAGCTGTTGTAACACAACACTTATACGACATCATCCCAAATCATTTTTGTAGATGAGATGCATCTGGCAAACACAGACTGTTTATTTGACAAGATGGTTCTGGTCACTAGACCTTCATTACACCACTACACTGTTTTGTTGGATCATAAAAGGGAATTATAGTGAAGAGGGATGTGCACACGACATGTTTTCAAAATTTGCCAAGGAAGTACTTAAATTAAAGTAATATTATTCCAGGTTCAATAAAAATTAATATCAATTGTCAGCCTTTGTGGCATAGTTTTGATTACCACAAAAATATCATTTCGACACACCCATAATTTTCTTTAAAAAGCTAAATCAATGTTTGGAGGATTTAAAAGCAGAATGTGAAGCTTACAATTTTGTAAAAGCACTTGGATCGATTATTCTGTTTTCTTAATTTTTTCAGTATTTTTAGGGTTTGTGTTGCATTGATGTGGTGACGAAGTTGTGTAATTGGAGTTTACACATGTAAATGTGGTTAGTATGCATTTTTTTCACACTAAAATATTCACTTCCATTGACAGTGCGTCACGTTTTTTCTTTTTCTTTTTTCTTTTTTTGCTTTTAAAGAAAAAGAACAAGTGAATATTTTTTTTTTGTAATTATGTCACACATGCTGTATACTGAACCCAGAATATTCCTAGTTTTGGATTCACCTGATCCCAAAAAGACATATTTCTAAGACACATTCTTTATTTCATTTATTTCATTTCATTTTTCACTTTCATTAATTGCATTTAAAAACATCTAGTTGTAGTGCAATGGAACATAATCTTTGTCGTTAGACATTTTAAAAGTGGAGCGCTAATTAAAGCAAAAATCTGCAGTACAGATGATATAGCAGAAGTTGACACATTTCTCTGAACCGTCATGCACTAATGAGCGTGTGCACCACTGCTCTCCCTCCGCTGTCCTTGTTGCTAGGGGGCTTTTCTGAGAGGCCCTTATCAGCCATTACAGTGGGTGTGTGTGAGAGACCATAGAGGATCAGCCTGACTGCTATAAATATTTCCCATCTCGACATTGTTTGAATGCTGTGGCTCAGTGATGCAACAGCCCTTGCTGACGCCAAAGAGCTCGTAGTGAATAGTGTGAATACTTTAACTCTTATTTTTATTAGAGATGCATCGATACTAAATACCGGATACCAGAATGATATCTGCTGATAAGTTTATCGGCTGATTATTGGCCGATACATCTGTGCATCTGTCATTTTTATTCTTCTAATGCCTTGAAAGCACCTTTAGGTAATGCAAATCCGATCCAAAATGACCCCATTCAGCACTTTCAGTGTGTGGACTATAACTCTGGCATCCTTTGTCGGTGCACGACAGATGCATGATGGTGCAATACAGTCACCTGGTTTATTGACACACATTGGCACTAGCTGTATCAGGGTTAGTCCATGGCATATTAATAGATATGAAGAATAATGGTTATATCATCTGCTGCAGGGTAATCTGGGAAGTGTCCACAAACTCAAAATAGCTCATCAGAAATCAGCATACGTCTCTTTACCTCTTTTGTACCTAAGAGAATAATTGGATGTGCAACAGCAGTAACTCAAAACTCTTTCTTTTCATCCGCTTTAGTAGTCACAGGGTCTCAGGCTGCTTTTCATTTACACGGCTATTATGTAACTTAAATAAAATGCGCTTAAATGTTGAATATTATTTTCCTGCTGAGACCAAGATATTTGCTTTTGTCTGCAACACCTCATTTATCTGGTGTGTCAGGGATATTTACATGATTTAAGTTTAAATGATTAAAATGATATTAATTGTATTTCAAATGGCTGAAATCTAAAGCTTCAAATGAAGGATTAATGTTTTTATTTATTTTTTTCATGTAATGAAATGTAAATAAAAATTTTGTGGTATACTTACATTTATTTATTTGAACATATTAACACAATTGCACTCGTTTACACAATTTATCATGCCAGACTTTTCCCATATTTCATATTTTGTACATTTCTAACTATTTAAAATTTTTGTAACTTTTGTTTGTTGTTATTTTGAAATGCATATAAAAATTCCAGTGAGAAATTCAAATTAATCTTTTATTTTATCCATGTTTTTATGTGAAACTATATAAATATAAATTAAAATGTCTGAATGTCCAGGCTTAAATGGTAAACTTGACCACACTATTTATTAATAATTGTGTTATTTCCTTTAAAAAGTCTATGTTAAAGGATTAGTCCACTTTTAAATAAACTTTTCCTGATAATTTACTCACCCGCATGTCATCCAAGATGTCCATGTCTTTCTTTCTTCAGTCGAAAAGAAATTAAAGTTTTTGATGAAAACATTCCAGGATTTTTCTCCTTATAGTGGACTTGAATGGGCACCAAACAGTTGAAGGTCATAATTAGTTTCACTGCAGCTTCAAATTGTTCAACACGATCCCAGATGAGAAATAAGGGTCTTATCTAGTGAAACCATCGCTCATTTTCTGAAAGAAATTGAAAATTATATGTTTTAACCTTAAATGCTCATCTTGAACTAGCTCTCTTCTTCTTCTTCTCCTCTATAAGAATTCCAGCAGTGTAGAAACTGCTAAGTGTATTACTGCCCTCCACAGGCCAATGTTTGAACTAATTGTTATATACTATTGAACTAGCATATTGCATTTAAAAATTAGTTCAAACTTTGGCCTGTGGAGGGCAGAATTATGCTTTGCAGTGTCTACACTGCTGGAATTCAAATAGAGAAGAAGAAGAAGAAGAAAGCTAGTTCAAGATGAGCATTTCTGGTTTAAACTTATATAATTTTCAATTTTTTTCAGAAAATGAGCGATGGTTTCACTAGATAAGACCCTTATCTCTCATCTGGGATCGTGTTGAACAATTTGAAGCTGCAGTGAAACTAATTATGACCTTCAACTGTTTGGTGCCCAATTCAAGTCTACTATAAGGAGAAAAATCCTGGAATGTTTTCATCAAAAACTTTAATTTCTTTTCGACTGAAGAAAGAAAGGCATGAACATCTTGGATGACATGGGGGTGACTAAATTATCAGGAAAAGTTTATTTAAAAGTGAACTAATCCTTTAAGGCTGGAATACACTACACGACTTTTCTTCAAATTTTTGCCCCAATTTGCAGTCTGGATCAGTTGACAATAGTTGCTGAAAGTCTACACCAGTCTGCAGATGTTGGCCAGTCAGAATTGGCAGATTTCACAGAAAATTGCGTAGTGTATGATGGGCACATTCTCCGTTTATTTGTATTTTTTTTTAGCTTAAGACAATGATTCCATAGATTCGGAGGATATCAAAACATGTTTCATATTTTCAGCCGATTTTAGAACATATAGTGTCCACCCAAGTGTTTTAGCCAGCTATATGTTTGTGCAATGATAAGGAATATCCTCAGAACTGCTACTAGTATCTGATTTCGCAAATAGTTTGTTTCTGAATATGAAAAAATGTCAACACAATGTAACATACTTACTCTGGCACTAGTTTTGGATGAAGAGATGTGCTTGTTGTCGTTTGTTATCATTGAATAATGTGGCGATTGGTCGTGTGGTATTTGTCCCGCCCCTCCTCCACTGTGATTGGACGACTGGGTAAAAAGTGACAGTGATGAGCGCTGCGTTTTACCCAAAGTAGAACATTCTTCAACTTTTGGTGACCTGTAAAAAGCTCTCAGATAGAAATAGTCACGCTGCTGGCGTTGAAAACAACTGGAAAAATATGCGAGCCTCTGGGGAAAAAAACGCTTTGGTGGACACACGGCCATGTCGAAGTGTATGACGTGTCGCTACTGAAACCAAAGCTGTTTCAAAGAGTCCATACTGACCTTGTCTACCCACCCAAGACCACATCCACATGCGCTCAGCTCGTTTTTTTCTTTTGCAACTCATTTCCTGCACATCCATGTTTTATTCATCTGTCATGCGTGTCCTAGCAGTGAAGCACGTGTTTCTGTGTGAGTTTGTCAGAACGATTTGAAAGTCTGGTTGTGTGTGATCCTCAGTCGTTAAGTGTATGACGCCCAGTTTTTCTCTGTATGATTAAAAGTTGTGTAGTGTATTCCAGCCTTTAGTTATTTGTTACATTTATATTGGGGCCTCAGAATATCATCCCTGACACTGGGGGACTGAAGAGTTTGAAACACTGAGAATCGCATTGTGATTTCGGTGTGTAATTCGATTAACCGTGCTAACGGCAAACAGTCTGACAGCTGATTACTGGAGGTGTGTACCACGTGGCTGTGTGAATGAGATTAGGCCATTTAGCAGTCCGCGGCACACAGCACAACACTGAGCCGTAGCTGAACGGCGGTCCTCTGAGAGATGACCATGACTGCAAGGCAGAAGAAACTGGGTACGGTTCCTTCTGGCTTTCTGATGGGAGCCAAAGGTGTGGGTGTGGGTGGGTGTGTGTGTGAGTGAGTGAGAGAGAGAGCGCCTTGGATATGGAGTTTTGCCTCCCTGTTTGTGTGTGTGTTTTAAGACTTGTGCAATCCGTTTGAGATTGAGGTTTAAGATCTATTATTGATGGCTGTAGCGGAAGGAGAGCTAAGAGAATGAGAAAAGGATGTATAATTTAGTTTGTGTTTTGTGTTGCGTTTCTGTTGGAACTATTGAAATACTTGTTCACACTCTTTTCTCCATCTCTCTCTCTCTCTCTCTCGCTATTTCAGTTGACGCTGATGAGATTAAAAGACTAGGAAAGCGGTTTAAGAAACTCGACCTGGATAACTCGGGCTCTCTCAGCGTGGAGGAGTTTATGTCTCTACCCGAGTTGCAGCAGAACCCGCTGGTGCAGCGAGTCATTGATATATTCGACACAGACGGCAATGGAGAAGTGGACTTTAAAGGTTGGTTAACATGCAGTTATACATTGTTTTGAATGGGTCTTTTTTTTTTTTTTTGTGTCATCATGATAGTTATGTCATTGCAAAATGACAAAAAGTTGTGATTGGTCTTGTGTTCCTTGCCTATATTTAACTATTCATATCTGCCTTTATGCAGAACTAAAGCCTAAATTGTTTCTTTGTGGCCTAGGAAACGTAATATTATATGTGCGTTTTCTGACCAGTTGAAATTGTTGCATTGAGATGTCCAGTGCACTTTCTTGGAAGCATAGTGTAAGAGTTCAGATGCATCAATATAACTTGGTCTGGTAAAGGGTGGAGTGGGAAAATAGTTACCTCACCCTTCCATTTCTCTGTCTTTTTCTCTTGCAGAGTTCATTGAAGGTGTCTCTCAGTTCAGCGTCAAGGGCGACAAGGAGCAGAAGCTCCGCTGTGAGTCTCTTTCAGTTTTGAATCTCACCAGCACTTTTCCTAGTTAACCCTATGAAGTCTACTGTATCATATTTGATATGCAAAATTTCTCTCTAAATTATCAAACATGATCAAAACATTGCTGAAAAACACATCTAATTCATGCCTTATGTTGTCTGATTGATACTTTTTCAGCAAGTAAAAGGCTTTTTAGTGTCATTCTAAAAACGTCCACCTTCAGGTTGTGGTATATGTGTCATTTTGCTGTGAAATAAACATAACTAAACATAAATCACTTTTATATTATTATTAATATTTTATGATGAACACTTACTTCACTGAAGCAACTTAGGTTTACTTGATTATCCATACATCAATTTTTAGAAAATTCATGTGAAAATGTGAGTATCGATACATCAGGCTTTCAATCATCTTTGTATTGCAATGCATTATATGTTTTGCCCCCCTCAATAAAAACTGCAGATCATAAAATTAAGCATTTAAATATTATCTTACTAAGACATATTATTGGAAGAAATAGTGACAACTTATATTTGCTATACTTTTATAAAGATCATATTGATTTACATTACAAGATATCAGAATTTCATCTTGGAAATTTAATCAAATTTCATATTTTTGCTCAGTTTATACCTCTGAATATAAGTAAATTGTTTTTTCCCTGTCGAGTTAAGCTCCATATACTCATATATCATACTATATGAGCCATAAAAGCATGATGCAGTCCTGCATGTGGGTGTGTGAACCACTAATATTTGATGTAATGGGTGGAAGAATATTTACGTTGTCATTTGCGAAGCGGGTGCAGGTATGGCTATTATTTCATAGATCAGGCTTTAAAGGGTTAAACTAGACAGTTTAAGAGTTTGGTACACCTAAAAAAAAATATGATTTAAACCAAAATAAACAACAACAAAAAAGCCATAATACTAGTCTGTATTGCTCTACTTTATCCCCTTTTCTTTTTTTTTAGCCCTCTTGGAATCGCTCTTTTTTTTTTATTCTTCATTTGTTTCTGCAGTTGCGTTCAGGATTTATGACATGGATAAGGACGGCTACATATCCAACGGCGAGCTTTTCCAGGTGCTTAAGATGATGGTAGGGAATAACCTGAAGGACACCCAGCTACAGCAGATCGTCGACAAAACCATCATCAACGCAGACAAGGATGGGGACGGGAGGATATCCTTCGAGGAGTTCTGCGCTGTGAGTCTGACATGGGTCATTTCATTTGGGTTTGGTTTCGTATGTAGGGATTCAGCGACACAGCAAACATTTTCATCTGCAAATGCCATTTTCAGCTTTCACTGCAATAGAAAATAGGCTGAAAATAAAACAGAAGGGTCATTTTAACTTTAGCTATTTTATTATTTTATTTTATACAGGGTTTCCGCATTCATGGAATACTTGTCAGTTTCTATCTCTGTTAAATGAGTACTCATGATTGACTGATTTTATTGATTTGTTGGTCAAAGGTCAAAAGTTGTGAGAATCCTAATTATAACAATTAAAGGATTAGTTCACTTTAAAATGAAAATTACCCCAAGCTTCACTCACTCTCAAGCCATCCTAGGTGTATATGACTTTCTTCTTTCTGATGAACACAATCGGAGATATATTAATAAATATCCTGATGCATCCGAGCTTTATAATGGCATATATATATGAAGCTCAAGAAAGTGCTTCCATCCATCATAAACGTACTCCACACGGCTTCGGGGGGGTTAATAAAAGCCTTATGAAGTGAAGCAATGCGTTAGTGTAAAAAACATCCATATTTAACAAGCTATAAAGTAAAATATCTAGCTTCCACCAGACCGCCTTCTGTATTCAACTTACGAAGAAAGTGTAAAACTCTCGCAGTTCAAAAGGCTTATGCTACTTCCTACGCCTTCCTTATTTAACTTAAGGAAAAACTTTTTTCTTAAGTTAAATATGGAAGGTGGTCTGGTGGAAGTTAGATATTTTACTTCATAACTTGTTAAATATGGATATTTTTCTTACACAAACGCATTGTTTGTTGCATTGTGGAGTATGCTTATGATGGATGGATGCACTTTCTTCAGCTTCAAACTCGGTGGTCCCGTTCACTGCCATTATAATGCTCGGATGCGTCAGAATATTTATTAATATATCTCTGATTGTGTTCATCAGAAAGAAGAAAATCATACTTTCACCTAGCATGGTTCGAGGGT
Source organism: Anabarilius grahami (assembly GCA_003731715.1). Taxonomy (NCBI): domain Eukaryota; kingdom Metazoa; phylum Chordata; class Actinopteri; order Cypriniformes; family Xenocyprididae; genus Anabarilius; species Anabarilius grahami. The sequence continues at coordinate 4,475,333 of RJVU01037554.1, read as the reverse complement.
GAGTAAATCTGGGGGTCATTTTTATTTTAAAGTGAACTAATGCTCTAACAACTATTATTAATATCATTAAAATAGGCTGAAAATAAAACACAAGGGTCATTTTAACTTTAGTATTGATATTATTGGTTTCAAATTTAATTTAATTTATGGAAAACTTGACAGTTTCTATCTCTATTATGATTTTGAAAAATCTTTGTCCTGTACTCGTGAATGACTGAATTTATTTATTTATTGGTCAGAAGTTGTGGGAACCCTAAATATAATAATTAACATTTAATATGAATGTAATTATTATAGATATTTTTCCAGTTTTTTTTTTTTTTAGTTCTCACTCTTTGGTTATGAAGTGCACTGACATTTTTTCCCCATCACCCTTTCCCTTCTCTTCCACAGGTGGTTGGTGGCTTAGACATTCACAAAAAGATGGTGGTGGATGTGTGAAGAGACGAAACAGGCCCTTCACTGAACACCCTCTTTTTCACTTCTTCATTTCTGAGAATCAGCTCCAGATGTTCCGCTAACTCTCTCTCTCTCTCTCTCTCTCTCTCTCTCTCTGTCGCTCTTTTTCTGTCTTTCTTTCAATGGAAGTATTTCTCTGAATGATGTCTCTGTACTCCCTGAGCCTTGTGACGCCTGCCATCCTAAGTGTTATAGAGCATGAGATTCTTCTGTCCACATTCTCGGGTATTTGAGGACAGTCAGAGAGACAATGTCTCCGTCGATTACCGAGCGATTCAGTGTGGTGGAGAAGGAAGAGAGGAGGGTGTGTGTGTGTGTGTGTGTTTGTGTGTATGTATGCATGTGTGTACGTTCTTTATTTTTCTTTTTGAAGGGGGGGATTTTTTGTATTTATTTTGGTCCTGTCTTTTTTAAAGATGATCTAGGTCTACAGGGAATATGTGTATGTGAGCGATATATGACTTGACACTTGATTTCAGTGCAACACGCTTCAAGCATGAAGTGCCAATCGAAATATACGTGGGATTTAACAATAGCTGAATATTGAAATCGCTACCTGATGTTCTTCATGTCATGGGGAGATTAAAAAAAAAAAAAAGTTTATTAACAAGCTTATTGTTTTTTGTTTCCACCTCTTTTGGTTTGATATCTGCTTCAGATCTCACGCAAAAATGCAAGTCCGATTCGAATTTTCTACCGAGAATGTGTGCGTGTATGTAAACGTGTGCTGTGTTAATATTGTCAGGGAGTTCATCTACCGTCTTGCTTTCTGATATACAGTAGACTAGGATAAAAAGTAAATATATTTGAAGTTGTGCACATATATACGTATGGTTTACTTTTTAAGAAAGGTGTTTTATCGCAGGGGTCGGGTGGGGAGGGACGATCAGATCACACCACATATTACTGTAGGATGGAGAACAGTGCCATCAGTAAACTTTCTCAACTTTTTTTGTGTGTGTGTATTCTGGATTCATTACCATTTTAACACAGCAAACGAGTCATTTTGATTTACCTCTCGACATTGTAGTAACATATGAGGATACAGTGCATATTGTGGCAAACTGACTCCACAATAACACCTGATTTGAATATTTGTTTGTGGAAATTTAAGGTTAATTTTTCCAACTTGACTGCAGGCAGCATTGTAAAGATCTTAGTAGCTCATATTTGTATATTAGGGATTGAAGGACTGAATGTGTGTTTTGTGGGTTCGGGTTTTTTAAGCTTTAATCGAGTTGGTTCGCAGCATGTTATCGTCGAAGTAGGCAAAACCAGACCAGACTGACCATCAGTTTCTCTCTTTTCCTTCGTCATTTCAAAGACTGGTCGATGGGATTCGATTTGTTCAAAAAGGAGAGACCAAACTAAACGCTGTCAACGCAGATGAATAAACTCGAAGCGTTCAGCCACTCCGCTAGTTTGCTTTAAATGTGAATCTCCCGCGCAAACCGGTGTTTCGCGCCATCTGCTGCAAGGTGTCGGCGCTTGTATGTCTTTCCCGACGACCGTTGAGGTCTCGTGATGTGCTTGCATGATACGGGAGGGTTTCTCTATTATTTTTTTTTCTTTTGTGCATGTAAAACTGATTTTTTTTGGGGGGGGGGGGGGGGGG
>RJVU01037554.1:4437668-4473240 GCA_003731715.1 Anabarilius grahami | reverse complement strand
TATTGAGATATTATAATCTGAATGACAGTTACATATAAATATATGGACGTTGCCAAATTTTTGGTAAATGTTTAAACATGGAAATGATTTTAAAGCGAGTTTCTTCACTACATTTATCCATAAATATTATTCTGAAAATAAAAAATAAAAATGTGCGAGTTATTCTGGATTGGTGTCCGTGGCCCCCAGCGAAGCTTCTTTTTGTTCTTTCCTCTTTTAAAAAAAGATGGAATTAGATTTTATTTTATTTTCCTTTTCCGTTAATGGTTTGGTTGAATTTTTTTTGTACAGAATATGTGTTTATTGATGCTTCTTGCTTTCGGTTCTGTTTTTTATTTCTTTAGCTGGGGGCCAGACAGCCATCTATATAACTTTCGGTGTGGTGGGTTTTTGGACTAAGGAAACATACAAAGTGAATGAAAACGTTTCGCTTTTAGGTTTAACGTTTTGTTTGTTTCTTCATTTCTCTGCATGCTGCGTCATATGCTGTGGGAACCATTGAAATGTCATTCATGAAAATGAGAAATAAAATATTTGAGACTTGTACATCTGTGTTCTGGTTGTGTCAATCGCACCATAATGTCGAAAAGCAGTACATTTTCATGCCCCCATCATTCATTTCTTAATATATTGGATGTAATATACTAAAGACTGATGTCACAGTTGGGCTGCCCTTAATCCTGTTATTTTTAACCCGAGCCATAGTTCACCCAAAAATGAAAATTCTGACATCATTGTCAACAGTTGTTGGTCCCCATTGACTTCCATGGTATTTTTTTTTCCATACTATGTTAGTCAAAGGTGCACCACAACTGTTTGGTTACAAACATTCATCAAAATATCTTCCTTTGTGTTCAGTAGAACAAAGAAATTCTTACAGGTTTGTAATAACTTTAGGGTGAGTAAATTATGACAGAATTTTCATTTCTGGGTGAACTATCCCTTTAACAAAAACTAGTTCCTTAATGACATCTTCCTGGAAGAGACATTCTGTTTGTTGGGAAAACAAAACATCAATAATTAGCGATTGATTTGATGAATTCTGTGATGTTTTGGGGTTTTTGTATCTCACTCTTAAATATCCTGTTTGATAACATTAAAATGCGAAAAGATGGTTAAAATATTAGTTAACTTCAAATTGACACCCTCAGTCCCTCACTAAGTAATAGCTCTGTTTCAATCCAAAACTTTGCATGTCATTTTTATGCCATTGTGTAAACAAATTATTAATAGTGTAGTAAGTTTGATAGTGTTGCAAATGTTTGATATAATATGCCCTTTTGTTGGAGATTAAGTGTCCTTAAAGGGATAGTTCACCCAAAAATGAAAATTCAGTCATCACTTACACACCCTCAAGTTGTTCCAAACCTGTAGGAATTTCTGAACAGAAAAATAATATATTTTGAAGAATATGGGAAACCAAACAGTTAATGGTCCCCATTGACTTGCAGAGTCTGGGAAAACAAAAACCTATGTAAGTCAGTGGGGACCATCAACAACTGTTTGGTTACCAACATTACTCAAAATATCTTATTAATATGTATTCAGCAGAAGAAAGAAATTCTTACAGGTTTGGAACAACTCGAGGGTGAGTAAATGACAGAATTTTCATTTTTAGGTGAACTATCCCTTTAAATTTCATCACAAGCATACAGATCGAGCTACTTAACGGGGTGACCTTAAAGGGTTAGTTCACCCAAAAATGAAAATTCTGTCATTTATTACTCACCCTCATGCCGTTCCAAATCCATAAGACCTTCGTTCATCTTCTGAACACAAATTAAGATATTTTTGTAGAAATCCGATGGCTCAGTGAGGCCTGCATAGCCAGCAATGACATTTCCTCTCTCAAGATCCATTTATGTACTAAAAACATATTTAAATCAGTTAATGTGAGTACAGTGGTTCAATATTAATATTATAAAGCGACAAGAATATTTTTGGAGCGCCAAAAAAACAAAACGACTTATATAGTGATGGTCGATTTCAAAACACTGCTTCAGGAAGCTTCGGAGAATTATGAATCTTTTGTGTCAATCAGCGGTTCGGAGCGCCAAAGTCACGTGATTTCAGCAGTTTGGCGGTTTGACACGCGATCCGAATCATGATTCGACACAAAAGATTCATAACGCACCGAAAGCTTCATGAAGCAGTGTTTTGAAATCGGCCATCACTATATAAGTCGTTATTTTGTTTTTTTGGTGCACCAAAAATATTCTCGTCGCTTTATAATATTATTGAACCACTGTACTCGCATGAACTGATTTAAATATGTTTTTAGTACATTTATGGATCTTGAGAGAGGAAATGTCATTGCTGATGGCTCACTGAGCCATCGGATTTCAACAAAAATATCTTAATTTGCGTTCTGAAGATTAAAGAGGGTTTTACGGGTGTGGAACGACATGAGGATAAGTAATAAATTACATTATTTTCATTTTTGGGTGAATTAACCCTTTAAAAGTCTTGAAGCTGTAATATGAGTGGTTTGCCGATAGGTGTCAGTAATATACAACAAACAAACAACCTCTAAAAGGTTGATGAGTCAAAGATGCAGTCAAAGCGGGAAACCCAGCTAACAGTTTGTGGTGAGTTTATGGTTATACAAATAACACTTAAAACCATTAGAGAACGTTTTGTATAGGTTCTCATTATGTTATTACAAAAACTCCCTGTAACCTTCTGGGAAAGTTAGCTTTTGGTTTAAAAAAAGAAAGCTACAATTCCGTTAGGAGACGCTAGAGGGCAGAAATCACACCTATGAAGAAATATGGCAAATCGAAAAAGTACCAAAATGTTGTCTTTTGGAGAGAAAGAAAACGTTATCTCAGTAGTCTTGCTTTACAACACATTTCCCTGGTAAAGACATCAAGTTAAAGCAGCCTAAGCTGGTTTGTTAGCTTGTTTTAACTGCTTGGTTTTCAGTTGGTCGACAAGCAAAAACCCCTTGTAAAATATTACATCAGTTATACTGTAGTTATTTATTTATTTATTTTTTGTAAGGGGATCTTTAAAAGTAGTTCCAGAACAGCAGATAAAGATTTCAGGCAGTACAGCTAGATGTTTGAGTCCCTTTACATCAGAGATTTTTGGAGGACCAGCTTACTTACATAAATCATAAATGGACATCCTGATATTCAGTACAGAACACATTTTGTAGTCTATTAATTGATAAATCCTCAAAAAACCCAAATATGATATGCAAAACCCTAGTAACGACACTTTATTTAAAACATAGGGTAAACTTACAACAGACATTTTCCAACACGTCATTTCTTTCCTCACAGAAACCGAGTCCCGTACAGGATCTTTCTGCAGGAGAGATTCAAGACCAGCCCTATCAGTCAGCATCAGGTGAAGCACAACAGACAAATTAGAACATCTATCAATTACAGCACACACACACACACACACACTGCTATTTCCCACACGCATGCATACACACCAGAGGACACTGATCCACTTCCAGAATCTGTGCCCCAGTAGGACAATAGTCTTGGCCTCACAGGTTGGCATTTCTCAGGCCCGGCGTCTGGGACAGCGAGCGATATTTCTGTATCGGTGTCCGTACTGATTGGGAAGGAGAATAATTGATGAAAGTGAGAGAATCGGAGTAAAGCAAAGAGCAGAGCGGGTTCAGCTGGAGTTCAGGTGTATTCTCGGGTGACTTTATTCCTGCACACAGGCTGCTGATAAGCATGTTTATCGAGCAGACAAAAGGACAGTGAGGATACTGTTGCTTCAGTTTAAACCTGTTCTCCGTCTCTCTCCATGTGCTGGCGACGGAAGGCCAGACGGGCTCTAAATGGAGCAACAAAATGTAATACGGGGATAAATGGTGCAGTCTCTTACACAGAATTTACAAATATTCCTGTGTGTTCACACACAATCAATCAAATACAGACTGATTCACTATGAACCGTTCTGAGTCAGGCTGATCTTGCTTTGAAATGAACCGACTCATACTGATTCACTAACCTGACATTTCAAGCATATTCTGCCCTACAGAAAAGCAATATTTATGAGAGTGTGACTAGAAAAATGCATAATCATTATCCAATCAAGGTCCATAACTTTTACATGACTAGAAAACAGTTTTTAATTCCCTAACAAACACAACTGACTTGAATATATTGACTTCATTTCTATTCACACTTTGTTTATTGCCTGTGCTGGAAAGATGTCTATCTGCATACACCGATCAGGCATAACATTATGACCACCTTCCTAATTTTGTGTTGGTCCCCCTTTTGCTGCCAACACAGCCCTGACCCGTCGAGGCATGGACTCCACTAGTTCTCTGAAGGGTTGCTGTGGTATCTGCACCAAGATGTTAGCAGCAGATCCTTTAAGTCCTGTAAGTTGCGAGGTGGAGCCTCCATGGATCAGACTTGTTTGTTCAGCACATCCCACAGATGCTCGATTGGATTGAGATCTGGGGAATTTGGAGGCCAAGTCAACACCTCAAACTCGTTGTTGTGCTCCTCAAACCATTCCTGAACCACTTTTGCTTTGTGGCGCATTATCCTGCTGAAAGAGGCCACAGCCACCAGGGAATACCGTTTCCATGAAAGGGTGTATGGTCTGCAACAATGCTTAGGTTGGTGGTACATGTCAAAGTAACATTCACATGGATGGCAGGACCCAAGGTTTCCCAGCAGAACATTGCCAAAAGCATCACACTGCCTCCGCCGGCTTGCCTTCTTCCCATAGTGCATCCTGGTGCCATGTGTTCTCCAGGTATGTGAAGCACACATGCCCAGCCATCCATGTGATGTAAAAGAAAGTGTGATTCATCAGACCAGGCCACCTTCTTCCATTGCTCCGTGGTTTAGTTCTGATGCTCACGTGTCCACTGTTGGCTCTTTCAGCAGTGGACAGGGGTCAGCATGGGCACCCTGACTGGTCTGTGGCTATGCAGCCCCATACGCAACAAACTGTGATGCACTGTGTATTCTGACACCTTTCTGTCAGAACCAGCATTAACTTCTTGAGCAGTTTGAGCTACAGTAGCTCGTCTGTTGGATCGGACCACACGGGCCAGCCTTCGCTCCCCACGTTCATCAATGAGCCTCGGCCCCCCATGACCCTGTCGCCGGTTCACCACTGTTCCTTCCTTGGACCACTTTTGATAGATACTGACCACTGCAGACCGGGAACATCCCACAAGAGCTGCAGTTTTGGAGATGCTCTGACCCAGTCGTCTAGCCATCACAATTTGGCTCCTTTCAAACTCGCTCAAATCCTTACGCTTGCCCATTTTTCCTGCTTCTAACATCAACTTTGAGGACAAAATGTTCACTTGCTGCCCTATATATCCCACCCACTAACAGGTGCCGTGATGAAGAGATAATCAATTATTCACTTCACCTGTCAGTGCTCATAATACATATGCTAGAACTTCATTCATTCTTTCATATTTGAAGAAATTCATATTTATTCCTGTCCTGTTTTGTAATTAACCTATATGTTAAATAAAAAAATAATATATGAATAAAGATGATTAATTTCGATAATGTTAAACATAAAACAAGTTATATTAGTGTTATGTTAATTTAATATATATAGTCAAAAAATATAAAGCTCTTCGTATGTAGACACGACTTTATTATAAATAAAAGAAAATACTGTCATCAAAGTTTCCAGACTTTCTGACAAATGTCTTTTTCCAGTCATTTGAGAAAGATTACACTCACAAATCACAATTCTCCAGTCAGACAATTTTTTTTTTTAAAGATGTAAATCATTGTTACTTTTTGTCAGGCTTGGAAATCATAATTGTACAATTTCCAGGTTTTCCATGACGATGTGATTCTAAAGCTCACTTTACACCAGACACAGTCTGCCTCAAAAATGTGACAAGCTACCGAACTGGTGTAAATGGAGACATTTTTCAGCTTTAACAGCAGTCACATCAACCTAATGTGTGTACTTGTTAGGGAACTAGTGGTTAATGAAGCATAGATGTAGACCTTTGACTTCAGCTATGTAATCCTCAGGTCAGCCCCATATCAAAACACACACTAATCTCTGCATGTACGACATGAAGCTCACCAGAACGCTCCATTCATGCTGTCCTCATCAGAGTTCAGTCAACACACGGTCCAGGTAAGTGCCTGGACGCTCGGCTGGTCAGGTGAAACCGCATCCCCGGGCCGCGGGGGCTTTTCATAGTTCTGTGCGCTAGCTACAGTTACACACCGGCAGGCTGATAACAAGACTCGACTTTCAGGAACACTCGTGTGTGCCGCAGGTGTCCGAGGACAGCGGCGTCATACAGGTGTCAGAGAGCTAATGATGAGAAACAGCCCGACCGAGAGGCCTTACACACTCTTACATCTGTTTACCTGCAAGTTTGTACTTGAGTTCATGGTATTGGTCAGATAGGCAATCTGAAAATGCAAAAAACAGGATAAGGATGTTTAAAATCATTTAAAGGTTTTTAGTTCACCCAAAAATGAAAATTCTGTCATTAATCACTCACTCTAATGTCGTTCCACACCCGTAAGACCTTCGTTCATCTTCAGAACACAAATGAAGATATTTTTGTTTAAATTTTCAGTACTAAAGTACTAAAATATTCGTGTCGCTTCATAACATTAAGGTTGAACCACTGTAGTCACATGGACTATTTTAACAATGTCTTTAGTACCTTTCTGGGCTTTGAAAGTGGTAATAACGTTGCAGTCTATATCTTATCTTAATTTGTGTTCCAAAGATGAACGAAGGTCTTATGGGTTTGGATCGACATGAAGGTGAGTAATTAATGAAAGAATAAAGAAATATGCCCCAAGCTGTGGTTTACAGTGAATTTATAAAAGCTCAGGGGCATTGTTAAGCATGACGTGGAGCGGAGCTGCCTAAAACCCCCTTAGCTGTTATAAATTCACTGTAAACCACGGCTTCACAGGGCTTATTGCTTTTATAAAACGGTTATTCCATATATACAAATATTAAAGCAAATATACGTATATATCGATGCAACTTTTATGAAGTAAAATCACTAGAAAGCCTTCCTTCCGCTGGAAAAAATAGTCCTTGACCGTGAAGAGCAACAGAATGAGTCACCCCATGGATATCAAATAAAAGCAGACCAGGAAAAGTCGGATGGTGGCAAAGACGTTTTGAGAGAGTCAGTCAGTAGGTAAGACTTTTAATTTTGAAAGGACTAATATTGTTAACACTAGCGCTGTTAGTGGGTGAACTAACTCTTTAAAATCCCATTTGTTTAATGAATCATTAGAAGAACCAACTCAAGCAAATTATTTCTATTAATCGCATCCATTACTTTTCCGTGACTTTATTTCTATGACTTGACCAGGAAAACCCAGTATAAAATTTCCAAAATGAATGTTTCATGACTGTGGGAATCTGAAATAAATGCATTATGAGTAATTGTCAGTGCGGCCATATCAATCTGCTGCTCTTGATGTGACTCCTATAACTATGCATGTAGATGAAAAATACAGGATTTTTTAAAAATTATTTAATATTGGCTTGATTACAATGACAGCTTCAACTCAATAAATACTGTACATCACTTACTTGAAGTCACTTTATTATTCTGAGCTTCTTATTTTAACACTCATAAATTGACAAAAACAATAAAATCAACCAACCAACAATTTAAAAAATTTCTTCTTCATTATAAACAGAACAAGAGTGCTTTACTTTAAGCATTGTGAAAATAAAATTGTTAAAATAAAGACTGAAGGAAAATATTATACAATTTACTTAGAAATGCATAAAATGTGCATAAAAGTGGCTGAAGTGAAAAAAGGCAGCTACTCCTGATTTTCTAGTAATAACCAATGGAGATCTGTTGAGAACGTCATATGTGTTTATCAAAAAAACAAAAGTGTTGATCAAGAATCTGTTCTGATGCCCAAACAGAAACGTTAAAGGTAAAACACATGACCTCAGATCAGCGTTTAATTTTCTGAGCAGTCAAATGTTCTACACATAAGAAAGGCCCTTAAAGCAACGAAAGCCATTGTTCCTACACTGTCAGAAAAAAAGGTACGATGCTGTCACTGGGGCTGTACCCTAAGGTACAAAGGTAAAAAGGTACTAATATGTACCTTTAAGGTACTAATATGCACCATATAGGGGTAAGTAAGGTACAAAGATGTACCTTTTCACTTTTGTACCTTAGGGTACTGCCCCAGTGACAGCGCCGTACATTTTTTTCTGACAGTGTATAGAGTTTTGATAACAGCTTGTCCACAAACAAGTGGCATGATGCAGGAAAATTAGATCCATGAAACTGCAAAGATTTGTTGTGTATAACAGGAACAGTTGTGATGTAGACAGTAACTCTTTATATAGGCATAGATCGCTACAGGCCTGTTTTGTTGTACATATCCATAGTAACGTGGAATCAAACAGGAGCTCTGAGGTTCTGATTGGTCAGCGTCTTAAGTCTCCGCCTCTCCATAGCCTGCTGCTTCTTCCTCTCGATCTCAGCATCACTGCACTTCAAAGCTCCAGACTTACACACATCTACAGAAACACACACTGATAAAGCAACACTTCAGGAGAGTTTGAAATTAAACAGACAATATATTTCGGAAACATTGATTTAAGTCAGATATTTAGTGAATGTAACACCAACAAGGTTTTTTGGTTAAATAAATATTAAATAAGTAAATATTATTTCCGTACATTCACAAAAAGGCTCTGCCCTCTTCTAAAAAAAGGAGGTGGGGAGCAGCAGCAGCTCATTTGCATTTAAAGAGACACGAAAATAGTGTGTTTTTGCTGCCACCAAAATAGGGGTTTTATAAAACATCCTATAATAAATAATCCGTGGGGTACTTTGAACTGAAATTTCACAGACACAATCTGGGGATACTTGAGACTTATATTACATCTTTTAAAAAGGGTCCCCTTCAAATATAAGTCTCCCTTTTGTTCATTTTGTGAAAAACACCATGGAAAATATACTTGATTGTCTACCTAGAACAGTATTTTACTACTTAGACATTTTTAATAATTAAAAATAAAGATAACATACCCCTAAATACCACTTGCAATCACAATAAAACAAACAGCATGTAACATTTACTGTACCTTTGGCGAGGACCGGCGCAGACTTGAACGAGTCCGTGTATGGCTTTTTGAACTGGTGACTGTCTGATATTCTCACATCTGATTGGAGGACGGCCAGCACGCCCCTCTCGTGACCCTGCTGTGTGGGGGCAGCAGCAGCACAGGTCCCATGTCCCACCACAGAGGAGCTGCTCACCTGTTTAAATTTATACGGTCCATTACTTGAGGGGCCAGATGGTCTCATTGCGTCACATGACACATTAGAGCCGAGTCCTGTAGGCCCAGAACTCGCAGCATGAGCTTTCTGCCTGTACAGAGACGCTGATGTGTTTGCACTGGACATGGAAACATTAGCGGCTGGCCTTTTGGGTGGATAAGGATGAGAAAATACCGTTTGCTGACTGGCCGTTTCATACAGTTTGTTTTGTGGTGCTTTTGTGGTGTTGTGTTGGCCGTTTGTGCCTGGGGTTTCAGCGTTGCCAGATAACTCCTCAAGATTATCACATGCCTCACAAAACAGATCATCGTCCTCGACTCCGTCATCCCAGATGTCATCAGATGCAAAAAAGGAGTCCAGGTCTTCATCTAAAACATCACCGAAGCCATCTTGGCCTGTAACGGCATCCTCTTCTCTTTGTTTAACACCTCCAGAGTTTGGATTTTGGTGCGTGCTAGGCGGCTTCGAATGAAGAGAAGTGCTGAGGCTGGTGGAGGGCAGCATCTCTTTGGTGTTTGAATGGAAATGCCGCGTTGAGGAAACAATGTTAAGTTCAGATGAATTTTGAATAACCTGATGCTGTCGTACTTGCGTTTTGTGCTGATATTGCTGGTTCTGATTGGCATTAAAGCAACTTGGAGCAACTGGGAAAGCTTTACTCATGGGAAAAACCTTATTTGTGCAATTATTTTCCATGTGATTTCCAATTCTAGGCAACCCTCCACAAGGCTTTGCCTCTATCCGAGAGTCCAGCTGAATAGTTTGTTCGCTTTTCATCTTTTGCCCTTGAAATGTGCCACATTTAACATCATTTTTAGCTTCTTGTGGTTTGTTTGCCATTACACTTAAGGCAGTTTGATTCTTGTGAGTTTGTATTTGTGTTGAACTGTACTGCGGTGCAGCAAACAGATCTGGGTTTTGCGTCATCTCCAACAGCAATGAGTCATCAAGTAAACCGTCGCTGTTCCAGTCATCAAAATCATCAGCGTTCTTAACTTGTTTTCTGTCACTGTTTGCTTTCGTACCAAACGAAGAACCTCTTTGTGAATCACAGGCTTTCAGAACATTTCTCTCAGAGACATCCTGAGTATGAAAACTCGACGCCTGACTGAGATGCCCGCTGAGCTGCTGAGTCGGCCCATCAAAAAGGAAATCAAGGTCATCGTCCATCTCCTGATTAAGCCCTTTTTCATCAACGGGGTCCTCATTGGGTTCTAGAGCAGCACTCTTCACGGCAGAACCGTTGTGAGCTGTTGTGAATCGATCACCATGTGGCGGCTCTTGCTTCACAGCACGTTCTGAACCTGGTGCATCCGAGCCCTGTTCTTGAGCTTCATCTTGCCTCATGTTGAAGTCAAAGCGCTTCGCCAGCCGCATTAGATCTTCAACAGTGCTCTGTCTGCGACATACAAAACAGCAGAATTTAGATGAATATGGACAATGACTAAATTTATAAACAGATACAGCTTCACTTTTCTGTACCATTTTCCGTAAATGGGTAGTTGATGCATAAAATGTAGGAACATCATTGCAATTTGCTGCATTATAGTATTTGACAACCCGAAGCTGTTTGTGCCTGTCACAAATAATTAGATCTTTTGGATTGTCCATTAAGTTCCAAATAAAAAGAGAAAATAATATAATGTAATTAAGTATAATAAAATCAATGTAACTACATTTTTAATATTCATATATAACACAACAACAACAATAATAATATAACAAGGTATGTTTAATTTGTAAAGTATTAAATCACCATATAATTCAAAAGATATGCATTACCACATAGTTATTTAATATATATAAACAATTTTTCCATTGAATTTAGAGCAAGATTAACTAGATTATACAGTTGCTGGGATATATCACATATATATAAAAGGTACGAGTAATTTTATATCTCAGTGTCATATCATATAGCGATGTGTGTTTATGCTGACATATAATAATAAAAAAAATGGTTTGACTTTTCGAATCTACTATCACGTGTCATTATATTTATTGAGTTGGCTCATGCATTTTATGTTTCATAAAATGTGACGTAATTCCCAGTAAGGGAGCATAGTGAGCATCGATGCTCTCTGGTTTTTGCAGTGCATTGTGGGATTTTTCAGGAAGTGAACATTCCTGTCCACTGGAAGGATTTTGCGATTGAGACAGCCCTTAAAATGGCAGACTCCGTGATCAGTGCCCTAACTACTGAACTAGGGAGCTGATTGAGACGCACCATTAAGCCGGGTGCACCTGTATGATTTATATTAGTCTTTTACGACTGTTGCTTGTCAGGCTGTACGAACATGATCCCTGTCATATCACACTGTGGGATCTCAGCTGTCATTAATGTCATACTGTACAACAGTTAAGATGCATTAAAAATAGACACATGCAAGAAGACTCGTCCGGAGTATTACTTAATCAGTCCATTACACGTTCAGTGATGTGAGCTGCATTACACAAGGGATTGAAATTGTGGTTAGCAAACAAAAACAATGAGTGCGTTTACATGCACGTTCTTAACCCGATTATGATTAATAACCTGACAATGCACGCGATCATGTAAACGTGTTAACTTGTTTTCCTTTATCGGAGCTTAAGCATAAACCAATCGTCACAGGTAGATTTTTGCCCCTTACGCCGATTTCGCCCAGCATGTAAATGCATTAACCTGTTTTCTGTCGGCTTATTGAAGTGCTGCAGATTACTGCAAATTTAAAGTCCCCCTGAAATCAAAATTTGCATGCAGACTGCTCCGGTCCAGAGACTCGAGAGCACAGAGCAGATCATATGCGCGAGTCGGCTCAGACCACAAAAGGTATCGGACCCATTTGAATTCTGCACAGAATGCTGTATATAAGCGATATAAAGGAAATTATGAGGCGAAACGGTTAGAGATTAGAAGGAAACAGAGGTTTTACTGAGTCTTAACGGCTCTGGCTAGCTGTAACATAAACAAAACGCTATTGGCTATTTTAAAAAAAGGGACGATATATCGCCGTCTTCCTGTTTGAAATTACGTTGAACACATTACATTGAATAATGCTGCGCGTTCCAACACTCTTCAGTGGGTCTTTAAGTGCATCCAGACAAAGCAAGCGTTTTGCACTAAGTGAGGAGGAAATATATCGCAGACTCTTTCTTGACCCAAAAAATGATAGAAGTGCCCTCCTCTTGTGCAGCAGAAGTAACTAGTACAGTCAAAATGCTGCATCTGTAACTGCATGAGAGGATAATATACAAGCCATAAGTTTCCTGCTGACATGTTGCAATACTTTTCTTCAGTTATTAATGCTTTATTTAACATCACAACCGACATAACAAATGAAATACTCTGCGTCAGATACACAAATTATTACATTTTGACAGTCACTACTGGGAAATAACCGAATTTATTAATAAAGTCTTGTAAACGCGGTTTACTTATGTTGTCAGGTTATTGGTTTGCATGTAAACAGGACAACAGGTTATTTCAATAAGCGGATTTTTGTGAGTTATCGGCGTACTGGTGTGAATGTAAACATGCTCTAGCGTTCATTTGGATTATGGCTTCTCTTGAAAAGGAAAAAAACGAAGACGCTGTGTGTGGAGCAAGTGGTTGTCTCACTAATTGTGTCATCAGGTTCTGTTCTCCTATTGCTTTTTGATTTGACACTTGTCGTAGCATAAGTCACACAGCAGGACTGTGAGTCAAATTTTATGACACTGCCAGAATCGAATGGTGCTAACGTGCCTAAAGATTCCCACTCCTACAGCTTACTTTGTCTGCACGGGCTTGACTTTGGCTTGCCGTACTTCTGGTGTGCAGGGAATGGCACTATCTCCAATCCACTGCATTAAAGACGAGTCCGCTTCTTCTAGTCTTCCATTCTATAAACAAAGAAATGATAATACACTAGAGACATGTTGAACTGAAAACACAAGCATTGTGGCAGTTCATGCTCCTCGAGCAAACCTTTGGAGCGATCCGATTGGCAATGTCCGATATATCCACCGCTCTGACATTTGCAGCTCTCCTTTGTCCACGACCTGAAAATAAACACACTTCTGTCATGCTTTGATCCTGCATGTTTAAAGAGATGCACAATTCCAATAGACATTATTACCATGTCGAATGGGTGATGGAGATGTCGTATCCCATATAATGTCCTGATGAGAATCAGGATCGTTGCTGGGGGAGTCGTCAGCTATCAGTCTTCTGAACTGGCCTCTTGCTGGACGTGTCGGTGTCTTGAACTCTGCTATAAAACACAAAAACACATGCTTTAATAAAGAAACATGGCTGCATCTGATGGGTTTGCAATGCATTTTAATCACCTAATGCAGAAACTAAAAACTTTATAGTGCTTTTATATGTGGGACTTTTTTTTACCTTTTTCATGCCCACATCATATGCCTATTTGATAAAAAATATCCAAAGACGGTTTAATAAAAATAATGTAAATCATCAAGTTGAGGTCTCCAGAGCACTTTTATCTACTATTTTATTAAAAAGTGTATTAAATTACAACACAAATTCAAAATTTTAAGTTAGAAAATTATGAAAGTAACTACACAACAGGTATGACTCGACGGTAAACAATATAGCCTAACATTCAAAGAAAAAGCTTTGCGCTTTTCAGGAACCAGTTACATATTATATAAAGCCACGAAGCACATTAGTGTCTGTTTTTCGGGAGGTTTGGTACCTGTGTTACGGATCTGCCCGGGGTTCAGTGTCGCTGCTTTCGGGCTCCGTCTCAGTCTGTTTACTTTCGACTTCGTCTGCGTCAGTTTGGCGATTTCAGTTTGCTCACGTTCCTGACTGCCTCTGCCCTCCATTTTGTTGGATTATCCGGAATGTCCACAGCGCACTATATCACCAAACTGGTGTTATATTATTTCTGCTTTTCATTCCCATCATGAGCCTGGAGTGATTTTGAATAAAGAATTGTTCAAACATTCCGCCAAAGACGCAGTTCCTCCCAGGATTCATTGCGGAAATGTGCTCGAGGACATCCGATGTGCGTAGCTGCTACGCAACAGCGACGCATACTATCTTTATTAACAACAAATAATAACAACATAGCTGTGTGTAATGAAAGAATTAAATAGCTGAAAAAATCTTCTAAAGACTAATAGTTTATTAAATGTTGCTTATAAGTCTGGTTGAACGGTTGTTTCACGTGAACTGTAACTTAGTTGGAAAAAAAGTTTCGTTTTCTTAACAAAACAATGACAAATAAAAGTAGTAATTCAAGTAATGTGCCAAGACATGCAGTGTTTCCCAGTGATTTTCATGAGCAAGGGGTTTTCTTAGACATGATGCTGCTGCAACAACAACATCAATAATAGCTAATAAATAATAATAGGAAGAATAAATAAATCTTCCTTCAAATAATATGGTTCAAGTAATATAGTACACATTTTGTTTGTTGATTTTCAGTCGAAATCCAGTCGTTTAAATAGGAATTCATGGGATCTTCCCTGTGCAGAATTCACATATTATGGTAACTGAGTCATTCCACGAAACCGGTATGATTTGAGTTAGTGTATTTTATCTATTGGATCACCAAAATATATTTTTAAAAGCTTTTTGTATTAATGGAAATGTCTCCTTTAATAATGTGTAAAAACATGACTTCTTCATATTAGAAATGATTTAGTTTTTTCTGTTGCCACCACCTATTTTGTCATGTCCCTCAAGGCCTTCTATGAAAGTGCACTTGGGATATGAATAATAAAATGAGAAAAAAGTCCATTCATTTTGCCATTCCCTTAAATATCCATCTGTGCTTTTTTCCCTGGTAATGTTTTTTCTAAGTAAATTCATGATTATTCATTAAAATCACATCATTTAGTTCCGTACCTCAGTAACCCCTCAACCCCGTTACACAAAATAATGAACTGATACTTATGTGACATCATTAATAGGAAGTGACATCATAAAAGTCTTCTGACACAGGCAAGTTACCACCTTCTTTAATAATTATAACTGAATTATGTTGTGAAATTGTGTTTGTCAAGCTTCATGACTCAACCCTGTTACATCAATTAAAGATAGAAAACTATTACTTGTGAAAATTATCTTTGTTATTTCAACATTATTCATTATTTCTTAATATCATGCACGCAATCCGCTCTCCATTTATTCACTAGATTTAGAGCAGTGGCCAATAAGGGCAAAAAATCACAACCTCGTCACACTCAACCCCGTCACACCTACATTTTTATTATTTTTTTTTTTTTTAATTTTATGAAAAAATAATTTAAAGTTAGTTGAATTCTGTCTGAAATGTTCAGAGCAATCATAAGAATACTGATTTTAGTTCAAATTCTGATCAAAAATGAGGTTGCTGTCACAAAAAGTGCCCAATTCAGGCTTTAGTATAGCAAAAGTGTGAGATTTTATGTAACTTTTATATTTGCAATTACTGAATTAGTGTAAGGGACATCTGATTAATAGGAAAATGTTGATTTTATCACAAATGCATTTTATAATAATATTCAGAGAGCTCCCATAGTGTCCATAACTTAAAATAATGACCAATAATAATAGGGATTTGATGCCTGTGATGGGAAAATATGTCTTTCTGGAAGTTAAATATGTCATTAATGTTGTGGGGTGTTCAGAAAAGTAATACATTTTGGTAAAAAATCTAAAAATGTGTAAGTCCAAATCGTACCGGTTTCGTGGAATGACTCAACTAAACTATAGCTTATGTCAAAATATTATAGTTACACACACTTACACTTAGATTTACTACAATAAAGCTGCTTTAACGATGTGCAGGAACCCACTGTCATCAAAAATACGACAAAAAGAATCCAAAAACTTGCTTGATGGAGATCCTAGGCTATTCATTTATTATTGATATGATTTTACACCAGTGACTATTAGTACCATTGTCTGTTTTCTGATCTCTTGTTGTCAGACTGACAAAAGTCTGGAGACTGCACGGCTTTCACTGTCTCTGTCTGTCAGTGCAGGTCAGTAACTGTAGAAAAGTGTCTGTCATAGCACACATTATGTGTGTATGTGTGTGTGTGTGCTTTCTGAAATGAACTGTGTCCAAATAATGGTTGATAGTGATCTTAGCTTGTCAGATCTGTTTTCCTATTGTACTTATGGAGTGATTACATTGTCTAAATGTCATAATACAGAATGTGTCAACTCAGTAATGTATTTAAATGTTAATGTTTAGGTTTCTTGCAATGATTTTGCTTGTAGACGGCACCACTGCAAAGGTTCAGTGTTATTTCAGGGTAATGTAACACAGGAAATGGCTGCAGGAGCTCAACATAAATTTAAAGGCTCACGTGATCGACCTCGCGGAGGTTAAGTGGAAATGAACATCCGTTTGATGTCATACCAAGCTATTTCTTTAACAGAAAGTTGGCCGATTCATTACTGTTAGTCAAAATTATTTGCACCTTAAAGGGATTTTCAATCTTTTAGACCCCAAATATTATCATCCTCATGCGAGGGACCGCAATCCCCAGATTTTAAAGGCAACTATATATTTTCATGCATCAAGACCGAATTTATACTAATATAAACTGGTATACTATACACTATACTGATTTAAAATATTATTATTTGGAAAATATTTAATTTCTATGGGCTATTAAGTTTTTTTCCTACTCATGTATCATGTATTTATTCTACTAAATGTATTATTTATTCATTTATTTCAATTAATTAGTTAATTAATTTACTTATCCTAATCTATCCTATCTCATTTTATTGTGTACATATTTAATTTTTAATTTATAAAAATAAATAAAATAAATAAGTAAACAATGAACAATTTAATCATTTCATTTTATTAATTAATTTATTTAAATTTGTTAATCTATTTATTTTAGTCTTATTTTTATAAATGGTATTTATTGCGGGATATTATTTATTTTTAATTAATCAGTTAATTAATTTACTTACTTATCCTAATCTATCCTAACTCATTTTGTTTACTCATTTATTTTAATTTATGTATTTATATTGTTGAATATTTTAATCTGTTTATTTATTTTAGTCTTATTTTTATTTATTTATTCATTTATTTTTTATGAGGTCAACTTCCTCGTTCACACCAAAAAAAAATTAATTCATGTCATTCTTCTTCAGGTTTATTTTCATATTTGAACAGTAAAAAATTAAATATAAAAAAATGGAAATATTTATAAAAAAAATGTGGTCCTTTCTAGAGCTTGACTGGCTTACATTTTTTTGTATGCAAATGAGCTGTTTAATCACATACTGGTTTGGAAGGTCATGAGAGTAAAAGTAATGGCAATTTTTATTTATTTATTTTTTATACTATCCCTTTAAGACATCTTTAAGATCTAGATGTCCAGAATCACTGTAGCCGTTCACTGTATGATAGATGAAGAACATCTCATTGAATTATCAAAGCATGATATGTTGTGGTTTGGCAATTTAGCTCAGTTTCCTGTGAGCTCTGCCCATGTCAGGCCGGGCCTCGCGGGTGACTCTAATCAATAGAGCTAAGTCATTCTAAACAAGAGCAGACTGGGGATATATTATTTGATCTGACCCGTGGCTAATAAATCTCCCGTGAACTGTTAAACTGTCAGGCTGACATGTAGACGGAGGCCTGATTGACTGCCCTGTCACTGCTAAAGCTACCTCAACAGATTACTTATGTTTATATCTGAGTCCACACACACACACACACTGCACTGCTAGGCCTTTCATTTGATAAATGGCTGTTCCACCAACAGTCGGTTATTGGGAAACTCCGTGATATACGGCCCTGTATTGCCGCCAGTGCCGGTCCAGCTCCGGTTACCCGCGGCAGTCTGATGATGTCATCAGAAAAGGTACCTAACGACCCCTGGTTGGCCTTTTTGTGGTTAGATCCTGATTAGAGGAGCTGATTGAATGTGTGTATATGTGTGTGTGAAACTGCGTAATCACTCACAGGCCAGTCTTTGGTGTGGTTTGGGTGAGGGTCGCACAGAGGTTGGATGGTAACTGTATGTACACTGACCCATCAGTACCCTTTGGGTACACCACTGCTGTGTGAGTATAAATGGGAGGAAACACTGAATATGAAGTTGGCTTGAGAAAGCCAACTTACTGAAATGCTATTTAAACTTATAGATAATATTAATCTTCTGAGTATAAAAATTTCGAACTCTAACTCCTCCTAGAACTTTAACTCTACAATCACCGAACTCTGGTCAGACCTTCAGACTATTCTGACTTAGTGTGCGATATCTTTTCTAACTGATCCAACTTTTTTATCTATCATGCTAAAACATGCTAGCAGTGTGTCAAATCTTGTTAGTTACATGTTAAATTATGCCAACAATGTGCTAAAACATGCTAATTCATGCTAGCAACATAATGGTAACGGACGGTGCGTCCGAAATTGCGTACTGAATGGATTACACAGTTGAATTTGAAATGACTTGCGACCGTTAAAAAGTATGTTTAATTATAGTATGAATGCGTGTAGTATGAATGTAATCTGGACGTACTACATCTTCCATGTTGTCATTATCATGTGATCTATCAGTTGCTTTGTTTCACTTCCGTTCACAAATTCTCCCCCGTGGCCTCATGGGATAGTAAAGTGTCCATCGGATGCGCACTTCAGATTCTCGCCAGAAGTTGTAGGTCATCCGGGGACTTTTCGCCTTACTGTTTTTCGAATACAGACATACTAGGCTACTCTTTTGGCATACTGTTTTTCGCATACTATATTGTAGAGAAGTATTCGATTTCAGATGCAACGCATGTGTTAAAACATGCTAACAATGTGATAATTCATGCTAGCAATGTGCTTAAACATGTTAATTCATGTTAGCAACATGTTAAAACATAATTCATGCTAGCAACATTCTAAATCAATCTATCTATCTATCTATCTATCTATCTATCTATCTATCTATCTATCTATCTATCTATCTATCTATCTATCTATCTATCTATCTATCTATCTATCGACAGTCTACCCATCTAACCTTCAAACTTTAAGCTTTAAAACGACTTTAAACTTCAAACTATTTCAAACTGAAAACCATTAAAAAATCAAAGCTTTCAAAACTTCTTCAAACGTTCTGGTTAGGCTTTCTCAAGCCAACTTCAAAGTTTGTCTCAACAAACTTTTTTGTCTAGTTGTAACTACACTCTTAAAAAAAAATGTTCCAAAATGTATTTTTCAAAATGATGCCATAAAGAACCGTGGTTCCGCAAAGACCTTTGAGTGATCAGTTCTAAAAAGAACCATTTGTTCTAAGTGTGAAGAACATTTTACTAAAGAACCTTTTGTGGAATGGAAAGATTCCATGGATGTTAAAGGTTCTTCATGAAACCATCGATGAACCTTTATTTTTAAGAGAAGAATTATCAGTGAAAGTCATATCAACGCTTAAACTTCAGATTAAGATAGATAAATAAATGTTTGGAATAGCGCACACTGGATCAAATAGACAGACCACTGTAAGTCTATGTCTTTGTTAAATGAAGCCAGTTGCTTCTTCAAACGAGGTCAACTTCCTGTACCGGTACAAGCTTTCACAGGACAACCTGACACCCATCTATTTGTCTCTCTCTCTCTTGCTCTCTTCGTTTCTCTCTTTGCCCTTGAACTGAAACAGATCCAAAGAGATATTCAATCCCCTTGTTTCCTGTCGATTGTGGGCACTCCTTATTATGTGCATGATTTAAATGGTTAAAACTGCATGTATGTGTTAATCAGGCATAGCTGCTTTAATAATAAATTATTATGCCCCAAATAATAAATTATATTTTGCTTAAATAAAAATAAAATTAAGCCTGTATTAAAGAACATAAATATCTTGATTATGACTTTTCACATCTCCCAACCTAAATTCTCATTGCCATAATGTAATCTTATTCTCATTACTGACATGTAAAAAAATAAATAAAAAATTAATAAGATTCTATCTATCTTTATCTCACACAATATTATATATATTATATATGTAACTTTTTATAAATATAAATTCAATAAACAAAAAAAGAAAATAATAAAATGTTATAAAATAATATATACTTATTATTTTAGAAGTTTTATATATATTTATATTTTAAAAAATCAGTGATTGTTTTAACAAGTAAAACTTCTGGATGCATTGTGGTAGTGGCAATTTTATAATGCAAAAAAAATAAATCTTTATTATCTTTAAAAACTGTAATTTTATTTTCTTGATGTAAAAACAGCTGAAGGTCTGTAGGAACTGTACAACCCTCCAGAATAACTGATCTGAAACATACACTCATAATGCAAACAGGAAAGCTGCTTCAGAGTAAAATATGTCAACGTAAAACAGTTTGCCAGAACTGTAAACATGGTTTTGGATTGGCTTCAAGATTCTCCTCTGTTGAGATGATGCCGGGTTTGTTTTGGTAGTGAGTTTAAACAGGAAAGTGGAAGAAGAGAGAGATCAAGCATTAAAATCCAACCCAGACATTTTAATTACACTGACTATCACTCACCTTCATACCACAGATGGTTTTGTTACAACCGCAACCCATGTTCGCAAGCCACTTTCTCTTGGTCAGTCCTCCTTCCTTTTCTATAGAAGTAAGTGGTGAGATTGTTTTTAGAACTAGTTCATTTCAGGCGAGAATGCGTATATAATTTTTTGGAACATGGACTAGACCAGGGGTGCCGAATCCTGTTCCTGGAGATCAACCTTTCTGCAAAGTTCAGCTCCGACCCTAATCAAACACAACTGAAGCAGCTAATTAAGATCTTGATAATTACAGACAGGTGTGTTAGAGATCTCCAGGAACAGGATTAGACATTCATTTACCCCAGCTTTTGATGAAATTCCCAGTTTAAGTAATTTGACTGCAAAACAAACCACAGGAGAAAGCAGTACCTCTCGTGCCCTACAGGGGGCAATACATACCACCTCCATAGTGCAATCCGCTTACCAACAAAGCAAAGGCTGCGTTCACAATCGCACACTAGCATACTACTATTTCTGCAGTATATAATATGTGAAGTGTGCACTGTATGCATAGAATACATCAGCAACTACGCGTGCCAAAATGTGTAGTGTTTAACAGAGCACATTGTATGGATTACTGTATCCCACAGTGCATTGTGCTCAAATTCATCTTCCGTATTCAGTGTGACGAATAAACCAGACATAATGCCTTCTTATCTCATTATATGGTAAGACTTTTTTTTTAAGCATTATTTGACAGTATTTGGTCAGATTTTGAACAAAACACAATTTTACACCCAACTGGATTAGAAATGCAAATTTTTGAGATTATAGAAAGAAACATTCAACATACTGAGGCCAATGTAGCTGTTTGAAACATTCATCATTGCTTATTGTTTTACATACACTGTTCGAGTTTGGGGTCAGTTTAATGTTTTTGAAGTCTTCTGCTCACCAAGGCTGTATTTATTTGATCAAAAACACAGTAAAAACAGTAATATTGTGAAATATTATTATAATTTAAAATAGGTGTTTTCTATTTGAATATATTGTAAAATGTAATTTATTCCTGTGATGTCAAAGCTGAATTTTTAGCATCATGACTCCAGTCTTCAGTGCCACATGATCCTTCAGAAATCATTCTAATATGTTGATTTGATGCTCAAGAAACATTTTTTATTATTATCAATGTTGAAAACAACAGAGCCCCGCACATGATATGCAGGAAAATTCTATTTACTATTTTTATACTATTTCGTTCCCTTGATTCGCTAAATCGCGCACACAATTTACTAATTAGTTCCCTCCATTTGCTAAATCGCGCACAATTTACTAATTAGTTCTTTCCTTTTGCTAAATCGCGTGCACAATTTACTATTTCTTCCCCTCGATTTACTAAATCCCATGCACAATTTACAATTTCGTTCCCTCAATTTGCTAAATCGCACGCACGATTTAATATTTTGTTCCAGCGATTTGCTAAATCGCGCACACAATTTACTATTTCGTTACCTCGATTTACTAAATCGGTCGCACGATTTACTATTTCATTCCCTAGATTTACTAAATCGGTCGCACGATTTACTATTTCATTCCCTAGATTTACTAAATCGGTCGCACAATTTACTATTTCATTCCCTAGATTTACTAAATCGGTCGCACGATTTACTATTTCGTTACCTAGATTTGCTAAGTCGTGCACGCGATTTACTATTCTGTTCCCTCAATTTGCTAAATCGCGTGCACAATTTACTATTTCGTTCCATCGATTAACTAAATCGCACACACAATTTGCTATTTCATTCCGTAAATTTGCTAAATCGTGTGCACAATTTAGCCTACTATTTTTTTTCCTGCATGTCACATAAAAATATTTTTGTGGAAACCATGATACATATTTTTTTTCAAGATTCTTTGATTAATAGAAAGTTCAAAAGAACAGAATTTATTTGAAATAGAATCCTTTTGTAACATTATAAATGTCTTTAACGTCACTTTTGATCAGTTTTTTGCACTCTTGCTAAATAAAAGTATTAATTTCTTTAAAAAAAAAAAAATCTTACTGACTCCAAACTTTTGAACATCAGTGTACTTTTTTAAAACTAGTATGTACTGTATATAATATGCAGAAAGCAGTACACTAGTAGTCCATTCCAAACACAGCCAAGGAATCAAAGCAGATGTTCACAGAATCACCCATGTGCAATAATAATGATATAACGCACGTGTTGAGGTATGAATTTTTATGTGAATAAACCCACACTCACTGAAAACCAACCAAACACACACACACACAAACACACACACATAGTGTGAATATACAGCTCAGCTCACGTCAGTCAAATCCAGAACAATCATTAGTACCTTTCAAAATCTCATTGACTGTCCAGATGCATCTGAGCGCATTTATACTGCAGTAAATGGTGTATGAGAAACCTTCAGTTGCATTCATCGGCGTTTATGAACCTTTTCTGTGTCATGTTTGACACATCCAGCAGCATTATATACACTTATGAGCTTTGTATTGTATCGCTTTGCACAGATTAGATCGCAAACTTCCGTAATAGATGCCTGCAAAGTGTGACGTAGCCATCTGGTGGCGTGACGTAGATGTCTTTTGCTCCCGGACTTTTGTCTACAGAATAATGACTCTTCATTTCAGGTGGCACTTGAGTTGAAACACGAGACTTTGTTTTGACCTTTCAGGCCACTTGAAGATTCACCTGGTTCCAGGTGAGAGGTCACGTGAAAGAATCTCCCGGCCCAGAGCGAGTAGATCCAGGTGTTGAGGCATTTCTTTTTTCTGTATTGTTTTCTCTCTTTACTGATACAGTTGATCTGGCCATCACAGGGAACACGAGTCCCGGCGGCCATCTTGAATCCGTCTGTGTCGCGAGGACGGCGCCTCGTTCCGAGAGTAAAGCTGTAGGGGTTTATTTAGGGTATCTGTACCGTTGAATAAAGGCTGTTTATTGAGGTGCAAGTCAAAATCCAATTTCTGAATCCATCCGAAAACTCCGGGTATGTGAGCAAAGGATCGATCCGCTCGCCAAAAAGCCTGAGTGTGTAATGAAAAAGAGTTGAAATCATTTATGAGGAAACACTACTGGCGACAGTACGGTAACAAATCAATTCAGCTGACATTTCTATCAAAACACCGGCTTTCATCTTTATCTTTTCCTGTGGGTTGAGACATTAACTGATTCCAATGTCATAAACTGTCTCCACTGAGTAATTGAGTGACTAATTAATTGGGCTCGGTGGTTTATACCGTGTGACAGTGGAAATATGGGATGGTGATTTTGCTGTACAGTGGTGATTTGTATAAATGAGAACTACTCTTGCAAATTAAACACACACTTAAAAATAAGGGTTCCAAAAGGGGGTTTTCGCAGTGAAATAGAACCATTTTTGGTTCCTCAAAGAACCTTTGAGTCAACTCCTCTTAAAATAACCATTTTGTTTAGTGTGAAGAACATGTGAATAATCCAAAGAACTTTTTTCCACTATAAAGAACCTTTTGTGGAATGTAAAGATTTCATGGATTTTAAAGGATCTTCATGGAACCTTTGATGACAAGAACCTTAATTTTTAAGAGAGTATGAAGAATATTTAAATCAGGAGAAACAGAAAAGGTGAACAAACGTAAAAACAGGAGAGAATTACGGCTATTAGCTGGGTTGTTTTCATACAAGGGAAATCCCTCTTGCAGAAGCGTACCTCTTGTCTGCTGTGTTCAGCGGGATGGCAGGGGTTTGTTTACATGTAGTGCCACTGACTCTCCAGCCCCATATTCACCCCCCCAAGACCACCCAGAGCCGCTGAGAGAGAGAGACTTTGATGAAATCACAAACACATCTACTGACAGCCTTGACAATG
Source organism: Anabarilius grahami (assembly GCA_003731715.1). Classification (NCBI taxonomy): domain Eukaryota; kingdom Metazoa; phylum Chordata; class Actinopteri; order Cypriniformes; family Xenocyprididae; genus Anabarilius; species Anabarilius grahami. The sequence continues at coordinate 4,448,669 of RJVU01037554.1, read as the reverse complement.
GGTCATTCACATCTTTTTTTGTGCAAATTTAGAGTAAATATTTTGTCAAATTTATTTTAGTTATTTAATTTCAGTAATCTAATTTGCTAACATAAATATATATCTTCACATATATACATATATACTGTATATAAACCATATATTGCAGGTGGACTGACATTTTTATGACAATTAAGCAAATTTCTTTTTACTTTTGTTTTTTTGTTATTCCCATTATTTTCAATAGTTGTTTTTTTTAATGTACAAAAATACAGTTAAAACAGTAATATGATGCAAGAACGTCCTATGTGATACATTTCCTGTACGATACATGTCAAATGACATATATATATATATATATATTTCTACTATTAAGTGTTTTAAAGTGTTCTAAACACTTAATAGAATTACATTTTAAACTGTAATTTATTCCTGTGACCAAAGCTGAATTTTCAGCATCATTACTTCAGTGTCACATGATCCTTCAGAAATCATTCTAATATGATGATTTGATGCTCGAGAAACATTTCTGATTATTATCAATGTTGAAAACAGTTGCTTAATATTAGAGTGGAAACCATTTTTTCAAGATTCTTTGATGAATTCTTACTTCTGATTATTTTTTTCTAAAATGTTCTTTTTAAAAAGTCTTAAACTTACTTAACCCAAACTTTTTAATGGTAGCAATATATAATATATTATTAATACATAATGAATGAACACAAAATATATTTGTATATACATAATATATAAAGCTTTTTTTGTGTGTTATAGTAATGAGAAATGGGAGGGAAAGTTATCTTAAATGTCATAAACACATCAAAGTTCACAACAAAGCAATGATGGCTTCATTTTCTTTAAGCAAAATATAATTTCTTATATATTGTTTATGGTGTGAATCATCCTTTTATGGAGCATCATATAAATCAAGCAGTACTTTGCTGGCTTCGGTTACAGGATGGATATTGATTTTCATCCTCAAACATCTGAACATTCAGACAGAGAGTTGATGTACCTGGTGGTCTGATGCTCATGTGCGACTGTCCGTCCATTACGAAACCTCCCATTGGCTGACCATCAGGGGTGTATGGGCCACCGTGACCTACTGCACACACACACACACATACACACACACGGGTTTGTTTTGCTATCAAAGTGAGGACATTCCATAGGCGTAATGGTTTTTATACTGTACAAACTGTACATTCTATCCCACTACACTACCCTTATACCTAACCATCACAGGAAACATTCTGCATTTTTACATTTTTAATAAAACGTTTTTTAATATGTTTTTAAAGCTATTTTAAATATGAGGACTCATGAAATGTCCTCATAAAACATGTTGACGTTGTAATACTAGTGTAATACCCATGTCATTATACAAATTTGTGTCCTCGTAAATCATGAAAACAAGCACACACACATCATGCACACACACACAGGAGCTCAGGATGTGTGAGGTGTGTTGTGAAGTGTGAGGCGTTTTGGTCTGGTGAGGATTAAGGCTTGATATTTGCAAAGACATTGATCACAAAATAATGTTTTGGAACTTTTCTGGCCCATTTGTGTAGCTCGGTTTCAGTAAATGTCTGGGTTGACTGGAAAAGGAGTGTTGTTAGCATTGCGACTGTTTACACATTTCCTTTGGGAAGCTGTTATGTGTGTCTGACCTTCTTAACTGTCTTGTATGTGTAATGTATGTGTGTGTGTGTGTGTGCGCGTTTTTGTGACATATCAGGACACAAATGTGTATAATGACATGGGTATGACATAGGTATTACAAAAAGAGGTGACTTATGAGGACATTACCCCATGTCCTCACTTTTCAAAAGGCTTATAAATCATACAGAATGAGTTTTTGTGAGAAAGTAAAAGTGTGCACAGTTTCCTGTGATGGTTAGGTTTAGGGGTAGGGGTAGTGTAGGGGAATAGAAAATACAGTTTGTACAGTATAAAAACCATTACGCCTATGGAATGTCCCCACAATTCACAAAAACGAACATGTGTGCATGTGTGTGTGTGTGTTTGTGTGTGAGAAGGATAAGGCTGAGTTCAACTAATTCATCCTGAAAACCATTTTTAGGGGCAGTTCATAAAGGACATGTTCTTGCGTTTAAAAATAGCACAACAGAATTGAACAGAAAGAGTGTTTAGAGACACACGTTTGGTCCATTGTTTTAAATATATATATATATATATTCAGTCAAACCAAAATTTATTCAGACACCTTGAACATTTCATTTATAAATACAGTTCATTCACTATAGTTTTAAAAAAAATGGTAATAAAATATGACAAGATCTCAGAGTTAAACTGTGTCGGACAAAAATAATCTTAATATGTCAGATAACACTTAAGCAAAACATGGTCAGGTCAAAGTGTCTGAATAATTTTTGGTCCCAAATTTTTATCAATTTTACTGGTAGTCCACTGTATGAAGAATTTTTGGGTATAATATGTTGCACTTTACTTTATTGTGCTATCCTCACTTACATAAATGAACTATAGTGTCCTGCACCCACTAGTAGAAAATATATCAAAAGTATTTTCTGCTCACTAAGGCTGCATTTATTTATGCAGTAAAAACAGTAATATTGTGAAATGTTATAATACAGTTTAAAATATCTATTTTCTATTTTCATATATTTTAAATGCTAATTTATTCCTGTGATCAAAGCTGAATTTTCAGCATGTCTGGAGACAAATGATTCTTTCCTTTGTTTTAAAACTGCAGCACATTAAACTTGTTAATCTGACCCCTTAAAAGCAAGATACTTGTGGCGCAAGACACTGAAATAAACAGAAAAACACAATGCAACAGCAAAAGTCAATCATCTGTCACATGTTTGCATAGACCAATAATACAGTGCAGATGTCCTGGATGAAGAATATTTTATACAACTGAGCTCTGAGAATTGAAACTAAAATTATTTGAATCAGTTTACAAGGTACTTGCCTGCGCGGTTGGACTGGTCGATCATCGGTTGGACGATCCTTCTCCTGGCATTGATAAACCTGATGGAGCAAAGCAAAGAACAGTTGAAATGAGCATAAAAGCACATTTATTTTTATTAACGTGCTGGCTTCTTTCAAAGGCAAGCATCAATAAAATTATTGCTCATAGTTATGGTTATGGATTTGAACAAACCCAGAGTATTAAATTTTGGTGTGAAGCTCATCCAGCTCTGTTTGTGCTGCAGACATGAAAGATTCCACAAATCATGCAGCTTATTGATTATGAAATTAACAAATTCACGATTTTGCCAGGTTGGTCATAAAATGGATGAAAGAATCCAATAGACTTAGGCTGAAGGAGGAACCAAAGCCAATCTGGAGACCACATAGAGGAGAAACTTGTGCCAGTAAGAAACCACCTAGCAACACCATAGAAACCACCAAAATCACCCTAGCAACCACCCACAACATGGTATTGTCATGGCGGCGAATTCTGCATAGGCAAACACGGCTGACATTTACTGCAGAAACCTAAAAAAATCTAGTTTATTTTAACACAGAACATAAATTAGCACAGGACTTCAATGCTTTCCGCATTTATTCCCATGCTATGCTTGACCCATGACCTCCTGACTCAGTGACCTCACACCCCGGGCAGCAGCCCAGCTCTGCTCTTTCTCAGCCTGAAAAATTCCCTGTGACCTCTGACCGCGGAGTGCCAGGGCACAAGTCCACACATGATTAATGACTCCTCTGCGCCACCCCAGGTGCTTCGCCTCCATTTTAACCTTCACAAAGGAGGGGAAGTTCTACTTTTAATTCATAGGAAGTGAATTACACACACTGTGAGAGGTGTCAAGATCTGAAATGTTAAACACCACGTGACCGTTCTTTCCATTAGAGTCATGCCTGCCTTTACATCAGTGCTTCTCAAAGTTTTCAAGCCAACTTTGACCAAATCTAAACATTCACAACAATATTCCCTTATTGCAAAAAAAGATGCATTTATTGAGAAGCAAAAACTGCATAAGAAATAAAGACTCACTTTCAGAGAATAGATGAATTGTGTTATTTTTCTCACTGCACTCTTGTTGTAAGAATAAATCTAACAAAGTTTATACTTAAAACAAAATGGGGTAGAAAAAATAATTGATAATTAATTGAATTAATTCATTTGAAAACAACTCTTACACAATTTTACTTCTCAAGTATATTTATCTTTTCTTAAATATGAAATTCATATGGGAAAACTAGACAAAAATACAGATTTAGAAAAAAAAGTATATATATATATATATATTGTTTTCATTTATATAATTTCAATATGCATTAAATTTATCAAAAGTGACAGTAAAGACATTTTTTAATGTTGCAAAATATTTCTATTTCAAATAAATGCTGTTCTTTTGAACTTTCTATTCATCAAAGAATCCTGAAAAAAAAAGGATAACGGTTTCCACAAAATATTTAGTGGCATACCTGTTTTCAACATTGATGATAATAATAATAAATGTTTCTTGAGCATCAAATCAGCATGTTAGAATGATTTCTGAAGGATCATGTGACTGAAGACTGGAGTAATGATGCTGAAAATTCAGCTTTTCCATCACAGGAATGAACTACATTTTAAAATATATTCAAATAGAAAACAGTTATTTTAAATTGTAATAATATTTCACGATTTTTACTGATTTTACTGTATTTTTGATCAGATAAATCCATCCAAGTACATTAGTATTTACATTGCAGAAGTGATAATGCCCTGTAAGTTATGCATTAGGGGCTTAGAGACACATTGAAAAATAAAAAATACAAATTAAAATGTCTATATTTTATAAGATTTTATAATACATTTAGTGTTGCGTACCCCAGCTTGAGAAGCGCTGGTACAGATTAATGTTAAGCAGAGATAAACAGGAAGAGCAGCGTGACGAGTCCAACATTCAGAGCAGGTATGATAAACGCTTTTTTGAGGTTGTCGAGGGCTAGCATCTCTCTCAACTCCGCCCGTTAGGTGACCAATCAGAGATAAGAGTCGTTTCCCTAGCGGGGACGAGCCCGTCCCACTCTTCAAGGGGGTTAAAAGCTGACCCCTCACTGAACCCCTCTTCTCACCACGAGACCAAGTTTACGAGCTTCATGCCTCTGCCTGTTCACTCCAAACACACACACACACTCGTACACGGCCCAACACGCACACCAAACACATAACAACACTACGCAGCAAGTGAAATATTTGGGGGCCCTTTCTCGTGCACAAGGGAGCAAAGAAACACATAGTACCTTTACTCCACAATCCAACGCAGAACAAACCTGTTGTGCCATATACGCTTATAGCGTAAGGAAGAGCTAGTCTATGTGGGTTTTAAATGCTTAAGTTTACTATGTAAAGAATCCAGAATCCTTCTATTCTGACTTTGAATACAAAATATTTATTTGCAAATTATATTGCAAATGTAATATATATCAGGGCCATAACCACCATAGATATTGAGGGGGGCAAGTCCCCTCAGTATAATTATGCCAAATTGTCCCCCTCAATATTTTTGATATTATTGATGCTGCTTTGCTGCACTCCATATTGCACTGCTCTGTTTGTTGTTAGGATGACAAAGCAAGTTTTAAAAGTTATATTTTTAGGTTGGTCTGCCTCAGCGATCTAATGATGAATGACTGAGCTGGCCAATCAAATCAAAGAAGGCAGGGCTTACTGTTTACAAAAGATGAGTGTGAATTTTAGAAGTGAAAGTGTATGTGGTGAGTAAGTAGCTAAACAATTCATATTTGACGACTGTTTTATGATTGAAGTATTCAGCGACCGACAGTAATATCCAGTGATACAAACTACTCAACATTTTTTATGAAATATCACCGTTTTAAATTGAAAACATGCTATTATTTGGTTAATATGATATGATTAATGTAATTCATAACTGAATGTGACGAGACAAGAAACGTTTTGCGTTTTTGACATATTAATAAGAGTGAATATAATTTTTTTAAAAATATTATTTGCAAATAGTTTAAATTGATTACTTAATAACTACAGTAGACCTGGAACTTTTACTGTTCTTATTTCTTTTTAGTTATTTCCTTAAATCCTTTTTAATTATTTAGTTCCTTTTAATAAAAAATTACCCAATAACCCCTAATTACATAATTTAGGTGAAAAAATTTAAATAAAAATTAACAAGAATTTCAGTTAATGCTTAATTTTTCATGGTCATTGTCCGAATCAAATACATTTAAAATGTAAATTTGCTAATTTCTTTATTTTATGTCATCACTTTTCTTTGTTTTATCTCAAAACATTCTCTTAATTTCCAGGCTTGAATAAAAAACGAAAAAACCTCAAGATTTTCAATGTGGTCTCAGACTTTCGGACCCCACCGTACATTCCTAGGCCTCCCAGTTTATATTAATTAACTCTATGATATTTGTAGCCTATTGAACCTTAAACTCTACAACAAATGTTCCTGTCTGGAAACCAAAGACATACAGTGTTCTTTCAGTCCCACTGTATTGTGAGGTCATTCGGAGGACAGTGTTCCTCTTTATGAGTGTGTGTCTCCATGTTTAAATAAACCAGTCCAGCTGTTCCCTGTGATAATTTCTGTTTAATTTGACAGCAGCTCGTTTTCGCCCCTCACGTTCCCTCACCTGTTTCCTCTGCGCGCCGGAGCTGCAGACATACACACGGCAATTTCTGCGCTCTTGTTTGTGTTGGGCATTGAAGAGCACCTAATGTATTTTCACTCCGGTGATTAAAACTCTAATTAGTTGTCATTTTGATTATGAAGGGCTCTTGAGGTCTAAATATTGTTTATAGTGATGAGCAAAAGCCAAGATAAGAAAATGTTCTGCCAATTAAAATGTACTTTGTGTAATAAAATCTACTTTGATTAGTCACAGAATTTTTTTCTTGCGAAAACAGCACAAGATGTATACCCGTCTCAAAAAAAAAAATCCTCATATTTTTGTTTTGGTGACTTGAGGAATATTCTACATATGTTGTTCAGCGAATATACCTCCACCCCAATAGTAGTATTAGGAAAAGTTCCTAACATTGTGTAACTCTACTTGTTACTATGGCAGAAGCAGTCAGTTTATGTCCATGTAGAAATGTTTCTCACGAATCACGACTTGTGCAGCGACACCACAGGTCATTTCCTTCCACATTAAGCCGGATCAGAACGTACACATTTTTAAAAATAAGACTCTTCTTTGCAGCAAATGGTTATCAAGAGCCATTTTTCACTCTATAGGGTCCTTGAGTCGACTAGCGGTTTGCAACTAGAGGGTCACAAGGAGTGTGCAAAATGTTAAAGGAATTTCTGCATGGAAAAAATGCTTAAACTAACCATGTAATCGTGCACAGTTAGGATAGCAAAACAGATATGCTTATCAGCGTAAAAGTTGATAGGGAGGAGAAAGCTTCCCGTATCTATTGCTGTTGACATCCAAAGCTGCGGGTTCAATCAAAAGCACAAAATAATCTGTAAAGCTAGCCAAATTAGATGCAAAGTTCCCTGTCATGCCTTAAAAAACATGGACAGAGCTACACAAGCTTTAAAAATACGATCCAGACTACATTAACTAAGGGTTCAGTTGCTGCGAGCAAACCATTGTTAGTGCAGACCACAATGTGGTGAATTACTGCCTGCCGAGAGTATGAAGCCATAGAGATTCAAGAGACGTTTAGAAACCAAACACTCGGACTATAAAACAAGCCTGTTGAGTTTCTTTAAAGGTTATATCTATCTATCTATCTGCGGTTTCCACAAAACTATGAAGCAACACAGCTGTTTTCAACATTGATAATAATATATGTTTTTTTGAGCATCAAATCATCATATTAGAATGATTTCTGAAGGATCATGTGACTGAAGACTGGAGTAATGATGCTGAAAATTCAGCTTTTCCATCACAGGAATAAATTACATTTTAAAATATACAAGGATAAGGACAACATGTGGTCCACTTGCCAATCCCATTTCAAATCATATTATTCAGAGTGATTTAAAATGGGATTGTCAAGTGGACCACATGTTGTGCTTTTCGCCTTCCGTCAGTTAAAGAAATTTGGTGTCTGTGATCCTGATTTGGTTACCATCTAAAAAGGGTTTGTGCGCCCTGTGCTGGAGTATGCGGTTTCAGTCTGGCATGGTTCCTTGACCGCAGATCAAGCCAAAAGACTGGAAAGTGTGCAGAAACAGGTCTGTAAAATTATACCCGGTCGAAGGTATCTGGGATATTCTGATGCTCTTGGCCACCGTGGGCTGTGTACCCTTATGGAAAGATGAACTCAATTGTGTCTTGATTTTGCTAGAAAGTTATATACAGTAAGTCTAGACTGGCTACCCCCANNCCCCCACCCCCCACCCCACCCCACCTTAGGGGTGAGCTTACAGATCGGCAGATGAGGTATTCAAATAAGCTGAAAATTCCAAGATGCCGAACAGAGAGATACTGGAGATCAACAATTCCTTATATGTGCAGACTTTTAAATGATTAAGGATTTTAGGATACATTTTTGTACTATGTTTGCAATTTTTAATGATCATGGATGTTATGAAATTATTCTTGGGATGGTTATAATATGGAATGGTTTGATGGTTAGAGTTGTATTTTTTTTATTTTTTTAAATATTGCATGCATTTCATTTTAGTTTGTAGATTTGTATGGACATCTTCATTGTAACAGCAAAATAATTCAGTGTTTTTAACTCATTTGGTAGCAATCACATCATTATCTACATAGCGCAGCTAATTGGTTGCTTTAGTATCAGCGGCCATTGAGCTTGCTGCTCAATCATTCAAATACTTGGCATTGTTTGCTGTTAGCAGTCTGCTGTGCGGTTTCAGAACCTTCCTCCTTCCCCAGCTCCACCTGTATAGATCTGCTATTTCATGTATGTTATATGTACATCAGCAGCAGCATGTCTTACATGCTCACAGCAATGTCTGTGAATGTATTGGTAGTAGCAAGTCTCTGTACTTTCTCTGCAGCAGCAGCGTAGCAGATCTATTCTGCCAAGACCAAATACATTACATATCCATTACATGCCAATCTCTCCGAGAGTTGTCATGACAGAACTGTATTCTTCAAGTTGATGCTGTGTTAGTCTGATGCAAATAGCACTTACCAGTTGTTGACCTGCAGGATGGTCAGTCCAGTGTCCTGGGACAGCTGCCTCTTCTGCTCCTCGGAGGGGTACGGGTGCTGCGAGGCACAAACATCAAAGATTACAACACTAGCAAACTAATGTACAATCTTAACTTCTGATTTCTGAAGGAAACAGATATCTTTAATGAGTAAAAAAGTACTTTTCGTGTAAGATTGTGAAGGCTTTTTTTCATTTGAATAACATACACTGATGCACAATAAAACCAGGAATGTGCATTAAAATCAAAATAAGATTAGTTTTTATTTCATGTGGATGTTTAAGCATTTTATGCTTAGATTACAAATAAATCGAAATTAAAGGGTTAGTTCACCCAAAAATTTCTGTCATATTTACTCACCCTCATGTTGTTCCACACCTGTAAGACCTTCGTTCATCTTCGGAACACAAATTAAGATATTTTTGATAATGGGTTGGCGTTCGGACATAAACAAGGAAGCCTGCAATGAGTTCACTACGTATGACAACGATCCAAATTGTTGAATAAAGTTATTTTTGTTCTGTTTTTGCGCACAAAAGTATTCTCGTCACTTCATAACATTAAGGTTGAACCACTTTAGTCACGTTATTTATTTTAACCATGTTTTTACTACTTTTCTGGAGCTCAAAAGGTGCAATGACGTTTCTGCCTATGTGTGGTTCAGAAACCTCTCAGATTTCTTAAAAAATAAAATTTGTGTTCCGATGATGAATGAAGGTCTTACAGGTTTGGAACGACATGAGTGTGAGTAATTAATGACAGAAATTTCATTTTTGGGTGAACTAACCCTTTAACCAAAGAGGTATTACCATGTTTGAAAATGTAAGACAAAGGCAAAATCTCACTATATTTACACACATGAATGATCTCTTCAATTCAGAGATAGAACTGCAACAGACAAAAAACAGGACACAAAGAATCGGGTTTCAGTGTCATGTGTTCTTCTGCTGAACTGTGTTATGTGTCTGTAGGGTGTTTGCATATGCAGCCAAACAAATTCCTTGTATATCTTGGCAAATAAAGCCCTAAACTCTAAAGGAAACCCCATGCGCTAATCGGAGAGTTGCCAGCTGGGATTTAGACGCCAAGCCACAAAGTCATTACAAATTGCTATCCTGTAACCAAGGGTGACGGCTCCAGCAAGCGCCAAAGCCTTTCTCTAAACCCAGAGGATATGCACACAGTGACAGGGGAGGTCTCAACCTGTAATTAGACAACAACTGATCCCGGGTCAGCCGTCTAAACCACAACGAGATCTATAAATAAAGAGGTGAGCGCATTAAACTGATCCTGGAGCAGGAGTTTTACAGCAGCGACTATAAACACCTCACCCATGAATGACTCTCTCTTAACACCTGTTGCACGCCGAGAGCTCTGGTAGCAAATGGTGGGTAACTTTACGACCGAGTGAGCCATGCTGGCTGGAGGTGTGTGCGAGCCTGCGATCAATGTGTGTGTGTGTCCTGTGAAACTCAATGAAGAGTTAAAGGTGTGTGTGGGGTCATTATCCTGTTTACAGAGGCAGTAAAACTGTTAGGGCTCTAATGATCGGTAATTCAGGGTGAACGGTACTTAAAAAGATTCTAAAACACACCCAGCCTCACCCGCCGCTGCAGCTGTGTGTGTGTGTGATGGTCCCTGTATTGTACTCAAACACTGAGTCTAGACTTTAGACTACTCTGCTTAAACTCTACTATACCAGCGGTTTTCAACTGATGAGTCAAGACCCAAAAATCACAGACAGCAGGGAAGAAAAACAACGCTAGATCCAAATGCTAAAACTAGGAGGAAAAACTGGCTTATGTCATGACAATACTTTTGCATATTTTTGGTACAGTTAATGGTAATATTAAATTACAATATAATTTATATATTTGAAATAATATGAAAATATTGGATT
>RJVU01037554.1:4420227-4437160 GCA_003731715.1 Anabarilius grahami | reverse complement strand
TAATATTATATATTATACATATAATATATATATATTATATGTAAGATAAAAATGCATATATGAGTGTGCATAGTTATTTATACATTTTTAATTAATTTAATATTGCATATATATATATATATATTCCTAATTTTTTTGGTATACAAATATAACTTAATAGGTTTTAAGAAGTTAGCTAGAAGCTACTTTTGCTTAATGACTTGTAATGTAGCTAACTACTTTCTCAAATGAGTAGCCTTACAGTATTTTAAGTATACTTTGAATTATGAGTAGCTTGTTACTTGGCAAGCTAGTTTTAAAGTAGCTCCTCCAACACTGCATAAAACAGATTTTCATTTTTAAAAAGATGTTCCCGCACAGACCCAGCAGGGCGACTGTGATTTTCATTAACTTTGCAGCTATAGTCTTGAGCACATCCCAAAGTGAGGCATGACTTCTCTGTTCGACGGTTCTCCGTTTCATGTCTGTGTCTCCTCGTCGCCCGCCCCCCCTGCGTTTACAAAAAAAGTCTGGCCGTGATGAATCACCTCTCCTTTCTTTCATTCTCTCCAACGTTTTTCTTTTCCGCATCCCTTTCTTTTCATGGGCAAGGACGGAAATTCCCTGTAGGTCTAGCAGAACCCAGGTCCCCAGGAGGAGCTGTCAGAGCCGTAATGGATGGTGTTTTGATAACAGCGAGTTCGACCCTGGAGAGACCCTGGGGGGGGAAGGAACCCCAGCAGATCCATCCTCACACAACATGCCCGTGCAGTTAGCTTAAATGAACTCCATCGCGCCCACCCCGCCCCCAACAAAGCCCTCCGCTCCTCATTTTTTGAGACTGACGCTAATTGCGGCTCCCTCATTACAACCAAATGCTCCGGTGCTTCAAAGGAAAAGTATGCCTGTGGAGAAACCGGCTAAAACAGTAGCATGAAAAGCCTAGAAAGTATAAATAAAGCCCTAAACAAAAGGCACACCAGCTAAGAAAAATATGTTCTAAGAGCGTTTTGGTAACGTTCCAATTGAGTTCCAATTCTGAATGTTCTCTGAACGTTCAAGAAGTCCAGTTTTTAGAATGTTTGAAATACATTGAACATTCCATCTGCAAACATTATGGGAATGTTACTTTGTCACTTCTCTGAACGTTCTGAAACAAGTAGTAACATTTAAAAAAGTTAGATGAATGTCCAAACAAAATGTTTCAGAAAAACAGACGTTCCATTAATGCTTTTGTGCTAATATTTTGAGATCATTATTAAAGACCAGATAACTTTGAACAAATGTTCTATTAACATTACCGGAAAAAAAAACATTTGTTCATAACGTTCCCTGTTGGCTGGGACTACAGGTGGGTGTTAAATAAGTGAAATACAGTGAACATTAACTGACTGCTCATTGTTCCAAACATGCATGTTTTTTTTGCGAAACAAAACTTCATGCAGTTCTTTTTCATGCAACTGAAACTATCAAGTTTCAAAAAGAGCACCATAAAAGTAGTCAAAATGACTCATGCATCATGAAATATAACAGCATATGGTTGTGAACAACAATAAGAGTGAAAAAATAATGACTGAGTGAACTATTTCTTTAAACCCAATGCCTTTCGTCTGCTTTGCATCCGAATTAAAGGGTAATCAGCGAGCGGAGGTCTACAAAATCACATTTACAACTGACAAACATGAGTATGGAGATTCAAAATGATCAGAGCCTGGGAACAGACTGGGTGGAAAACATATGAATTATGTTTTGCATTCGCTTCTCATATTTCTAAACTTCAAACAGAAGGATGCAGTAATGTCTGAGGTGGCGCTGCATGGTGTTTGTGTGGTTGCTGGAGATCAATGGATCAGGGAACTGTACTGGAATAAAGGTTGGGGGGGACGCGTTCTTTTACGCCCACGACCTTTGACCCCCCTAATGATCTCAGGGAATGTTGTAATGTCATCTATCTGCATGCTTACCACCTTAATCGGCGCCTGAAGGAAAACCCTCGCGTCTAGAATCCACATTCTGTCTCAGTGTTTGCCTCCAAATCACAGTGATGTGTTCAGGTGTTTGTCTACTCATATGTGTACAATTTCGAAACAATATTTTCACCCTGTGATTGTCAAGTTAATTAACAATCACAGGGTGAAAGTATATATATATATATATACAGAGCTGGGTAGTAACAGATTATATGTAAATTGGATTATGTAATCAGATTCCAAAAATCAAGTATTTGTAATTAGAGTAAACTACTTTTTAAAATACTCGTAATCAGACTACAGTTGCTTTTTTATGGATTACATAATTACTAATGGCAGTAAGTTGTTCACAATTCATTGATTCTCCTAATTTTTCATTTTTTTTTACATTTATATTTTTTTCATAATAAACCTGTCGCTTATATTCGTTTGTGATTCTTCGAGTTTTCCCGGCGGTGAGGAGGAGGGGTGTGGAATTGTGCACAGAAATCAGCAACAACAAGAATATTTGTTTTTGTAATGTTGCTGTTTTCTAAATTTACTTAATTTTAAGTAAATACGTTTTAAAATCATAAAGATGTGATTTTGTTTAGTGTTAGTATTTTGAAGTATTAACTGTCCATACATTGCACTTTAAAAGAATCTGTTGAGGCTCTTGTTAGTGAATAGAATATATTTTTTGGACTGTATTTTTTCTTTGTATCTGTCAAAATAGTACAAGATTATCCTATAATATATATGACATCAAATAAGGGTTAGCACAAAAGTAATGTAAATGTAATCCAAAAGTAGTCAGATTACGTTACCAAAATTGTGTAATCTAAGAGATTATATTACTGATTGATTAAAAATGTTGTCATGTAATTTGTAATCAGTAACTGATTACAGTTCATAAGTAATCTACTCAGCTCTGTATGTATATATGTATATATATATATATATATATATATATACACACAGACACAGTACTGTGCAAAAGTCTTAGGCCACCATTAGATGTTGTTTTAGCAATGGTATAATGACCATTTCTAGCTATTTCTCAGTCTCTTTATTAGAATATAACCAGAAAATACAGGAAATTTGTATGCAGTATTAAAAAACAGAAAGAAAAACAATTACTTATAAAGCCAAGAAAACTTTCAAAATATGAGAAGTTTCTCAGATTTTCTTCTTTGAGAAACTGGAAGAAGTCCAGGAGGTCACACTAAATACTGAGTTTTGCTTAAAAAAGCCATTTTGTTCAGATTTTTTATATATATATATATTTTGTGTACATATTTTCTGTATTTTCTGTTTGTATCGTAATTAAAGACCAAAAAATAAATATGGTCATTAAAACTTTGCTAAAACAACAAAGCGGTGGCCTAAGACTTTTGCACAGTACTGTGTGTGTGTGTATGTGTGTGTGTGTGTGTGTGTATGTGTGTGTNCTATGACGTACATGTTGAAAATGATAAATTAAATGTCCACATTTGTCATAATATTTCCATATCTCAGAGAAGACAGAGTCTGAATGGGGTAAAAACAATTTGAAAGATTTAAAATTTGAAAAAATAAATAGGTACAAAACAGTAACAAATAATAATAAAGATAATACAAAAACACTCATGAAGTTTTAGTCAAATGAGACCAGGACCAGGGACTAGTTTTACTTTATATATACAGTCAAACCAAAATTTATTCAGGCACCTTGAACATTTCATTCATTACAGTTTATTCACTATAGTTTAAAAAATGGTGATAAAATATGACAAGGTCTCAGAGTTAAACTGTGTCAGAAAAAAATTATCTTAATTATGTCAGATAACACTTAAGCAAAACATGGTCAGGTCAAAGTGTCTGAATAATTTTTGGTCCCAAATTTTTATCAGTTTTACTGGTAGTCCACTGTATGAAGAATTTTTGGGTATAATATGTTGCACTTTACTTTATTGTGCTATCCTCACTTACATAAATGAACTATAGTGTCCTGCACCCACTAGTAAAAATATATAAAAAAATTATATCTAGTGTCTCAATAATTTTTGGTTTGACTGTATATATATGATCAAGAAACATTTGTGATTATTATCAATGTTGAAAACTTTTTTTTTTGTGGAAACCGTGATACTTTTTTTTTATGATTCTTTGATGAATAGAAAGTTCAACAGAACAGCATTTATTTGAAATCTAAATATTTTGTAACATTATAAATGTCTTTAATGTCACTTTTGATCAATTTAATGCATACTCGGTGAATAAAAGTATTAATTTCTTAAAAAAAAAATAAAAATCTAATTAAGCCCAAATTTTTTAACAGGTTAGGTTTAGTGTATCCTAAAATGTTGCCTACATAGGGAGCTCACTAAGCTTTGAATCACAGCCATTATGTTTGAAAGGAGCTGATTTGCTGACACTGTTATTTGTATGTTTCAATTAAAAATCTTAAATATTCATAGCCGCAGTCACTAGCGGTTAGCGCGTGTTCAGCTCTTTCTTGTCCTCTCGTGACTCCTACGTAAATAATAAAAAGAAATACAAAGAAAAAAATGTAAAATCTGAAAGCAAAAAAAAATCCTTCCATAATGTTGGTTGCTTAGGCAGCCTGTGTTCTGCTGCTTCACATCTGCTGTCAAGAAGGGAACAAACTACCCACTAATTACCCAATCCAAATCACAGCCTTTATGTGGGACGCATATGAGCTAGTGTTTATGAGGTAGTGTGAGCGCTTATTTGTTTGGAAAGAGATTCAACAAGTTTCTGAATAAGAGAGGAGGAAAATAAGGATGAAGAAACAAAGGCTTAATGTCTGTTCAGTGCTCTGAAAGCAATAACACTGATTATATATTCAAGGCTAGAAGGAGGGGGAGGGGCTCGGAGCTGTGCCCGCCCACTTTACCATGGAAACCGTTATCACACCGTACACATGACAACAGTAAGAAAACCCTGCCTGTGTTTCATCCCAATATATTGTTACACCGGTCATTAGTGCATCTGTGTGTGTGTGTGTGTGTGTTTGTTCACTAACTAGCCTCTAGGCAAATGTGGGAGCGTCACTGAGCTTGAAATAATGTAGGCGTGCAGGTACAGACATGTTGGCATGAGTTTCTTATCTTGTTCTGTGCATTTGTAAGCTGTTTTATATGCCTATATGTGTGTATTGATGACCTTCAGATTAAATAAAGAAGCACAACTTTAGGTTACATGATAACTACAGAGCACCTTATAATGATCCACATTACACGCATTTATCTTGGGCTCCTTTCATTAATCTCAATGTAGTTGAGCATTATTGCTTCTGAAAGCCATAATTATGTCATTCACATGCTGGTTTGGTGTTTTTGTTACAAAACAACATACAATGTAGATTGAGATCTTAAGAGCATGATTTGCAGTATTGTTGGGAAAGCAGAGAGAGGTTTTACCGTGAGGTGCTGGAACAGCCATGCCCTCATGATGTTGGTTGCCACTTTGGGGAAAATGCCTCTTTTCTTGTTATTCTTCCTCTCTTTATCGGGGTCTTCCTCTTCTCCTGTGCTCGGAGAGGCGACACTCTGATCCAGGAAGTCGCCTGAGAAAAAGAAACCAATATTAACAGGTTTAAGATAGTGACAGAGAACTGAAGTATTTTTTGTGTTTGCATTGGCGGCATTCATTTTTTAGAACAAGACTTTCAGAAACGAATAAATGCAAATGCATATTTAGTTTGATGTATTTCTACCATTAAAGTGCATCAAAAGTACATTTTCAAAAACATCATTTGAGCATGATTGAGTTCTTCTTTCATCATAACAACATGATCACATAATTTTTTTTTATAATTAAAATACATCATTACAACTAATTGTTTAACTTCTGTATGATATGGTACCAACATGTTCGGTCCCTGTTTAGTTAGCAGTTAGTTTTATTAAAAGGGTAATATCATGACTCATTAGGAGCCAGCATTTCCTTTTGTACTGTAAAAACAGCAACTTTCAAAGCTCAAAACATCCTCTCCATTGAAAAATGTATTGAAAAGAAAATCAGCAAAAACACCTAGCAAAGAAAATGTTATGGGTTAAACCCATATAATTTGTTTTGTTGGTATGAATTAATGTATGTAGAATGATTCAGTTATGTTAAATAATATTTTGACTTGAATAAAACAAGTTAAAGGGATAGTTCACCCAAAAATGAAAATTACCACATGGCTTACTCACCCTCAAGCCAACCTAGGTGTAAATGACTATCTTCTTTCAGACGAACACAATCAGAGATATATTTAAAAATATCCTGGCTCTTCAAATCTTTATAATGGTAGTGAACAGGGGGCCAGATTTTGAAGCCCAAAAATGCATCCATCCATCATAAAAGTAATCCATATGGCTTCAGAGGGTTAATAAAGGCCTTATGAAGCGAAGTGATGGGTTTTGTAAGAAAAATAATCATATTTAAAACTTTATAATCTAAAATAACTAGCTTCCGGCACACAACCATACACATACCGAGTAACCACAAGAGTAACTCCTGACACAATATATGACGTAGGATGTAGGAGTATTGTAAGCTTAGACGCTTCATATGGTTTTAACAAATAGGGCTGTGCAACAAACTCAAGCTCCTCTTCTCTTATATCAAAATCCTCTGACATTTATCTTTAAAAGTTCAAAACACGCCCCCTGTTCACTACCATTATAAAGCTTGGAAGAGCCAGGATTTAATTTAGATGTTACACTTTTTTTCCAGAGTATAGCTCATTTCACACGCAAAGAAGGCGTTTACATGATAGAAGTAAAAACAAAAAACAACGCCTTAGTTTTATTCATCAGAAATAGGGTAAAAAATGTCATGCCAACAAACTTTCCATAAAAAAGTAAAAACATATAACATGGCCCCTTTAAATTTAAGCTAAAAGCTGAAAAGACAAATGTTTACAGTATAAATAATGCTCTAGGACAGACACTGTGCTTCACTGTGATCATTTATCCGCGTGTTTGTCTGTCTGTTGTTTCTCTTTTTCAGGTAGTGAGATATTCTGCCCGAGCCAGACTCACAGCTGCTGCGCTGAGGCAGAGCGGACAAAACACACACACACACACACACGCAGATGCGGTGCTCGGGGAAGTATGTACTCTGGTTTTTATTGGCCATGGTTGGTGCTCAGAGCAGAGGAGCCCAGAGAAGAGTCTTTATATCCATCATGCACCATTTCCTGTCCAACACACATCCACACACAAACACACACACACATCGAGCGACTGCAGTTATTTAGGAGCAGTCTACCGATGTGTGTACTTGCGTGTTCGTGTGTGTGTGCGTGTGCGTGTGCAGTCGGAGACCCCCGTGGTGGTGCTAAAGTGTAAATGTATGCTAGAGATGACAAACCTGCAGCAGATCTGTTTCACTTGGCACACAGCGAGCTCTCGCGTGTGTATCTGTTGCATAGCGTGCAAGTGTGTTACCGTGCTCGCTGCTGTTGTCTCCATTGTGTGAGCCGGGCCGTCTGCTGCAGGCCGCTGGAGCTTCAGAAGAATGAACAGATGCCGCGTCGTCCTCCCTCCAGAACACCTAGAGAGAGACAGACGGAGAGAGAGACAGGTAGACAGAGTAATAAGCGTAATATATTATCGGTTAAGTACAGCATAGCGGCGCATACCAGAGGCGTGCTGTAAGGAGTAATATAGAACACATGCTGCAAGAGCAAACAGTTTAAAAACGCCACAGACTGCTGTATATAAACACACGCACAAACATCTGCACGTAAATGATAAGACAAACAAACATACACGCACAGGACCCATCTTGTTGGCTTTCGCCGTCCGAATGAAGCGGATGGATACGGTCCTGGATGCTGATTGGTCAACTGAGCGTTCGAACTGGGCTAAAATACATAATATAATAACGGCTATGACGTGAAACACCTGTTCATCTGGCCAGTGTGTATATCACTGCACCCAACTGTGACCGTTTACATGTCAGTAACTACTAAATGTTTTTTTTATTGTTTTAAAGATGCAATCAGATCAGTGTGTTGCATTTAACTGACACTAAGCCTAGAGAGAAATGTCTTAACCGCGGTCAGCAACCATTCACACACAAGCGATAAGAGTGAGAAGGATTACATTAGGAGGGACCGGGGCTAGTTGTCACATTATTTACTCCATATTTCGAATAGTGGGTTTATTGGTGATTAAGTGTCTGCACAGATTTAAGTTATATATGTATAGTGAATTATATATATATATATAGTCAAACCAAAAATTCTTCATTTATTTTTTATATTTTTGATATATTTTTACTAGTGGGTGCAGGACACTATAGTTCATTTATGTAAGTGAGGATAGCAAAATAAAGTAAATTGTGACATATTATACCCAAAAATTCTTTATACCAGTAAAATTTATAAAAATTTGGAACCAAAAATTATTCCGACACTTTGACCTGACCATGTTTTGCTTAAGTGTTATCTGACATAATTCAGATTATTTTTTTCTGACACAGTTTAACTCTGAGATCTTGTCATATTTTATTACCATTTTTTAAACTATAGTGAATAAACTGTAATAATGAATGAAATGTTCAAGGTGTCTGAATAAATTTTGGTTTCACTGTAAATATTATATATTATATATATATATACACATATAGTAAAGACATTAAATTTATGAAAAAATGACCTCCTTAGAAAACAAAATTTTGGTTATAATCTACCTTCATTCTTATCATATAGTGTGGTTTATTGTTTTCACATTTTTTTACACAAATGCTATTACAAAACCATGATGATATTTATATAAATATACAAAATTTAACCTAATGTTAGAGGATTTTGAATTAGGTGTTTGAAACAAACATTCAAAAGCATTGCTAGATAAAAAAATGCATTTGTGTAATTGGATTAACCTTACATTTCCCCATGTGACAATTTGCCCCGGTCTCCCCTATATGTTATTATATGCCAATATTTAGTTATTATAGAATTATCTAAGTATCTCATATTTACATTCCTGTATTTTATTCAGTTATGAATTTTTTGGGGAAACTAATGATTAAAAAATGGGACAAAACTGCTCTACTGTCACAAAAGTAAGTGGTTCACTCTTCGTGATTGTGCACACAATAGTAATGTAGTTTAGTCTATTTTTCCGAACAGTACTACTTTGTATAAATAAGGAGCTGTTTTAAAGTAAGCATCTGTGTGGAATAAGGAGACGATATCTTACGACACATATAATAAATCAAGATTTTCAACCAGGCAAACATAATCCTTAACATTCCAAATTCAACGATGGTGACTCTTTAAAAACCTAATCATTAAGAGAAATACACTGTCACATGGCACAAAACTCACAAGCATCTGTGCAAATAATGCAGTAAACAGTAAAGACAGACAACAATGGTAAACAGTATTCAAAACAGTATACATAGAACAAATGAACTCTTATGGATTATTTACAATAAATAATTAACAAGTTTGCTTTGTGTGAGTGTATATGTATATATTCTGAAATAACAACATATTATTGATTTATTTTTTATTGTGGGAGGCATTTCAACTCCTTGGTCTACACTCCTGTCATTTTGTGGTTTGACACCAACAGTCATGAAGACTGTTATCTAAAACACTTAGATTACTCTTCTCCCCCAGGACCCAAATATAATTAGAAATTTAGGAGTTTGAATAATCTTCTTTATAATATAAAAAATGTCTTTGTGCTCTTTAAAACATTAGGTCACACTTTAAATTTGTGTTCATGTATTCGAATAGACAACGTATACTTGTAATTTGTATTATCATATGATCTGTAATCATTTCGTGGGACTTTGTGTAGTATTTAATTATGCATAACATGGACACTGTAATGAGAAGAGTTAGGTTTCATTTAACCTCAAAAATGATTCATTATAAAATGACAGAAGTGTGATTCTGTTATTTAATATAGACGACGGGGACGGATAGTCTGTGGCCGTATTGTATCACATGAAAGAGGAGTTTCAGGCCTCCCCACAAAAACTCTCCGGCTAGTGTTGCAACTTCCCTTCACTACTGTAGTTGAGCAGTTGACAAATCCATTAAACACTGAAATTATACGTTAAAAATATATTAATGTATTATGGAAAGAGTATATTTTATTGTTTTTCTGGGGGGCTGTTATTGTTGTTTTTTGTAGTTCACAAATGTATTTTTAAAAGTACAAATATTCCAAGTAATGTCTCAATTATTGTGAGGTCACATGCATAATTAATCTAGAAGAATTACAAAACTATTTGGTTACACTTTATTTTAAGGTGTCTTTGTTACACTGTAATTATACATTTAAGTATTGCGTATCATTAAGCAACTACATGTACTTACTATAGGGTTAGTATTAGGGTTTGGTTTGGTTTGGTTTAGGGTTAGTTGCATGTAATTATGCATAATTTATAGTTATTACTATAGTAACTGCATGTAACATATGTAACAATGGCACTGTAAAATTAAGTGTTACCAAATATTTAAACAGGTTTCATGTCAACCGTCCATTTGCTGAAAAAAAGGGTAACACTGTACTGTATATTGCATTATTAAAAGTATTTTTAATGCATTAATTATGCCTCGTAATGCCCATTATTATGCATCGTATGATCTCATGAATAATTGTAACCACAGTTATAACACATTATCTTTTCAATGAACACACCTTTAGGATGTATAACACATTAAAAGCTTGACGAACAACCAATTTCAGATTTAACAAGGAATCTGCTGATTTAACTATTATTTATGAAAAGATAATGCATTATAACGTACATTATGAATATCTTTATAATGCATTATTCTTAAAGGCTTTAAGTGTTACCAAAAAAAATGTTTTCTCACCACAAGCCCAGAGAAATCATAATAATATTTTAAAATCTTTTCTGTTCTTTTTATCTCTGTTATCAGCTCCATATCATTACTAAACTTTTAATAGATCAAGCAAATCCCTTTTTCTTGATAAAGTCTTAGCTTCATAAAAAGCTCTGTATACAAAGCTAAAATATTCAGCACTGCCCGTTTAAAAGCATAGAAATGCAGAAGGGTTTCAGCTGAAGGCTTGCCTGGTCTGTCCCTCCCGGGGTGCGTGTAAATTCCTCCCCGTCAGATCTGGATCCCCCCTCTTTATCATCCACCACCAGATCAATGGGCATCTTTCCCTTCAGACAGCTGATGTAGCGGTGACAGAAATTGTCACACAGCTCATGCACCTTCGATTAGAAAAGACATGTAACATTAATGATAGGCCTACGTGTTATTTACATGTTGGTGTATGTCACTAATATAACGAAATAATAATAATTGAAAGCCCAACCTTCTCTAATTCGAGCAGATGAAATCGTAACACTTGTATGGATTGAATCATCTAAAAAGAAACGACACATCAAGTCACAAAATTGCTTTGTGATTATTTCATTTTATCCAGTGATAAAAAAAGTAATTGAATAGTGTAAAGTAAATATTATTGGCAATTGTCTCAAACGACTGGGCGACCTACCAAATTATCCAAGTCTGGATTCGACGAGAAGAAAGGCTTTTCCGCCCTTATCTGAAATTAAAAAATGGCGATCGTATCGTTAGTCCGGAATATCGATGCAATTGTCACACAAAATTAAACTGGGCTGTGTTGCTGGTTGTTATTACAGTTTTATATATATGTATATATTATTATAAACCGTTGGTTGAAAGTAAAACGAGGGCCTGACCTGTTTTGAAAATACTGTAATATCTTCGTCAAATGACTCGGACGAGCAGACGTCGCCGGTCACCCCGCTCTCTCTCGGCGTACAAGTCGCTAATTCACATTTTTCGAAAACTAGTGCAAGCAGAGGGAAGAGGGGGTGCCTGAAAAACAAAACACATTCACTGGAGTTTATAGCCTATCTGTTTTGCCTCAAGCACAAGACATTCGGGCTCAAGGCCCTCTCCACAACTTTTCAAATAATGGAGAAATATAAATAGGTTTTATGTGAAAAATTAAGTAGCCTAGGCTACTTTTTATTTCAGATTTTATGCAAAATATATTGTTTTGACAGCAGGCCAACAATATTAATTCTGGCATTGTCATATCGTTGAAAAACACGTAATAAAAGTGAATTTGTAGTCTAATTTTTTTTTTTTTTTTTAAATCTCACTGTCGGACTCGTAGGCAATATTTCTACTATTTCAGAAAAATACAAAATAACAAGCAACTACATCGAGAAATATTTTTACTTAGAAATTCTGCCCCAAAATACACAGGCTGTTAAATCACACATAGCCTACCCGTAAATGGCGTCTTTGTCCCGTTTTAGTGCGTCGTTAACGGGCGACGGGATCCCGGGAGCTGCGGGGTGCGGGTGCGGGTGCGGGTGCGGGTACTGGTGAAGCGGCGGGCCGTGACTCACATGAACCGCCTGCATCGCTCTGGCCGCGTGAGGATCCCCGTACATCGGAGACGGGATCCCGACCGCATCCATGCCGTAATGGACCAGATCCTCGTACTGAGGAAAGTCAAAATGTGGAAGTTAAAAATCAGACTGGGACTTTGTTGCACACACATGTTGATATAATAGACCATATAGGCTAATAAAAATAGGTTCCAAAAGGTTAGAACCAAAGAACAGAGTTGTGAAGAACGTTTTAATTATTCTAAAGAACCCTTTTCCACTATAGAACATTTTGTGCAATGGAAAGATTCCATGTATTTTAAAGGTTCTTTTTGGAACTATCTACACCAATAAAGAACTTTTAGCCTATTTTTAAAGAGTGTAACAGCAGCCATTGCATAGCCTTTTGAAGAAAGTCTTATTTGTTTAATTTGAGCACCAAAGCCCAATTAACTATAATTACACGTCAGTAGTTTCATACTTAAAACAAATTAATTTAGTTAGGTGAGATTAGTTTTAATTTTCAGGCCCTTTGTGACTTAAACGTACAAGAACGTACAGCGGAAAATTTGAATCCATTGTCATTAGTTCTTTAAAACATTTTTGGACCTGTTTTTACATTTTAAACTCATGTAAAGTTTTAATTCTCATCTGATGTCAAATTTAAACATTTTATCTTAAATTACAGGATCATAAAAAATAGAAATTCGGCTAAAAAACGACATATTTTTATTTATATTACTATTATTTATACTCAGTTTTCTTGTTTAGGCTACGATAGCTGAATTTCAGAAATGCACAGAAATATACAAATTAGTAGGCCTAGCTGTAATGTTTTAACAATGTATAAAAATAATGATTGAAATTAATATCGATGTTTTGTTGCATTAAATCGGTCTCGCGCAAGTATCCAACGACAGAAATATGAGTTATGAACAGACTGTAAGCATCAAGTTACTCTTTTGGCTGTCAGCTAAATATGGAATTTTAGGATAATACTTGCAAAATAAAAAAAAATTGAATTTTATCAAAAAATAAAATAAAGAATGTTTTTAAAAGCAAGTTACATGAAAAAATCTCATGGCACAAAAAAGGAAAATAAATAAAAGGGTTCGTTTTTTGGTGGTTTCACTTGTTGCTGCGTATTCCTAAACAACTTTGGTGTATAAACACATACACACACACACACGATTCATTCAAGGAATTAAAGGACATCTGACTGTAATTATGTCCTAAGTTTTATCGGCGTCTGAGTAGAATTAGTCCTGACGGCCACGTTTGAGGGTTTTTTGTTGCTGAGGTTTTTACGCACCCTTTGCGCCATGAGGACTCCGTGTCACCGACTCCCTGTTCTCAACGCGTCCAGATCTCAGTGCCGCGAGCCCGGGGAGCCCCACACCGCATTCAAAACTCTCCCGAACACCCAACTCAAGTGCCCGTGCTGAACAATAACATTGTAATCCACCCAAACACTCCTGGTCAGCTTTCGCAACAAACGCAAAGCTGGATATCAGTAAGTTAGAATTCCAGTTCTCGACGCGCCGAAACAACCAAAGTGCGCTTCTGACGTCTGCCTTGTTTTTCTATTCCCAGTCGAAGATTTGTAGCCAAAAGGTGAAAAAACAAACTCCATTCGGGTCTTTGATCGTTTGGCTGGTTTATTCTTAATGCAATAACACCTCTATGAGATGTGAGGAGCGCGGAGAGGGAGGAGGAGGAGGAGGAGTAGAAGAGGGCATTTGGACTTCTTAAAGGAGACGTAAAAGGGAGACCAAAGCGAACCCGTGCGTAAAGAACGCACAACTGTACTCGGAGCAGGCCACTGGAAAATGCCTTTTAGAAACCAAATGAAAGTGTGTCATTTTTCATACCAGACAAGAAAAGTGACAACTAGTCAATAAATCAATACATTATATATATGAATTAAAATGTAAATAATAATAATAACAATTAGAGGAGGACCATTTTAGCAGCAATAAGCCAGCCAACAATTGAAGTTGGACTGTAACTGGTCATTCAGCTGATGAAAATTAGATTTTTAAGTCATTGACATCTACAACGGACAGTTCTGAGTTTAACCCGTGTGGTTTTATTTTGAAAGAAACTGAATATTAATATCATATGAAATTTATAATAGGCCTATAATATGCCACGTCTCAATAAATTAATACAAAGTTGTTATTTTGTGTAATTTGATTGTACTATGTGAATTCCTAAAAATACAAACATAAATGGATTCAATACTAAATTCATCTTCTGATGTAAGTCAAGGAAGGGAAAGACGGAAATGGAGCAGCAATGATCGAGTGTGGACTGTATTTTTTAACCATCCTCTTGGCGCCCTCTACTGGCATTATTTATGTTAAAAGGATTCCCACATACTTCACCGACATGATTGCATTTCCTGCATGACTTGAAGGATTAGTTCACTTTCAAATGAAAATTACCCCAAGCTCACCCTCTTTCTGATGAACACAATCGGAGTTATATAAATAAATATCCTGACGCATCCGAGATTTATAATGGCAGTGAGCGGGATCAACAAGTATGAGCTAAAGAAAGTGCTTCCATCCACATTGATCCATCATAAACGTACTCCACACGGCTCCGGGGGATTAATAAAGGCCTTCTGAAGTGAAGCGATGTGTTTGTGTAAAAAAAAAATCCATATTTAACAAGTTATGAAGTCAAATATCTAGCTTCCGTATTCATATTCCGCCTCTCGCAGTTCATAATGCTTACGCTACGTCCTACGCCTTCCCTTCAACTTACGGAAAAAGCTTGATGGATGCGATCGTAACTTAATTGATCGTAACTTGAATACGGAAGGCGGTCTGGCGGAAGCTAAATATTTTACTTTATAACTTGTTAAATATGGATTGTTTTTTTTTTTTTTCACAAACGCATCGATTCGTTTCAGAACGACTTTATTAACCCCCCGGAGCTGTGTTGAGTACGTTTATGATGGATGGAGGCACTTTCTTCAGCTCATACTCTGTGATCTCGTTCACTGCCATTATAAAACTCGGATGCGTCAGGACATTTATTAAAATAACTCCGATTGTGTTCATCAGAAAGAAGAAAGTCATATAAACCGATGGCTTGAGGGTGAGTAAAGCTTGGGCTAATTTTCATTTGAAAGTGAACTAATCCTTTAAAGTTGAAGACTAAATGCCTTTTTTTTTTCTTTTTTTTTAACTCTTACCTTTTACTGTTTAACCTATAATGTTAACTTGGGCAGTCGTGGCCTAATGGATAGAGAGTCGGACTTGTAACCCAAAGGTCATGGGTTCGAGTCTCAGGTCCGGCAGGGATTGTCGGTGAGGGGAGTGAATGTCCAGCGCTCTCCCCCCCCTCAATACCACGACTGAGGTGAGACCCTTGAGCAAGGCACCGTACCCCCAACTGCTCCCCGGGCGCCGCAGCAATGGCTGCCCACTGCTCCGGGTGTGTGTTCACGGTGTGTGTGTTCACTGCTGTGTGTGTGCACTTGGATGGGTTAAATGCAGAGCACAAATTCCAAGTATGGGTCACCATACTAGGCCACATGTCACTTCACACTTCACTCACTTAACTGACAATTACTGTAGTTTTTCTATGTAAGCTGTTTCTAATTTTTTTTTTTTTTTAAATACTGATGCACATTCCAGTTTTTTGTTGCAGATCTATTTTTGCTATCAATGCCAATTTCGTTTGTAAATCTAGTTTTATCAGCAAAAAAAAAAAAGAAGTTATTAATGCAACCGCCTCCTTTTACCACGAGGTGGCAGCATATGATCGGATTTGTCGCAACGCGTAGCGAACGGACCAAATTTGGGTTTGGCTCACTCTTCAATTCAAAACGGCCTCTCAATTCCGTCCATCGTGTCATTTACATTTCTAGAGATTTCTCTGGGTTTAAGTTCGTTTTGAAGACTCTTTCCCTATGCAATACTCTGTGCTTTCTTCAAGTCTACAAACCTAGGCTATGTTTTGTTTCAGAAAACATTTTTCTGAAAAAAACTCGCGATGACATTTTAATAACTGTCTGTGCTAAGAGTCTGAAAAACTGGAAACTCCTCTGATTCAAGTTCAACAACCACCACATTTTACTAACACTTTGTTTGTTACTGAGAGTATAGCTGTAGGATCCAAATTATATTATAGCCGCCTATCCATTTACTCAAGAAATGTCAAGATAGACACCTTTTATATTTGGCTACAAAACTAATCTCAGGCGCTTTGTTGCAAGCCCAAGATGGTCTGCATCTTACACTCTTAAAAAAAATAGGCTAAAGGTTCTTTATTAGCACGGTTCCACGAAGAACATTCTCAACGGTTCTTCGCACAATTCTTTTAGAACAACTGTTTATTGAAAGTTACTTTGGGGAACCGAAAATGGTTCTTCTATTGCGTCACTGCAAAAGCCCCCTTTTGGAACCTTTATTTTTAATTGTGTAGACCAGTTAGAAACCAGCTGCCATGCTTAAACTGGACTTCCAGCAGTGACAGAACACACAAATGTGTTCAAGAACTTTCTTTTTTGAATTATAACTGGGACATAACAACCGACGGATTAAGGTGAGTGAAAGGAGGCACTCTGGCAGGACGTTGGCATAGCCCGTCACGCTGGAGATCCCTCAGTCCAAAACGGGCTG
>RJVU01037554.1:4388133-4403043 GCA_003731715.1 Anabarilius grahami | reverse complement strand
AATATATACTGCTCAAAAAAAAAATGAGGGAACACTTTGAAAACACATCAGATCTCAATGGGGGAAAAAATCATGCTGGATATCTATACTGATCTGGACTGGGTAATGAACGAAAGGATGCCACATCATTTGATGGAAATGAAAATTATCAAAGACACACCGAAAATCAAAGTGAAAAAATGATGCAGCAGGCTAGTCCATTTTGCTGAACTTTCATTGCAGCAACTCAAAATGGTACTCAGTAGTTTGTATGGCCCCCACGTCCTTGTATGCATGCCTGACAACGTGGGGGCATGCTTCTAATGAGACAACAGATGGTGTCCTGGGGTATTTCCTCCCAGATCTGGACCAGGGCATCACTGAGCTCCTGGACAGTCTGAGGTGCAACCTGGAGGCGTCGGATGGACCGAAACATAACGTCCCAGAGGTGTTCTATTGGATTTAGGTCAGGCGAGCATGGGGGCCATTCAATGGTATCAATTCCTTCATCCTTCAGGAACTGCCTGCATACTCTCGCCACATGAGGCCGTGCATTGCCATGCACCAGGAGGAACCCAGGACCCACTGCACCAGCGCAGGGTCTGACAATGAGTCCAATGATTTCATCCTGATACCTAATGGCAGTCAGGGTGCCATTGTCTAGCCTGCAGAGGTCTGTGCGTCCCTCCATGGATATGCCTCCCCAGACCATCACTGACCCACCACCAAACCGGTCATGCTGAACGATGTTACAGGCAGCATAACGTTCTCCGCGGCTTCTCCAGACCCTTTCACGTCTGTCACGTGCTCAGGGTGAACCTGCTCTCATCTGTGAAAAACAAAGGGTGCCAGTGGTGGACCTGGCAATTCTGGTGCTCAATGGCAAATGCCAATCGAGCTCCATGGTGCCGGGCAGTGAGCACAGAGCCCACTAGAGGATGTCGGGCCCTCAGGCCACCCTCATGAAGTCTGTTTCTGATTAATTGGTCAGAGACATTCACACCAGTGGCCTGCTGGAGGTAATTCTGTAGGGCTCTGGCAGTGCTCATCTTGTTCCTCCTTGCACAAAGGAGCAGATACCGGTCCTGCTGATGGATTAAGGACCTTCTACGGCCCTGTTCAGCTCTCCTAGAGTAACAGACTGTCTCCTGGGATCTCCTCCATGCTCTTGAGACTGTGCTGGTAGACACAGCAAACCTTCTGGCAATGGCACGTATTGATGTGCCATCCTGGAGGAGTTGGACTGCCTGTGCAACCTCTGTAGGGTCCAGGTGTCACCTCATGCTACCAGTAGTGACACTGACCCTGGCCAAATGCAAAACTAGTGAAAAACCGTCAGAAAAGATGAGTAGGGAAAAAAATGTCAGTGGCCTCCACCTGTAAAACCATTCCTGTTTTGGGGGACATCTCATTGTTCCCCATCTAGTGCACCTGTTGTTAATTTCATTAACACCAAAGCAGCTGTAACTGATTAACAACCCCCTCTGCTACTGAACTGACCTGATCAATATCCCAGGAGTTTAACTGACCTGATGCTATTCTCTGATTAAAAAGTGTTCCTTTATTTTATTTTGAGCAGTGTATATATAATTGTCTTAGTTAACAATAACAACATTGGTTATAACTCAACCATACTAGTTTTTTTTTTTTTTGCTTGAACTGCTGACATCTTTGTTGATAATGATTTGTTCTAATGTAATAATAACCAAAAATTAGAATTTTTTTGATAATATTGAGAACATACTAGTTTTGTCATTTTACTAGTTTTCGATTTAATTTATTTTTAGTAAGTTTATTATGTGCTTTTGTCATTTTTTTTAGTTTTAGTAATTTTTTTTTTATATATATATTTCAGTTATTTCAGCTTTAAACATAGTTTTGTCATTTAACTTGTTTAATTTTTCATTTAATCATTGACTGCTTTGTTGCCTTCACTACTAGTTGTGTTAAAACTCAAGCATTCTAATTTTTTGTTGTGTCTGATGACAGCTTTGTTGATAATGTCAGCATACTAGTTTTATCATTGTACTTTTGTCTAGTTTTCTCATTTCATCTACCAACAACTTTGATGATTATTATATCGAGAGAGTTATGTCATTCTACTTTTGTCTCGTATAGTTGTTTCATCCACTGACATCTTTGTTCATTTTAATGGTAGTGTATAGTTTTGCCAGCTTCACTGATGATTTTTCATAGTAGATGTGTCATATTGCTTGTTTGGAGTGTAAAATAGGGCGTTAACCTTTTGCCACTCAGTAGGCATATTTAACCTTAAAACATGCTCATTTATATGCATTACTGTCTGAATGGCCCATCTTCCTGATTGCACGCAGCTGAACCCCGCCATCCCGACCCTGCTCCCAGGCTGCAGGAGGCGCCGTGATGACGCTCCTCCATCTCATTCAGGACCCTGTCTTGCTATATAGTGTTTGTGCAACACAGTTTCCTCCCAATTGGGAACACACACATACACACACCAGGATGTTATTGTGCGTGACACACAACTAAATAGTTTGAAGTGTGTGAGAATGATGAAGGTCAACAAAGATTAAATGGACATTGATATCAACAAGTGTAGCTTTACACAAAAGAACAAGGAAGAAGGAGGAAATAGAGATGTTCAGAGAGCGAGAGGGGAGTGAACGAGCCGTCTGCGTTCTCCAGAGGAGTCTTCCCACACTGAACAGGGACCTCGGAAGGAGCCATGCGTGCGTGCGTTGTGCGTATTTGCAGGAAAAGAGAGGGCCGGGCCAGCATTGTCTCTTTCCCCGTGTACACCCTTGTTTGTTTACTTTCAGCAGCAGTTATCTGGCAACCTGTCCGCAGGGCTGGAGAGGTCATGGTGAATTTACTGCATTAGTCCGAGGTCAGCTGGAAGCCTTTTGGACCTTACAAGGCTCTGTGGAGCAATACAGTGCTTCAAATCCGGTAAAATTTTAAGAGTCCAAGTCTGGAGTTTTTGGTAGCGTCTGGATCCTTGAGACTAAAGTATTAAGAGAGAAACTGTAAAAATGGTCTCAACAGAGCCATGGGAGCAGTTACTTATGAGCAGACAGCATGATGGGAAACAGACCCGGATCTAAGCAACTTTGAGGAAGCGGATAAACACATTTGACGTTACCTTTACACTCTTAAAAGTTCAAATAAAGTCAACATTAGGGCTGCATGAGTAATTGAAAAAAACCCAAAATCACGATATGGGTCAATGTGATTATCAAATCCCTAAGAATGAATTAAATGAATATATATGTTCTGTGTTTCAGAGTGAAGTGCGGCACTGTCAGCATTTATGATCATATGATCCAGTGTTTTCAGCATCTCAGAGCAGCTTGATTCGCATCTCTGCATGTGCTCTGAGTTTGGGTCGCTTATAGCATGTATTCGGGAATGCAAAATGCGCCAACCATCTTGCCAAACATTTAATGAGAAGCACTTATAAACCGGCTGTTGTCAACAAAACAGAAGCTTTAAGGTCGCCTTGCAGTTTTCCGCCAAAATAAAGGTTTGATAGTGTGAAAATGAAAACGTTACAGTTGTAATGTAAAATAGAATTACTATTATTATTATAGAATTTTTCTTATATACTCAAATTTTTATTTTACAGGCATATATTACAATAGTAATAATTCGTACTTTAATATTTTATTTAGTAATAATAATGATTTTTTTTGTTATTATTATTTTTTTATAATCATATTGATAAAATAATCAGAAATTGTGCAGCCTTACAAACAAGCACAGCAAACCTTTTTTAAGCAATTTAAATACATCGGAAATTAAATTACAATTACATTTTTCCCTAAATCGAGCAGAACTAGGCAACATGAAATCTTAAAGGGATATTTCACCGAAAAATTAAAATGATCCCGTGATTTACTCACCCTCAAGCCATCCTGGGTGTATATGACTATCTTCCTTAGACGAACACAATCAGAGTTATATTAAAAAATATCCTGGCTCTTCCAAGCTTTATAATGGTAGTGAATGGAGCTTAAGATTTTGAAGTCCAAAAAAGTGCATCCATCCATCGTAAAAGTAATCCACATGACTCCAGGGGGTTAATAAAGGCGAAGCGATAGGGTTTTTTCAAAGAAAAATATCCATATTTAAAACTTCATAATCTAAAATAACTAGCTTCCAGCAGACGGCCATATATGAGTCAAGTTTTCTGGCCGAAGAGTGACCCCTGACCCGACTTATGTGGGAGTAGTGTCAGCTTAGACACCTCTTGCTGTTCAAACAAACAGGGCTGGGCAACAAACTCAAGCTCCTCTTCTCTTATATCGAAATCCTACAATATTTCTCTTTAAAAAATTTCATTTTAAACTTCTAATTCATGTTTTCTTTTGGTCTATTCTCTGAGCTTCGACGTTCGTCATTGCGTCACGCGTCGGGTCAAAGGTTACTCTTTTGGCGTAAATCGATTTGCATAGGCCATCTGCTGGAAGCTAGTTATTTTAGTTAATAGGATATTTTTCCTACAAAAACCCATCGCTTTACTTCAGAAGGCCTTTATTAACCCCCTGGAGCCGTGTGGATATCTTTTACGATGGATGGAAGCACTTTTTTTTGGACTTCAAAATCAGGAGCTCCATTCACTAACGTTACCATTATAAAGCTTGGAAGAGCTGGGGTATTTTATAATATAACTCTGATCGTGTTTGTCTAAAAAAAGATAAGGTATGCTAAGGTGGCTTGTGGGTGAGTAAATCATGGGATAATTTTCATTTTTGGGTGAACTATCCCTTTAATACATGTTCCTGGTTTTACATGTTGTTCCTCAAAAAAAGTTGTCTTAAAACACAACGTTCGCAAGGTACCAGAATAAGGTTGGTATTCGAGCAATTAATACAATTAAGTTAACATACAATTCGTTTTTACGAGTCATTTTATAACCAAACTTATTTTCAGGCCTCAAAACAGCATTTTCGACCAACCGCTGCTGTGTGAAAGGAACCGTAGCTTTTTTTTTTTTTACTGGACAACTATTTGTCTGGCACATCACTCGTGTCTCGCGTGTTGCGTATTTTCGGTAACTCACAGAAATGGAGATATGGACATCGTCTTCTGAAGGCTTTAGATCCAGTCACCGTCGTTCACCGGAGCTGCTCCCCTCCTGCCAGTGGTCTGCGCGCGACTCAACGGATGAACTCGCGCCTCGAATAGATCGTCGTGTCGAGTGTATAAAACTGTACTTCCCAGTGAACAAAACCATCTTTGAGATTTACTTTAGTCACTACCACTGTGGTTACAGGTGATATTCAGGACTAGCGCCATAAAAAAAACGTTTGACGTTGGTTACTCGTTAGCCTACGTTATAGGGATGGGCATATCGATCTGAAGAATCGATATATATCGATACTGACGTTGAGTATCGAAAGTATCGATAAAAATATCGATACTAAGGTGTGTTTTTTTTTTTTTTACCAGTGATTTTGTTTAATTAACAATAAATTGAATGCATACAATATGCATTGAATTGGACAAATAACCTATGTTGTTAGCGAATAATTGTGTAGTAGAAGTATTTTCCTGCTAATCTGAACACACGCAAATGCTGCAAGTCAGAACCAATCAATCACAGAAAGCGTTCACTCACTGCCGACACTACATTCAAACGGCTGCATGCGTTTAATATTGTAAGAAACCATTGATGCTTTTGGGAAACGCAGCCCTGAACGCTGCTTAACAGCAGACAGAACAACATAATATGTTTGAGCTATTTCACAACAAACAAAATGAAATAGTAGCCTACATAGTTTTTGCAATTACATTTATTTAAATTGAGCATTAAAAGTTCGTATTGATGTTCTGTTCTGTAACTACACTGTCAGAATACAAAGTTTGCATTTAATGGGTGCAACAGCCTGTCACTGGCAGTCCCTTATGAAACTGAACCATTACTACAGTGACCATAGTTCAGCTAAGCATATAGTATTTGTAGATTTCCATGGTTACCACTACAAATAAACATTTTAACCATGTGTAAACAAAAATATAATCTAATAAATTGCAATTAAGGCATATTGAATGTTAAAATACCTTTCAAATATAATGTTAAGTGGGTACCAGCATTTTACTCTTAGTAATTCAATAATTTAAGGACTTAAATTATTAATAATTTAATAACTTAAATTCAGATTAGAGGAATCGTATCGGTATCGATATCGGCGATTTTGGCCTTGAAAGTATCGGTATCGTATCGAAAACAAAATAAGTGGTATCGCCTATCCCTACTACGTTAGACGTTTTAACGTATGGAAACTGATTTCCGCCACATGAGGAAAAAAAAGTCATAATTATTGAATTAAAAAAATACTAATTTAGATTCATATTCATTAGTCATTACGATATAGAAATTCAACTTTTAAGTCGGGTCAAAATAATGACAGTCATGATTATGACACAAAAATGACTTTTTATCTCTGAATCTCTTTATCTGCATCTGGTTATGATATTTCCCCCCACAATCCAATCAGTTGAGTACCTCAGAGATGACGTGTTTTTGTATGCAAAACCCGGAAGCGAGTTAGCATTTTAGGACTTCCGGTTCCATCGCCCTAACATCTATGGGTTTTTTGAATGGGTTTTTGCTAAATCGCCTGAAATACTGTGGTTAACAAAGCCTCTAAATATTTTCACGTTTTGATCTATGACATAAAACACACCAGTTATAACCCGCTTGTGATTTTTTAAACCTTTATTGTGTCTTAAAAACGGCGGATGCTAACAAGTTGCTAAAAGGGACTACTTCCTTTGGCGGGGACTTTAGACGTCATCATGACAAACAGGACATTTGGACAGCATTTCTCATAAATAAGTATTCATACACAGCGCATATCATAATCAGCATGTTTTTAAATAAAGTTTTTTTTTTAATAAAGTTTGAGGAAGCTTGGTGGTGGTGACGTTGATCCGCGACCATGGTGTGCTGTAGTCCGTTTATAGCCTACTGTTAGCTTTTTATATCTGACGACTTTATTTAGGCTTTAAAATGTATGAATGTTGTGTTAACTTGTAAAGATGATCTTGATAGACAAAAGTGTCATAACCCTTTGTTAAACACAGAGCTTATTTTTTTGCGATTTTCCAAAAGTCTATGGGAAAAATGCATAGGCTTTCGATCGAGGGAACCCGTGCGCTGCTAACTTCCGGGTTGGCCTACAAAAACACGTCATCCCTGAGGTACTCTATTGGCGATGGATAAAATCACGTCCCACTCTACATTTTCCCCCTTGTTGAATCGTTTGTTTCACATAAAACATGTCATAATATCAAAGTAAAATGAGTTTGTAAATGCTTTCAAGCAGACTTCCACAGCTTTCTTCTTATGTGCATGTAAGAGAGATATTTAAATGCTGCAATATAGCCTTGCCCTCCAAACTCAATAAATGCCCTTGTGCTGACTGTTCCAGCAAATAAGCTTTTGAAAACTACTAGAAATGAGCATTTACACCAGATTTCTGCCCTCACAGTCCGGTTGCATAATGATATTGATAGTAAACATGTCTGTGGTTCATTTCATACACCAATGAATCGGCTTGTTGTGCGCTGGATGTGGCATGTGGTGTGTTCAACTGAACAGAATAACTATTCTCTTCCCCAGAGGGCAGTTCAGTCATGTGTACAGTGCGGAGTGGAATTGTGGGATATATATTATGTGGATAACACTGTTTTCTGTAGTCTGTACCATGTTACTTGTCATTAAGCAGAGAAATGACTAATGACACAAACCACAATGAAGGTCTGCATGGAGAAACCTGGCCTGGACTCCATCAGGGCATATTTTAAAGAGATAGTTCATGTAAAAATATGGTCAACATTTGCTCTAAAAAGGAACACACAATTTCGTATTTACACTTGCATGGCATCTAAATCACTGATAAGACATTTGAGAGCAATGGCACTTGCCATCAACATCAAATCTTGTTCAATGCATCTTCAAATTTGGATATGTATGAATATAAATATAATGGAGGGGATCATTTCATTTTTTTTAGTAAATAATGACATTTTGATCTGTTCCTCACACAAAGGTATTGTTTGACTAAAGAAGACATGGAATATAGTGCACAAGCCATATAGACATCTTTTATTATATATTTTTTGGGTGCCTTGTATTTCCATAAAATAAAAAAGTGGGTTTAAAACGACATGTGGGCGAATAAATGACAAAATGTTCATTTTTGGGTGAACTTCTACATGGTCACCCCAAATTGGGACCAAACTTGCATTTCTGTGCCATTTATGCAAATATATCTCTAGTCTCTCAGTAAAAAACACTAGTATGTTGTGTGTGACATGCAGCGAGTGAGCTGCTGTGTGCGGAGCAGCCTGGCCTTAATTTAAACAGGCCCCACTGAGTCTGACAGCCCCCCTGTTTACATGAATAAAATCGGAAACAAATGTGAACACAATCACCCCCTCCTACACACACACTCATACTGCTCTGTATTACTATGCAAGATGGCTGTATCTCTCAGACCTCCAAAAACCTGATGCCTTCTTGAGAAAAGTCAAAGAAAAACACTTTGTATTGTCCACAAACTAAAGTTGCAAACAAGAAATAATTCCTCCTAAAGTGGTTTATTGTAGATTCCTCCAGCCCAAACCCAAGAGACATAGAGAGGCTGAAAAATAAAAGCACAGATATGCATGCATATATATATTTTAAATATTAAGGGATAATGTACAGTCAACATGGCATTATTGCAAAAAGTGATATATATATGTGCTGTCAAATTGATTAATTGTGATTAATCGCATCTAACATAGTATACATACATAACATATACATACTGTACATATGCACATATACATATATACAAACTTATGTTAGAGGCTGTAGCAAATTAGCNAAGTACCCTGTATCTGTAACAGGACACCTAGTTCTGTCAGCGTGTTAGCTACATTTGGGATGTTGGTTGCAGTTTTAGGGGGATGGGTTCACAGAACTTTGATAGTGGGAGTGAGTTTATGGGTAATTCATTAAATACAATGAATAATTGTGTGGCTGATTGATCCAGACGCTACAAGGCGATTAATCACAATTAATCGATTTGACAGCACTAATATGTGTGTATATATAAACATACATATACACACACACATTATATATTTACATACTTTTGTTAGATGCGATTTATCACTATGACAGCAAACACACACACACACACATATATATACATATACATATACATATATATATATACACACACACACACACACTGTACATATATACATACACTATATTGTCAAAAGTTTTGGGACACCTACCTTTACGTGCACATGAACTTTAATGACATCCCTTTCTTAATCCGTAGAGTTTAATATGGAGTTGGCCCACCCTTTGCAGCTATAACAGCTTCAACTCTTCTGGGAAGGCTTTCCACAAGGTTTAGGAGTGTGTTTATGGGAATTTTTGACCATTCTTCTAGAAGCGCATTTGTGAGGTCAGGCGGTGATGTTGACGAGAAGGCCTGGCTCGCAGTCTCCGCTCTAATTCATCCCAAAGGTGTTCTATCGGGTTGAGGTCAGGACTCTGTGCAGGCCAGTCAAGTTCCTCCACACCAAACTCGCTCATCCATGTCTTTATGGACCTTGCTTTGTGCACTGGTGCGGTCATGTTGGAACAGGAAGAGGCCATCCCCAAACTGTTCCCACAAAGTTGGGAGCGTGAAATTGTCCAAAACGTCTTGGTATGCTGAAGTATTAAGAGTTCCTTTCACTGGAACTAAGGGTCAAGCCCAACCCCTGAAAAACAACCCCACACCATAATCCCCCCTCCACCAAACTTTACACTTGGCACAATGCAGTCAGGCAAGTACCGTTCTCCTGGCAACTGCTAAACCCAGACTCGTCCATCGGATTGCCAGACAGAGAAGCGTGATTCGTCACTCCAGAGAACACGTCTCCACTGCTCTAGAGTCCAATGGCGGCGTGCTTTACACACTTTGCATTGCACTTGGTGATGTAAGGCTTAGATGCAGCTGCTCGGCCATGGAAACCCATTCCATGAAGCTCTCTACGCACTGTTTTTGAGCTAATCTGAAGGCCACACAAAGTTTGGAGGTCTGTAGCTATTGACTCTGCAGAAAGTTGGTGACTTCTGTGCACTGTGCGCCTCAGCATGTGCTGATCTGTGATTTTACGTGGCCTACCACTTCGTGGCTGAGTTGCTGTTGTTCCCAATTGCTTCCACTTTGTTATGATACGACTAACAGTTGACCGTGGAATATTTAGTAGTGAGGAAATTTCACAAATTAACTTATTGCACAGGTGGCAACCTATCACGGTACCACGCTTGAATTCACTGAGCTCCTGAGAGAGACCCATTCTTTCACAAATGTTTGCAGATGCAGTCTGCATGCCTAGGTGCTTGATTTTATACACCTGTGGCCATGGAAGTGATTGGAACACCTGAATTCAATGATTTGGAGGGGTGTCCCAATACTTTTGGCAATACAGTGTATATTATATATAATTAAAATATACACACACACACACACATATAAATATAAACAGAATGGAATTTTGCCTACACATTTATTAATAAAAGTATGAATAAATAATGAGCATGTGTGTCTAAGACTGGATCTGTAAATCACTTTAAGAGATGAACAGAGGAAAGACACTGCTTGTGTACAACACATCTCCATGGCATCCAAAATGGGCGGCCATTCCTTGTTCACTTCCATGGTTACATGCCACATATGAAGAAAAACGACTGTCTCCCTCTCTCACACACACACACACACACGTTTATTTTTGTGAATTGTGGGGACATTCCATAGGTGTAATGGCGTAAGTCACCCTCTCCTTGTAATACCCATGTCATTATACAAATTTGTGTCCTGATATGTCACAAAAACACGCACACACACACACACACGTTAGTTTTTGTGAATTGTGGGGACATTCCATAGGCGTAATGGTTTTTATACAGTACAAACTGTATTTTCTATCCCCCTACACTACCCCTACCCCTAAACCTAACCATCACAGGAAACTGTGCACACTTTTACTTTCTCACAAAAACTCATTCTGTATGATTTATAAGCCTTTTGAAAAGTGAGGACATGGGTAATGTTCTCATAAGTCACCTCTTTTTGTAATACCTATGTCATACCCATGTCATTATACACATTTGTGTCCTGTTATGTCACAAAAACGAGCGTGCGCGCACACACACACACACACACACACAGGTTTCAGTCTGTTTAAAAGACTCACTTTAAGCACTGAGTTATAAATCAATTTTCTTTATTTTAAATCAGTGGTCTGGCAGTATGCTACAAACAAAACAAAAACAAAAAAAAGCAGAAAACAAACAAACAAAATGACTACAATACCCAAACTTGGCACTGGAAGAATGCGTGAGTGAAATCAATGGAGTCGTCACATAGTTTGTTCCATGTGTGAAGAGTCTGAATGTGTACAAACCCGAAGCCAAACACAGAAACATCACTGATCCAACTTCCAAACAGCTGTCACGAGTACAAACACTAAAATTATTATCATCATTACCAATACCATCATTATGTCGTTCATATTACAAACAGGCAGTAAACCATTACATCATGGCTGCCTTCGGTCTGGGAATAAAGCGTCTGACCCATAAACGCCCATCAGGCGTCAGCGAGACCCTTCGTTCCCAGACTATTAGATGCAGCTAAGACATGAAAACGACCCGACAACCAACAGCAAAGAAAAAAAACATGAATGCAAAAATACAAAATGATAAGAANAAAACATGAATGCAAAAATACAAAATGAAAAAAAAAAAAAAAAAAAAAGAGAATGTCAACAACCGTGAATTTCCTCTGAGGAGCGAAACACGATTGAGACCGGTTAAAACACTAAATAAATGATTTGATGAAAAGGTTATTGCAATAGAATGAGCGACACGCTGACTGAAGCCGCACATGTGTGATACATGCATGAGCTGCGACTAAATGCAATGCTGCAGCTGCTCTCGTTGTTTTACAGCCAATTCTCCATGTGTGAATCCCACAAAACTCCCAGAATCAAAAAGAAAAGCAATCACAATTACATGTGATTATCCTCTTTTAGAGTCAATTTTTTTTTTTGCATCATTATTTTTTTGACAATTACACACATTCACCTCCTATACTCATTACCAAAACATACACAAACATTCCAGACATTTTGCAATTCCCATTATTCTACAAGATGGTGATTCGTATTATATTCTCATTACTGTCACTTTTACTGTATTACAGAACAAATAGTGTAATACAATTGTTTTTAAATTTAGATCAGCATAAAAGGCAGTACAACAAAACCAACCACATTTTACGCAACAAAAAAAATAGCATTACTGTAATGAAAATGATTAGTTTTTTGCATAAAGGTAATAAAAATTTGGATTTTTTTTTGAACTATGGTAATGAGAATTTTGGAAGGGGGAGTGATTAATTGTCATGAAAATAATGGCATAATGCCAAAAGTCTCCCTGAAATTGCATTACGGTAATGACAATACTTTTTTTTTTTTTTTGCATTTTGGTAATGAAAATGTTTAGTTTTTCGCATTATGGTAATGATATATATGTTTAGCATTATGGTAATGAGAATTTTGGAGGGGAGGGGGTGCTTAACTGTCAAGAAAATAATGGCGCAATGCAAAAAGGTTGTTCTAAAATGGCATTGCGGTAATGAAAACACTTTTTTTTTGCATTTCAGTAATGAAAATTAAGAAAAATTTTTAATTTTTTTTTACATTATAGTAATGGTATATATATATATTTTTTTTTAACATTACAGTAATGAGATTTTTTTTTTGCTTAATTGTCATGAAAATAATGGCACAATGCAAAAAATTCTTCCTAAAATTCCTTTAAGAAAATTAAAACTTCTTATTTCTTTCCTTAGATTTTGGAGTGAAATATGACCCAGACATGTTTCATGAGATTCACCCTGCCAAATGCGCAAATGAGGTTCTAGATTGCAGCTATAACTGTACGCTAAACATGCGTCAGAACATTATCACTTCCCTTTCAAATGGAGTCTGAAATTGATACTATTGTTTATGAAGGTCCTTTAGACTGAAAGGAAGAACTGATCCTGGAACCGCAAGTGGAATGACATAAACAGAGAGTCTATATTTAAAGACTTCCAAATTTTCATTACTAAAATAAGGCAGACTAACGCTGCATTTAAAGCGTCCTCAGCGATGATATATGACAAAAGAAAGTTCTTCAAATGTTCTGTTAAATGTTATTTGGGGAAGTTGGTCCCAGTCGCTACTGCATTTTGTCTCTCGCTATTTTCAGGGCATGAGGTGAAGTGCACAGCCAATAATGGAGCGCACAAACACTGAGATTAAAGACAGAGACAGTAAGATAGAAAGAAGATGTTTCAGCAAAAGCAATCTGCCTTCAGAAGAACATCTGTGTTTGATACCATCGGCCACAATTATTATATTGTTTATTTTTTTATTAGCAAATTGGTTGGATTTTTTTCCTTATTACAAAACTTCTTAAAAATACATCTTTTTATTGTTTTGTCCCTCTACTTGCACAACATCCTCCTGTTTCTTACTCTTTTTAGAGTGATATTTCTCTTCATTAGGGTCAATGTGAATTCATGAGACAGACAGGACTCAAAACAAACAGAAGGTCATGATATGGTAATACATTTGAGGATTCATTTTGGCAGCATAAACGGGTCGTTTTGTGAGCAAATAACTCGATTTCATTCAATTTTCGTCTCGTGTTGCACAGCAGTGATATGAACCTTTACATTTGGAATGTCTTACAAACATTGAGCACTTTTTTGGATTGCAAAGGAAGTTCAAGTATTTGATCATTGCTCTCAAGTATATCCTCAAAAACTGCCGGAAACCTCTGTGTGTTTACGCTGCCAAAATGCCACCCTGTGACTGGGAGTGTGAGTGCAAGTGTGTGATGTTTTGTGTGCATGTGTGTGATTTATCTAACGGTGACGCCTAGCTTCTCCAGAACACGCATGCCCTTCTCCTGGTACTCCTCTCTGGTCATCCAGAAGTTGTCTTTGTCCTTCATGATGTCAGCTAGCACCGCTCCGCCCAAAAACACCATGTGTTTACGGCGTGGAGGATCCTCGATGCGGATCTTAAACTTCTACAGAAAGAGAAAAGGAGGCAGATTCAGTAAAACAGCAATTATGTAGGCTACACGTGTGAAATCATTACTAACAAAACTCAAAAGGGTTAGAAATTGATCTGGATATTTATAACAGAGGCATTATGACTAATATTTGACATGCGATTATACTTTAATGTTATTGGTTTAGTGCATCTGTGACCTTTCTCATGGTTAGGAAAAAAAAAAGAAGTTAAAAAATAAAGTAAAAATGTCCCAAATTCAGGGGGAGTTCCCCTTAATAAAGGAAGTTAATTTCTGACATCATAGTCCATTGATAATCTCAAATGCTGCAGAAGAAATAGCAAATTGCTAGAGGTCAGAACATTGTGGACAAAGGAGGTTTTTAGGAGGCCTGCAGTGCATTCTAGACACGGTCCAATGGAGCAAGTCTGTATTACATGTTAGTTGTTGTTAAAGATGTGTTTTTCATACCGAAAGCTTGTCGACGTCTCCCTTCAGCACTCTCTCCAGGTAAAGCTGCTTGAGCTCTCGCTCCAGACGAGACGGCAGACCTGGATACATCGTAGAACCGCCCGACAAAACGATGTGTTTGTAAAACTCAGCCCTGAAATAAAGACAGAGACAAAAATGAGTATGTATATGTATGTACACAAAAAATTATATATGATATAATATTATAATTATAAAATATTATTAACATTATAAAAAATGTAATATTATTGAATGATGTATTTTGTTTATTATTTTAGAATTTATTTAATAGACAATATTTATTTTTAATAATTAAAAAATAAATTATTAATTATTTGTGTTGTTAAAATGCA
>RJVU01037554.1:4365825-4385550 GCA_003731715.1 Anabarilius grahami | reverse complement strand
TTTATTATATTTTTAATACATTTAAATATTATATTTACCATTTATTATATTTATTACTTTTTTTTTAATTATTCTTTGATTCTAACTATTAGAATAAACATGAAATGAAAAAAATGGCTCCATTAACTTCCTTACTGTCCTTTTTCTGTCCCTATAATGCACATTTCATCAGTGCATGTTATTCTGAAGAAATAAATGTTTCATAATCCATCATCAGTTCTCGCCTCTGGCTAAACCCCACCGGCAGGTTCAGTACCTTGAGCGTAAAGCGTGAGCACGGCCTGGATGGCAATATAAACCCCTGAGAACTGATAGGTCTCAAACATCACCTACAGGGAGACAAGAGGGTCAAAAATCACACAAACAAATCTCATTGAGGTTCATCAGAGGTATAATACAACAAACAGCTGCTCAAACCTCGATGATCTTCTCTCGGTTCTTGGTGGGGTTCATGGGCGGCTCCGTGAGGAGGATCTTGCAGTTTCGCGAGTCGATGTTGAGCTTCTCGGGGCCAAAGGTGTAGTCCCACAGGTGCTTCATATCGTCCCAGTTCCTCACGATCCCGTTCTCCATCGGGTAATTCACCTCCAGCATGGAGCGCAGCTCACTTGCCTCGTCGCCCACCATTAGGTCCTACAAGTCACAGAGGAGAGGTCAAAGGTCAAAGGTCAGTAGACTCAATGTCATGTTATCTTTCATTTTGAGCTGAACGGAAACTGTCCATGTTGTAAGAGAAATGAAGAGTTAGATGGGAAAATGAACAAGCGATTTCATTCCATCAACATATTTTATGAAATGCACTCATGAGTTGACTAATGAATCTCTTCTGACAGCAAAAACATCAAAAACATTGCAATATAGTCAGTAAAAGTGAGTAAACAGAAATATAAATATAAAAACACTCAAAATATTAATACTACTACAATTGGTATATAAATAATACTAAAACAACACAATCCATTATATTTTATTTTACCATAAATAAATATTATTATAAAAAATTCCTTTATTTTCCAGGTCTGGAAAACACGTTTAACCTGATATTTCCAGGTTTTCATGAACCCTGTATATCCTCTTTAGACACAGCACACTCATGCCATTCAGTACAGACAAGTGCATTTTGGGTAATGTCAAACATTGCTCACATACAACAAGATCATTTCATTAGGGTTAGTGAGAGAAGATTTATTATTAGTTTTGATAAAACTGATGCTAGCTCTGCATGGGCTGAGAGGGTTTAAAGAGAGAGAACCACTACAGGTCAAACTCACAGCCATATAAACACTCACCATCCTTCTACAGTCCTACAGGAACAGAGGACATAAAGACAATATAGAGAGAACAGGAGAGTAAAAACTGATGCAGGATCAGCGTTCTTATCACACTCATTCTTCACATAAGAGCCAAAACATGCCTTACATACAATAGTCCTCTTTATCTTAAAAAAATTAAGAAATTCATAAAAAATAAAAGGAAATCTTTATACTCATGGCATTCATTGCACTGTTATTTTAGTATCATTGAGATACTTTTATATAGTTTTTTAAAATAATGTTTAAAATAATTTGCTAATTTAAGTCATTTTGATGTTTTTGTCATTTTTAATACAACCCGAATTCCAGAAATGTTGGGACGTTTTTAAAATTTTAATAAAATGAAAACTAAAAGACTTTCAAATCACATGAGCCAATATTTTATTCACAATAGAACATAGATAAGTTGG
This sequence comes from Anabarilius grahami, assembly GCA_003731715.1. Taxonomy (NCBI): domain Eukaryota; kingdom Metazoa; phylum Chordata; class Actinopteri; order Cypriniformes; family Xenocyprididae; genus Anabarilius; species Anabarilius grahami. The sequence continues at coordinate 4,383,827 of RJVU01037554.1, read as the reverse complement.
CACGGGGGCAACAAATAGCTGAAAAAGCAAGACATTTTGAAAAGATTCAGCTGGGAGAACATCTAGCAAGTTAATTGATATCAGGTCTGTATCATGATTAGCTATAAAAGGGATGTCTTAAAAAGGGCATAGGCTCTCTAATCTGTGAAAGTGTGTAAAAAGATTGTGGAATACTTTAAAATCCTCAATGTCAAATTGCAAAGGCTTTGCAAATCTCATCATCTACAGCGCATAACATCATCAAAAGATTCAGAGAAACTAGAGAAATATCTGTGCGTAAGGGAAAAAGCCAGAAGACCTTTATTGGATGCCTGTGGTCTACGGGCCCTCAGACAACACTGCATCACTCATTGGCATGATTGTGTCAATGACATTACTAAATGGGCCCAGGAATACTTCCAGAAACCACTGTCGGTAAACACAATCCGCTGTGCCATCTGCAGATGCCAACTAAAGCTCTATCATGCAAAAAGGAAGCCATATGTGACCATGGTCCAGAAGCACCGTCATGTCCTGTGGGCCAAGGCTCATTTAAAATGGACTGTTTCAAAGTGGAAAAGTGTTCTATGGTCAGACGAGTCCAAATTTGACATTCTTGTTGGAAATCACGGACGCCGTGTCCCCCGGGATAAAGAGGAGGGAGAGCGTGTTATCAGCGTTCAGTTCAAAAGCCAGAATCTCTGATGGTATGGGGGTGCATAAGTGTACACGGTATGTAAAGTTTGCATGTTTTGGAAGGTACTATGAATGCTGAAAGGTATATAAAAGGTTTTAGAGCAACATATGCTCCCCTCCAGACGAAGTCTATTTCAGGGAAGGCCTTGTGTATTTCAGCAGGACAATGCAAAACCACATATTGCAGCTATTATAGATAAACATTTTAAATAAACATTTTATTCTTTGTTCAATTTATTGTGTTAATATATCTGTCAGGGTTGACTGTAGTGAAGTGCATGATGGAGGAGGTTAATAACAAAAACAGCCTTTATTTAAATCCACACCAAAACAGAAAGACTCAAGGCTTAAATACACAAACGTAATCAAGGTGAACAGAAACAGGTGTGTGTAAACCAATTAAAGGGGACCTATAATGCCCCTTTTACTACGTGTAACATAAGTCTCTGGTGTCCCCAGAGACTTATATTACTTGTCAGACTTATTATAACTTGTCAAATTTGCCCCTATTTGGGTGTGAGCAAAACATGCCATTTTTGTGTGTGTCCCTTTAAATGCAAATGAGCAGCGGCTCCCAGGCCCCCTTTCCAGAAGAGGGTGGAGCTTTAACAGCTCGTGCTTCGGTTGCTCAACAACAACAAAAGTGGACAATCTCACACAGCCAAAATGACAATTGTCAGTAATGGTGTTCAGCCTTACATTGTTCAAACCGGAGTCAGACACTGATGGAGAGACTCAGGAAGAAGTTACAACTTTTAGAATACATCTGGACGTTTCTGAATGGTTAGTGGATAAATTTATGTAGTTGCTGTGGAGTTGATTCAACTCATCGACTAGCATGTGCCGTCATGTTAATCTTTTGGGCAAATCCAGCGTTGAATTGAGATATTTAAAAGAAAATATCTCCCTTTGCATTGAGCGTCGAAACTTTGCAGATGTTGTTTATACTCAAACAGCAACATTACACACCAACTAAAGTTAAAAAAGTGAAATCATATTTATCAAGGACCCCTTTAACAGCCAGGGAAACTAACTAGGAACTCAGACAAACAGGAACAGAGTAAAAACGAAACCAAAATTGAACATACACATTACATTTTATTTTCAAAACCTGTTCCCCTACATGATTAAGCTGAGACATTTGCCAAGAAATAAATTTTTTTTTTTTTTTAAATTAATAAGCTAAATTAAAAAAAAAAAAAAGACATTAACTTCTGATACTGTAGTGTGGTATTAAAAACTAAAAACTAATATCTGTTAAAAATAAAACTTATCACTTGTCACTTATCTCAAAAATCATAACGTGTTTATGGCTAAAAAGGATCCAGGACCAACACTAAACTTAGGTGATATGCCTAAAACACTCTCTTAATATTTTTCCAGTCTTTCGACAATAATAAATATACATCACAATATTTCTGTATTTGCCTAAAAGAGTATTATTATTTTCAATCAAAGAAACCCATAACCCCTCTCACAGCTCATGTGGGCTCCAGCCATAGTGAAAAAGACTCAGCAGGAAGTTCAACTCAAGCAGGAAGTTACACAAGTTGCTGTTTACGTCGCTTACAAAATAAGACCATGGTGTTTCTTTGAAATCCGTAGAATGACAATTTCCAATCTCTGGTTCAAAATCTAGAGAGTGGCCTGCATAAGCAGCACTTGAACGCATTTGCGAATAAAGCACCGTTTCTATCCAGTGAGCTGAAGATAAACATTCCTGATAAACTGACGCTAAATATCACTCAGAAAGATGGAAGTTGCTGCAGTAGGAGAAGCCATTGTATATAATAATTTTCAGAGACAGATGCCTATGTAGGGTGTATGCAGCAAAGCAGCTTACTGAGTGATTGGAACAGAGCCATAGTCATGTTGTCAGTGTAGGGAAAGATTTAGGGTGCAGTTTATAGTGAGAAAACTTTACCTTGATCTCGATGTTTCCCACTTTGGCCGTGGAGCGGATGATCGGTCTCCCCACCAGAGCCGGAAAGATGTGCTCTGGGAAATTAGAGCCGGCATATCCACACTTCACAAACTGAAAAACAGACAGATAGAGAGTTACATCATTAACCCTCGTGTACTGCAGCGGGTCAATCTGACCCGTTTTGATTTTTGAGTTGTCGGAAACATCAGTTAACCTATGTTTTTTTTCTTGAAATTTTATGACTTTTTCTCATTCATGAACATGCATGCAAAGTTTCAACACGCTGATGTGTTTTGACATATACAGACTAAATTTTGGTTACGTTGGTGATGTTCGTGGGTCAATTTGACCCGCATATTTTAATGTTCTAAGGCAACTGTACAGACCCAAAATAATCTTGGTTATATTTTGTTATTTTATTTTTTTACTACCCTATGAAGCTAAAAAAGGAGCTTTTCCTCACTTATTTCAAAACAAAAAAATTGTGTCAACCACATATGGTAAAAATGAGCTATCATTTCTTTTTTCAATCTATCTGAAACACAACTACATTGTTTTTCTTGAAATTTTGTGACTTTTTCTCATTTAGGGTCATGAACATGCATGCAAAGATTCAACACGCTGATGTGTTGTGAAATGTGAACCAGTGTTGACGAATAATTTGTCAACGACATTTTTTCATGGACGAAAACGAGACGATGACTAAATAAAAATTCGCTTTGAATGACTAAGACTAAAATCTACTCTAATTTTCGTCAACGAAAAAAAACGAGATGACAATGATAGAGAGGGATGATTTGGTAAGATATTCAGGCAGGACTGCTGTCCTGTGTGGAAGATGAGCACATTTGAATTGTAACGTGCTGATCTAACTGCAGGAAACGCAGCGCTGTTGCGCGCTCTACAGGCTCGCGCAGGAGCACTTGTTCAGACTGCTTCGTAATTAATGAATAGCGCACATTTATGCCAAGTGATTGCTTATGAGCTAATGTTGATGAATTATGACAATGTTTACTACACAATGTTTATATGGTAATATGTTTTAGACGGTTGTAAGAATGCATATTTTATCTCCCTCATCTGAATTTAAATGTGCAGCCTGCTATAGTGCAGACATTTCAGAATAAGAGTCACGGTGTATTTCGGGATAGTTTATAATTATTATTTTCCCCTGGTCATTATTGTTACATTGTTTACACAAACTTTATTTAATTTAATTTCCATTTAATTTAGAGTAAACTACTGTATCTTCTGTCACATGAAGGAAAGACTAAGAACATTATTCAATATATTTTACAAGCATAAGAGTTATTATAGTTAACTAAACCTAAAACCATAAAAAAATATTCATTACTTGAAATAAACGTTAACTGAAATAAAAAATAAATATATATATAAAAAAAGTAAACTTATTTTATTTCATCTAGTTTCCAAGCTTTAGCTTAACCTGACATACTAAAATAACTAAAACAGAAATAAAAAACTATATAGACATTTTAAAGCAAAAACTAAAAGACATAAACACACAAAAAATTACTAAAACTTTTAGCTAAAATTACAATGAAAGCAGAAAAACTAAAAATCTAATCTAATCAAAATTTTAAACAAAAACTATAATAGTACCTCAACGATAAGTGTGTCAATCCCTGACAAGTACTGAATTGAGCTCTCTTTAGTGTGTTTTTGCACTTAAACGGTCAAAAACCGTCCGTTTTGGCATGTAAAGTACAGTTGGTTGTCTTAAGTGAACAAACGGTTTAGAGAGTATATCAGATGTATATCAGTGTATTGGATCTGTGTATTGTTAGAGAAATGCTTACTTAATGCATTACAATTTAACTAAACCCTTTAGATTTTAGTCAACTAAATCTTCTGTAGATTTAGTTGACTAAAATTAAAACAATTTCCGATTACTAAAACTTAATGGCATTTTAGTCAAAAGACTATGACTAAAACTAAATCAAAATTTGCTGTCAAAATCAACACTGATGTGAAAACAAAATCTTTCAACATAAAAAAAAAGTTAAAATATTGAAAATAAAAAATATCAAAATATTAATAATACTGAACAAAAGAAAGAGAAATTCAAAGCGCTTTTCATGACAAACAACAAAACGAGGCGTTTCACCTAAAGTTCAGCTGAGAAAAGTCTCACCTTATCAAGTTATGTTTTGTACATATACTGTTGTAATAATACCATGTTTTTTGAACATGTACTACAGTAATGGCATGTTTTGTTAACACTTACCACAGAATATGAACATGCATGATGATAATATCATGCCTTTTGAACCGTTACCATGAAAATATGTTGTTCTGGACATTTAATATGGTAGTAATATCACGTTTATCTCGAAATATAATACTATAATATTACAGGATATGCACCATAATATAATTTAAAGTAACCTGTAGTATCATTTGACCATCATAGTACTATCATTTGTTATCAGACAGCGAGAGAATGATGATGGAATGTGTTTCTATGGCTTGTCTCGTATGTCACTTCCTCTCTCGGCCAGATGTGAGATTGCAAACTCGGAAGTGAGTTTGAGATCATCTATATCTTTCCTTTAATAGACACAAACACACATGCATCATTGATATAAATGTGCATAAACATGTCATTTCATCAATAACGCATGCTCACACTGCGACCCCATTAAAATCCAAATCAAAATATGTGTAAATGTCAATCATGTCAATACATAAACACAACTCCAGCAAAACATCCACACGAATAGCCATTTATAATCTATCGTGATCTACGATTGCTGTGCATCTGCTCAGAGTGTTTTCTACATTACAGGTCGAGTGTAAATCACAGTGTAAAATAAGGTGCCATCAGTTCACTTCCTGTTCCGCTGCATCTTTTTCCTGCAAGCCGTCATTAAAACACACACAAGCGCGAAATAACACATCATTCAGACCGGACCGAGCGGTATGAGGTCCGCTCTCACACTCACCCCGGTCCCGTTGTCACACACCACCACTTTCCTGCCTTGACTGTCCATGTTTCTACAGACTCGGTGAATCCGCCCTGATCTCAGCACCGCCGCCGCCGCTGCTGCTGCTGTCTTCGGCCAGGCGGAAGTCAGCAAGTCAGCGCCCTGCCCTTCACGCCCCTTCAAAGTAAAAGTCCGCCACGACGCTACAAAATAAAAGTTTTTTTTTAATTTTTACTATTTATAAATAAAAGTTACTTAAAATAGCACATACCTTTCACAGATAAGCTGGATCAGTGGTTCTCAAATGGTTTTTATCTTAGAACCCAGATTTTATTTATTACAAAATGTCCTTAAAATGTATTAATACCTCCATGAACTGTATAGTAGGCAATATGCAAAAATGATTAATAATAAATATTTTATTTCTATCCTAACTAAACATGATTATATGGTATGTTGCATTTTATTATTTGCATTTTTTTCACTTCTGTCCATGACCTGTTCAGAACAGACTACTGGGAAACAAGCTTGCAGATAAGTCAGGTAAACATATATAAATAAATAAATAAAATCACCACACATTTTTCTTTGTTATAATTTTGAAGGGCAGTTGAGAAAGAAAACGCACATGTAGCAGTAAAATGGATCCATGTCAGGTCTTAAAGTGACAGCAGCCTAATATACCTGCTGCCAAATTATGAGATAATATCAAAAATATCTATATGGCAGTTTTTGCCCATGGTATCGATGTCAAAATTGTGGCCAGTGAGCAAAAAAGTTAATGTCANAAAAAAAAAAAAAAAAAAAAATATATATATATATATATGTATATATTATACATATATATATATATAACTTTTTATATATATATTTATATTTAATATAAATGTGTGTTTGTGTATAAATTTATATATTTAAATTATATATATATTTTTTTCTGAAAAGGTTTCAAATTATAATATTTTTACATATTATATTATCCTACAATTATAAGATATATAGGATAAAAAAAACTTTTATCACAAATTTTTCATCATTTTTCTTTGTTCTAATTTTGAAGGACTTTTGTTAAAATTACACCAAAAACTCAAAGGCAAGCAGGCCAGTAGCTCTCCTGTTCAATGGATGCACAAAAATAGATAAAAATGCTAAATTATTCAGTTCAAACACTTGTTTAAAAAGAACTGTTAAGTTATTTTAAGGGCAGATACTCAAAGGGACAATTATGGATTTATAAGCAATTTACTTCTATCTTACATTTAATTCATATTTTCCATCTTCCAATTCTGAGAAAAAAAAAGAAAAGAAAAAAAAAAATTCCACAATAAACAGAAGTCCACACAGACAGGCAAATCACCCTCTCATCCACTGGTCCCATTGGGCATGTTCAGGAGAGAGAATTCAAAATGTAAAAAAAGAAAAAAGACAATCAAATATCTAAGATTATTCAAAAATGATTGTTCAAACAGTGACAGCAGTTCAGCTTCATCCAGTGCATCCTCAGACAGAACAATGATCAAATATACAAGTTGTAAAAATAAAATTAACAGCTTAAATAAGATTGAACAGTAACAGCTAATTTTTGTTGACCTGAATAAGCAAAAGCAAATCAGACATCAAATATTCAGACAGCTTCAAACTCAAATGCCACACCGTCTCCCAGAGCTTGAGGAGGTACTACAGCTGTGATTCCCCATAAGATATACAATTAAATAACAGAAAGCTGTAAACTGATGACAAACGCAGCACAACGATTTAAAACAAAAGCACACTCAGTTCAAACACGCAGCTGAGAGAGATTTATAATTTACACAACTTAGAAAACCAGGCATACAGCAACCAGGAGGTTTACTCAATGTCAATATTACCCACAACCCCTCCAATTCTATCCTTTTATAGAGAAAAACACTTAAAGTACCCGTTTACCTTCATAAAGACAGCAACACAACATCAGGATCATGTGTTCAGTGTGTGAGACAAACAGGAGGAGGTAAAACGTTAGTGTGCATGTGGCCAAATCAGTTGAAAATTGAGATAGAGAATTATCTCATAAATGAATCATTTATGAGATCATTTACCAAAGAAATGTAGGTGTCACCCCAAAATTATATTATGCATAAAGGAAATAAATCTTATTATTAGAATTATTATATTTTTACACTGATAATTAATGCATTTTCCTCTTAAAATTGTCATTACCATAATGCAAAACATGCTTATACTGTAATGCAGTGAATTGAAATCATACATTTTAAACTAAAACTTAGCATAAAGGCAGTGCAAAAACACGTTACAGTTTAAATAATGTAGCTTTTTACATCACATTATTGAGAATGAGAGTTTTTTGGCATTATGATAATGATAAATTGGAGGAAAATGTGCTTAACTGTCATGAAAATAATTCTTAAAAAATAAATGCACAACCTAATTTCTTAGTTTTGAAATATGAACCAGACAGGTTTTCCAAGAGATTCTCGATGTCAGGTGTGCATTATATTTTGCAGTGTACAGACGTGAAGAACAGCAGCTTGATGAAGTTGGGTGCAGCACCACTGGTGTGGGGTCTGTGTTTCATGCCATACGCTCCTCACAGGAGCACAAACTCATCTGTGCTTCCTCTCTTATTGTTCCTGCTCATTCTGTTGCATGAGAAAATGTTTGCAGGACCGTCCATGGAGCCCCCGCTCTGCCCCTCCAGTCCATAGTTCTGTCCCCTGCCCTCGACAAATGTAAAGATGGGATACTTCTCTTTAGAGGATGATAAAGCCTGGAAAAGATCAAAAAATAATTATATATAATCATCAGGTCTATCAAGAGATTACAATTTTTTATCTAATTAATTATACGATGTGGAGATTAATTAATCGCACATCAAATTTGGCTGAGAAATTACTCCCAAAAAATAATTTAAAGACATTATTGTGTTAAATGAGAAAAGCATCAAGTAGACATTACAAAAAGTAGCTTTAGGACAAAAATAAATATTTTATTTAGAATTTATTATACATAAACTTCAACGGCCATGAGGGTGAGTAAACGATGACAGAATTTTCATTTTTGGGTGAACTATACCTTTAATGGGTTATTTATTTATATGGAAAAATTATTATTATTATTTTTTTTTTTATGAAATGATACTCTAAATAAGAATCTAAAACTGCCAGTAGGTGGCGATAAATAACAACAATTAATAATTAACATGTTATTTTTTCCCATAACTAATTAATTAACAGCTCTCATAATTATATATATATAAAATTATGAGGGCTGTTGATTTAATCCTGTTTGTTGTTGTATATATAATAATACACAGAGCTATAATGAACACACATGTTCTAATTATGTGTTTATTAGAGGTTGAATTCAAATCAAATACTGCCAAACTGCCCATACTACTTCTGAATAGGATGTCTACTTCATAAAATGTATGAAAATATGGAAATATGTGGTTCAGATCAAATAAATGGAAGAGCCCTTAAATGGTCAGTAATGGAGCTTGGGTGTCATCTAGTGAAAAAGTTTGGTACTGCGCCCAAACAAAATCTTACTGAAAGCTCAGTTTTTAAATATTTCAACCTAAAATTTGGAATGTTGACTTTTTTGGCTTTTATTTTCTTGCAGTTTAAGAGAAAAACATGCTTTGTAATATATTATTATAAAATAAACAATTATATTTTTACATTTACATAAACTTCTATAACTTTTTTCTTTATTTCACTTTTATAATTTATTTCACTTCTACAATAATCTGACTAGTGTCTTTTTTTAAAACAAGACCAACCTTAGGTCTAAATAAAATTAAATGTAATTATAAATTGTAAATTTTTTGGAGGAATAGTTTCACTTAATATTTAACCGTATATTCAGTGAAAAAAATAAAGTGAAAAAATAAACAAACTATAAAAATAAACAAAAATGCTCACACTGTTAAGAATATTCTGGCATTATTATTAGTTTATGAAACATTTTCTTACTGATTCAAACAAACAAAATAGTTGCTAACTGTATACTGAATTAGATCCAGACTTGAGAAAGTCTAACAAAAATATTTTATTTTATAAAGTGCATAGTGCAAAAAAGTGCAAAGTGTAAGTGAATTAAAAGCACGTTGCTTTTTTCAGTGCCCACCTTCACTTTCTATGCAATTTATAACATAAAATATTTTTGCTAGACTAGATCTAATTCAGTGTGAGGTTAGCAACTCCTTTGTTTGTCTGAGGCAAAAGTATTTTTACCTACTTGGAGTGCAACAATTTCTCCTAGTGCAACTGATTCAAACAAGAGACTCACTTCACTGACCGCGGAGCACAACGACTCAAAGTCTTTCTTGGTCTGTGAGTAGAACCCGATGGTACAGCTGGGATCCATGCGACTGAAGTTCATCTTCCTGGGTGAGTTACAGTGAAAAGACTACGAGAGAAGAACAATGGCACTTCAGTTTCTCCAAACTATGAAATTAAAATGTCCTCTGATGCAAATATAATGTTTTGTTTTTTTCTGTATGAATTAAGAGGGTTGCTTTCAGTCTCACCTCCAGAGAGAAGTTGCCTTGGGTGACGTCCACCACCGGCTGACAGTAGTGTGGGTCTAGATACAATAGCTGCTCATCTGGAAGACAGAGAGCAGTCAATCAGAGAGCAGACAGGAACACAGTAACCAATCAAAACATAGTTCTTAAGAGACACATACCTTGAAAGCCAATAAAAAACAGAGAATGCTTGGGTTTTCCTCCAATAATTCCTATACAGCATTTTAACTTGAGAATGTTCTAGAAAAGGAGAGATTGTTCATTTAAAACAAATTACAACATAAGGCCATTTATTTAAGTAATTAAAAAAGTTATATTATTCTAAAGTAATATATGTTATATAGCTATATAAAAATAAATAAAATAAAATAAAATAAAAATAATTTTGGCCACTTTGCAGAGTGATTTAATTATTATGGAAGCTTGTTTCCACCATGGAATAAATAAATAAATAAGGTAAATGTCAACATAAGGCCATTTATTTAGGTAATTAAAGTTATATTATTCTAATGTAATACTTAACTATATATCTTAAAAACAAAACAAAATTAATCAAAATTAAATAAAATACAATTTATTTGGCCAGTTTTCAAAGTGATTTAATTATGAAGTATTATTTTAATTATATCCACCATAGAATAATAAAAAATTACTTCTTTTTTTTTTTTAATTGTTGAAATTACTTTAAATTTTTTACTCTGTATTCATATTTTTTGTATTAGTGAACTCATGTGCAGTACATGTACCTTAACACACTCAATGTAGGAGGGGTTTAGTGATTCTCCTCCGAGCCGTACTGGCACTAGAATGATTACTGATTTCCATCCTGTGCCACTGGACTCGGACCGCTCTGTCAGGGGCGACTCACACAGCCGCATGACATCTCCTTTATATACTGCAAAACACACATAAGCAGAAGTATGAGATAAACATCATTTACAGACATGTACGGGACCTGTAAGTTTCAGATTTTGTAAATGCACATGACTGAAGGTGAAGACTCACCAGTGCAGTCCTGTGCCACGTATACAGCAAGGTTGTGAAACTCAGCAGTTCTAGCCACTGCTTTTCTGGTAGAAGAAAAGACATTATATAACAGTCATAAGTAACACAGTTCAGTTCAATATACACTGATGTTCAGTTGTTTTCCTCTCACCTCAGCATATGTGCCACTACGGACGGGCCGTACCAGTCCCCTGCCCTCTTCCCAGACTCCTTTCCCAGCTCCACCAGCTGGTGGACGCCAAACGGAGCCGAGGGATGGTCCCCAAACAAAGACACCACCTTCCTGTGTAAAGCCTCCACCTGAGGGTCATGGGTGGCTGCAGAGCATTGATCCGGGGTCCGTCTATGACTCTCACCGCTGCCAGAGCTGAGGTCCCTCTGGGGAATGGGGCTGGTCCAGGAAGAACTAAAGGAAGGCAGGGACATGCCAGCCGGGCGGGAAGGAGAGCGGGGCTTCAGCACCTCGAAATCAACGTCTGACAGCGGATGACAGTCTGACCACCTCCAGTCTGGGACACAGAGAGCAGCATGTAAGCAATTATATTTTATATATTTTTTTTTAAAGAAATTAATACTTTTATTCAGTAAGGATGCATTAAACTAATCAAAAATGACAGTAAAGACATTTATAATGTTACTAAAGATTTATATTTTAAATAAATGCTGTTATTTTGAACTGTGTATTCATCAAAGATTCCTGAAATAATAATTTATCACCGTTTCCACAAAAAATGAAGCAGCACAACTGTTTTCAACACTGATAATAATAAGAAATGTTTCTTGATCAAATCAGCATATTAGAATGATTTCTGAAGGATCATGTGACACTGAAGACTAATGATGCTGAAAATTCAGCTTTGATCACAGGAATAAATTACATTTTAAAATATATATTCAAATCAAAGTTATTTTGGGATAGTTCACACAAAAATTATTTAAAAAAATATCTTCTTTTGTGTTCAGCAGAAGAAAGAAACTCAAACAGGTTTGGAACAACATGAGGTTGAGTTATTGAAGACATCATTTTAATTTTTTGGTGAACTATCCCTTTAAATTGTAATAATATTTCAAACTATTACTGCATTTATGATCAAATAAAAAATACAATGTTAGTGAGCTTAAGAGACTTCTTTCACAAACATTAAAAAAAACGTACTGATCCCAAACTTTTGAACAGTAGTGTATATATTAATACACTTGAACGAACAGACTATATTACTTAACTACAGCTGTGATTATTTATGGTTAATAAAACTAATTATATACATTTAAGCGAAGTAAGGAAGTTTTAGACACTCTTTGCATCATTAATGTATTGCTTTATAGGTTGCACTTTACAGTAAGTGCACTTTCAATGCACTTACAGTGTACTTAACATGGTAATAAGGTAACTACACGGGTTCATTAAGTTTAGGGGTAGGTTCAGGGCTATTACTTAGTTATAACCCTGTTATTGTAATTACTACAAAGTATGTTCATGCAAAACTGGACTGTATAATAAAGTGCTACTGCTTTATTTCCTGCATTTAATTTACATGCAAACAAATGTGAAAGTAGGTGAGACCTGGTGGCAGGAGGTGCTGCAGTAACCCCTGCGCCAGCAGCATTTGTCCACTGCGCAGCATGCAGCCCCAGCCGCAGTCTGTGGTCAGGCTGGATCCCTCAAGCTGAGGAAACTCCCTCCTGTAGGTGAGCCACACGCATGACACAAACACCTGCCGGAAACGCTCCACCTCATCTGAGAACGAGATGCGGGGAGAATACAACCATCTCAATACAACAGCATCACATTTTAATAAATATTGTTGTATCAATTCAAGCTGAAGTATGTAATATAAGTCTCTGGTGTGAGAAAAAACACACCATTTTTGTGTGTGTCCCTTTAAATGCAAATGAGCTGCTGCTCCCGGTCCCCTTTCCAGAAGAGGGCGGAGCTTTAACAGCTTTAACGCTTCGGTTGCTCAACAACAACAAAGCTGGAGAATCTCACGAAGCCAAAATGAGTAATGGTGTTCAGCCTTACATTGTTCAAACCGGAGTAGGACACTGATGGAGAGGAAGAAGTTCCAACATTTAGAACGCATCTGGACGTTTCTGAACGGTTAGTGGATAAATTTATGTAGTTGATTCAACTCATCGACTAGCATGTGCCGTCATGTTAATCTTTTGTGCAAATCCAGCGTTGAATTGACCTTCGTTTGTGAAGCGCCCCCTTTGTTGTGTGTTCTCGGGGGCAGGGTTTATGTAAATTTTAGGGTTAGTGATGTCGCCAACCTGGGAAGAAGCTCGTTGTAGTCTCTACCAGCCGTTTGTTGTAGTCCTTAAAAAGCAATTTCTTTCAAAACTTTGCAGATGTTGTTTATGCTCTAACATCAACATTACACACTAACTAAAGTAAAAAAAAAGTGAAATCATAATCAAGGACCCCTTTAAAATACTTTCTCAGGCAGATCACATGACTCACCTTCACTATTGAACACATAGGACTGACCCAGGAGGAACAGAGGGGAGGTCTTGTTGAAGGTAGTTTTAGATTTCACAGTCCAGCCTGAGTAAAAAAAAAATGAAGACAGGAACTTAGACGGAGATACAGTCAATGATATTTGATGTGGCCAGTTTTGAACATGTGCTTCTACATCTGACTTCATAAATAGCCTGGGAAAAAAGGAACAACCGTTTGTGTCATTATTTTGTGTCAGTCATAGAAACCAGTTCTCAACAATCTTAATCATGTGCATGAAAACCAACCATATTTGACGTTGTTCCAGGCCGACATGAACTTGGCTTTCAGGCGATCCACTTCATCGGGCTCTCCAGAGCCTTCTCTGATGCCGTCGGGCACTGGCCCGTGGCCGTTGTGGTGTCTGGACTGCGCTGAGGGCTTGTCATCATGAGCTCCACCGCTCACCATGTACTGAACGGCACTGGGAGACACGGAGTTCATGGTTCAGGCTGGATACAGCAGCATTACAGAAGAACGTCAGCCTGAAAGACAGAGAAAGAAAGAGAAACCTTGATATGAGAGGTTCCTTAAATTCTTGGTATATTTTTGATATCATGAGGTATCAATAGTTCCTTGAATTTTCTGAAACAGAACAGCTGTGCTATGACATTAAGCTGGGATTTTCAGAACTCAAAACCTATAGTCCAAAAAAGCATTTACTGAGAAATGCCTCACTTTGAGATCTGATTTCTGACAGAAACATTAACATGTGATGCTCACAATCACATAATCAGTGATGCCTATTGATGCTAAGTATATGTAATATGAAAAAAAAAAATAGGTTAAAGGCACAAGATGTAGTTTTTCACCACTAGAGGTCGCCTATTCAAAGCAAAGGCATAGCTTGATGATGCTGAGATTGAGCGCGGAATCATGGGAGATGTCGTCTTCACCTCAGCCAGTAGAAAACGATCGGGATGGGACTCATGGATGAGATTATTAATGTTACTGTATTATGAAGCAGAGCACGGAGCGGAGCTGAACGAGGCCGCTGGAGCGACTGCTAATGAGAGACGAGCGCGACACACCGATCGAGTGCAGAGAGACAAGGTCAAGCATATGACGCACCTCTGTTTATCATATTAGATACATTTGAGTGTGTTGAAAATTATGTTATAACGCTACTCTGTGCGTTCACTCGGCAGCTGCTGTGAGACACTGTTGCACACTGCAGTAAGCTAGATCGATTTTAGAATATCATATTGATATAATCAAAGAATAAGACTAAACTTGTTGAACTATATAACAATTATTAGTTTTCTGTCAATGAATGTATCCAAACAGTTGTTCCCTTGTCTAATAAAACTTAATATATTAAAGCGTCTTTGGTGTTTCCATGGTTTCTACGAAATAAAACGCAAAGTAATGCAGGTATGACATCATTGATAGGCGACTCACGGACATGGTCCGTGTCCTGGTTAAAATTGCTTATTTCTCTGGATTTAAATATTCTTGGAAACATTGGGATAATGCAAGTACACAAGTCAACAAAATATATAACACTGTTCTAGTGGTTTTTGGATATTTTAATCCAAAATTAAAATAAATAATAATAAAACATTTTTTAATAAAAATTTTACATATTGTGCCTTTAAATACTAGGAATGCAAGATATATCGGTACCATATCAGTTATCAGAAATGTTTTCATTTATTGATATCAGCCGATAATGGATATTTAATTGTGCATGCTCACTTGCTCATTTAGAACACACATTAACACTAGTTAATAAAAACAAAATAAAACAAACAAACAAACAATCCAAAAAAAAGAAATGAAAGCGCACCGGGGTTTCAAGGAAATAGTATCATGGAGATTGCATGTATACCATGGTAATACAATGGTATTCTACAGTAACATGAAGCACCATGTACTGGATATTGATAAGGATGCTTGTTAGAGATTGCACTCAAACAAAGCAATTTAAAACCTATTTTAGAGCTGATCCTAAATAGAAAAAATGACACACATACACTACCGTTCAAAAGTTTGGGGTCGAATTTTTAATATTTTTGAAAGAAGTCTTCTGCTCACCAAGGCTGCATTTATTTGATGAAAATACAGTAAAACAGTATAATTGTGAAATATAAAAAATAACTTTTCTATTTGAATATATTTTAAAATGTGATTTATTCCTGTGATCATAAAACTGAATCCAGTCTTCAGTGTCACATGACCCTTCAGAAATCATTCTAATATGATGATTTGATGCTCAAGAAACATCTATTGTTATTATCAATGTTGAAAACAGTTTGCTGCTTCATATTTTTGTGGAAACAATGATAAAAAAAAATTTTCAGGATTCTTTGATGAATAGAAAGTTCAAGCATTTATTTGTTTTTACACTTTTGCTACATTACAAATGTTTTTACTCTCACTTTTGAACAATTTAATGCATCCTTGTTGAATCAAAGTATTAATTTCTTAAAAAAAAAAAAAAAAAAACTTACTGAATCCAAACTTTTGAATGATAGTGCTGTATATATATATATATATATATAAAATAATTTTTCCAAGCCTGGAAATAACAGTTTAACTGTTGTCTAAGACTGTGGGAAAGCATGCATGTAATTACCATGGAACATACAAATCAAACAATCAAGAAGTCACGCAACATTAATTGCTGACTGCGACGTGACGTCACAATAGACAGCATTCAAAGGAGAAAACATTCCACCTGTGTGTTACACAAACAAACAAGCTGTGTGGGAAACGACTCTGTCACATGAGCCCTGACCGAGGACAGGTGTGGCGACTGACGGCCACAAGCACACATTGCAAATAAGGAATATTCTGACTTCCCTTTTCTTTGTTTTCTAAAGGAAGTTTGAGCTTACCGTATAACAGAGGGAAATGAGGCAATGCCATCAGTTTAGAATGAGAGACGACGTCACTGTGCAATAATGCACATTCTAAAAAAACGTCCACCATTCTAGAACACTAGACTGCTTGGGGAAAGTGGATACATGTGAATTGTAAGCCATGTGACCACTGAGCGCTCAGCAGAAAAAGGCCATCTCAATCCCTTTAGCATACTACTATCCCACATTAATTAAATAATACTATTCCTGCAGTATGCAGTATGTATACAGCGTACAGTATGTACATTTTCTGTATGCGCAGATTAGAATACTTGCATAATCTATTACATCTGTCAAAATGTGCAGTGCATAACTGATTACATTCTTTCCCACAATGCAATGCGCTTGTGTCCTGACCTACTATGAATATTAACCTTTTTTTTTTTGACTGCCAAAAGGTTTACACAAACTAGACTAGACTCACTGAATTCAACATGTAGCTTATTTAAGTCACGTGACACGCATTTAGCATACTAATGTTTGAAACGTTTTGTGTCACGTGCTGCTTAATGTTTCACGTAGCATTGTAGAAAGAAGTAGGCAGTATATCGTATATATAATGCACATTTTGGAGTAAGAAGTACGCTAGTATTTCATTTCGAACACAGCCTAAGAGGAAAATCCAGTTTTCTGTGGATGAATGTGCAATAATTTCGTTGGAAATAAGTCATACATTTTTTTTTTAACTGAGTAATCGCCGAAAACCAGTCACGATGCAGCTTTTAACACCACAGAATTACGCAAATAACGCAGCCTGATTTCAGTACTGTGTAAAATATTTTAAAATGAAGTATGAAGAGAGATATCACGTATCTGGAAATGTATCGACTGAACTCCAAAAGTCATTTTAGCAAGCTAGACTAAACATTTAAAAGCTTGGCCGCGTTACCTTCACGTTAGACCCGGCATGTTTGATGTTCCGGATATTTTCCGACTTTTCCTATAAACAGTCAACGGCGTCCAGCTGCACGAACGCTTGTCTGGATGTCTGGCAAGGACAAGCGCTGTGCGAGACCGAGCTCAGGCCTCCTCAGGCGCCGTCATCTCGGCGAGGATCGATTAAAGCTGTAGTCATGAGTTCCTGCTTCTATACAATCTTACGCGGCTGTCGAACTGTCAGCTGAGATGAATAGTGTATAAAACAGCGAGCGATTAAAGCAGTATGCAACCACTTCCTGTTGTCATTGCGGATACACACCCTCGATCCGCCCACCAAGCGACGTGATTGGCCAGGTTTGACAGTTGCCGTTTGATGATTGGACGATCGACACGTACGAGAATCTGTAGTCAATGAATTTTATATTATTCTATTTTCATTTATTTATTTAATAAATAAAGTAAAAAATATGTACGAATAAATTAATACAAAATTAAAACAGTTAAAAGTTTGGAGTATCAAAAGGAAAGAAATTATGCAGTTAGCGAATTTAATTATTAATTTGAATTAATTATAAATTAATTAGACCAATTTACTATTTTTCACTATTTTACAGTCTTAAAGTAATTTTGAAAAATATTTAATACATAAATCAAACTTTGGTTTGGTAAATTGTTAACC
>RJVU01037554.1:4336206-4365738 GCA_003731715.1 Anabarilius grahami | reverse complement strand
ATCTTAGATAATATATTAATAAAGGCCTTCTGAAGCGAAGCGATGCGTTTGTGTAAAAAAATATCAATTTTTAACAAGTTATGAAGTAATCTAGCTTCCGCCAAACCGCCTTCCGTATTCTTCAAAAAGCTTACGCTGTACGTTCTGCGCCTTCCCTATTCAAATTACGGAATTGACGCGACGCCAGTTCCGTTTTTTCCGTAATTTGAATACGGAAGGCGGTCTGGCGGAAGCTAGATATATTACTTCATAACTTGTTAAATATGTATTTCTTTTTTTACACAAACGCATCACTTCGCTTCATAAGGCCTTTATTAACCCTCCGGAGCCGTGTGGAATATGTTTATGTTGGATGGAGACACTTTCTTCAGCTCATACTCGTTTGGTAACGCAAACTGCCTCTTTATTAATATTTCTACGATTGTGTTCGTCAGAAAGAAGAAAGTCATATACACCTTGGGTGGCGTGAGTAAATCTTTGGGTAATTTTTGAAAGTGAATTAATCCTTTAAGTTCCAGACTTTTCCATGCAAATCCTCTTGAATGTTAAAAAATAAAAACATACTCTGAATTCTGTTTTGTACTGATGTATACTAATGTATTTAATTTTGTTATATATAATGTATAATTTTGTTGTACTGTGAAGGATTACGTAAGCTTTCCTCTGAGAAGAAAAAAAAGTGGTCAGGCATTCACAACTAGTAGTATTAATCAGTAAAGGGTCATGGTAGTGTTATGCTTTGTTTACATTTGAGTAAATTCTGCTTGCAGAGCACTAATAGCATCAACATTGTGAACATCACTCAGTATGATAACAGTTATTGTATTTGTAATGTTAACTAATAATTCGTAACTCATACTGTGATAAGGGAGGACAAATGCTCAGTGACCAAAGTGACCAAAGGTCAATGTTGACTTGACAAAAAAATCTTGATGAACTTTCCTGTTTGAGTTTAGTAGGTTATTCTCTAAAGCAAATAAAAGAAGCATGTCATTTTATACAATACCTCTTTATTAATTGACTACACACACTGCACCTCAGTTAATGGATCATTGACATTTGCAGTAAGTAAAAGTGATGTACAGAACCAAATAAATAGATTCATTCATTTCAACGCAACCTGTCCAAAACGCCACACCGGTGATACAAGATTCTCCTCATTTCAGGACATTCACATTACAACAGAGTCTCTTTATTTACCTCTATGTACAGTATTGTACAGAATTTTGGACAGTTCGTTAAAGCAACTATAAGAACGTATAAAATAACTACATCTGACATGAAATAAAGTGCATTCTCAAAAGATCACATCTTAGGAAATTACATTAAAAAACAGAAATTTCTCAAACAAACACAAACACTTAGGAATATATTTTGACATATGAGTGGACAACATACTTTTAATATGTGTGGATTCTTGTTTTTCAGTTCACTCTGTGAATCTATTCTGCAGAGGAAATCAAATCATTCAAAAGCGAGTAAGACACAGGGGTTAACAGTACAGATTGACTGAACATTAGTTGGTTCCTCTCGCATTCGATCAGCTATAACAGTCACATGGTATAAAGTGGAAACATTCAGGCCAATGAAGTGTTGGTCGCCTTTAACCACAACCGAGAAGTCATGCATGGGAAAGGGCCGAATATGACAAGAACTATGAAACGGTACAAAAAAAACAACAACATTTTTTTTTTGGTGGGTGGGTGGGGGGTATTGTTACAAACTTTACATTATTTTCATAAATCTTTATTTTGTGCATATGTCATCATCACATCCATTTCACTGATATATCCAAATAACTCTCTGTGTTGAGTTTCTGTATAATACAATAAATGAACATATTATGCTTTTAATAGATATAAAGAAATCTTTACTAACACCAAAACCAGATATGAAACAGCAAAAGATAGGCTATCTGAGATGAAAGTGCTGCTTGAGAGATAAACAGCATCAGAATACATTTACGGAAGGATTAATAGAT
The DNA here is from genome assembly GCA_003731715.1 of Anabarilius grahami. Taxonomy (NCBI): domain Eukaryota; kingdom Metazoa; phylum Chordata; class Actinopteri; order Cypriniformes; family Xenocyprididae; genus Anabarilius; species Anabarilius grahami. Next base: position 4,363,757 of record RJVU01037554.1, on the reverse strand, counting down.
ATCTGACTGTCTATCCAAAGGCATTATCATGCTACGGTATGAAATACAAGTAAATAAAGCACTCTTGGTCTCGTCACTGATTGCAACTGACTAATACCACCATGTTAATGTAAGGTGTAAAATAGCGACAGTGTCCCTGTTAGCCATCAGATGTCAGTATAACACCATCCGTAGACCTTCTTCACACAGCAGCGCCATCTTTGATTTTTAACGGAAATGAAGGTGAGGCTGTGAGGGAGACAGAGGCCTACATCTCTTCAGAGGGTTGTACTGTTATTTAATATGTTTTTGGATTGTTCTGCTGACGAAACACTGCAAACATATCTTTCCAAGAAATTTCAGTAGACAAAAACATGAGCTGTGGAAAATCCTAAGTGATTTAGGAGTTTAATACAGCTCTTTACAGTTGGCGCCATTGAAAACGCGGTAAATCTGTTCCTCACAGCCTCGTTTTCACACCTAACATGGCGCTGCTCTGAATAAGGTCTATTCCTGCCACACCTAAAATCATGATAAAATCATGTCCTCATCACGATACAGTTGTGTTATATTTAGTTATAATGCTCATTTATACACAGCATTAATAAATAAATGAAGTTAAAAGCATGATCCAAAAACACACTGCAACAAAAAATGACCTTCTTACTTAGATTTTTTGTCTTGTCTTAAATATCTAAAACTTCTTAAATCAAGACGCATTTTCTAGACAAGTAAAAATTGCCTTGTTTTCAGAAAAAAAAAGGAGGTCAAAATTAAGTGAGTTTTTGCTTAATAAAAGCCAAATAATCTTGTTTTTGGTTTGAAATAAGATTTTTTTGCTTACCACATTGGCAGATTATTTTGCTTGTTTTAAGCAAAAACTCACTTAATTTTGACTTATTTTTTCTGAAAACAAGACAATTTTTACTAGTCTAGAAATTGCTTCTTGATTTAAGAAGTTTTAGATATTTAGACTAGAAACAAGATAAAAATTCTAAGTAAGAAAAGCATTTTTTTTGCAGTGCAATAATGTCCTTATGTTTTATAATTTGACTAAAGTGTCAAAATCTGATAAATGACTGAAAATGCTTAAAAGCAGTTGATTCCTTTGAATACACAAATATTTTTGTCTTCTAAAATTGTTTACAAATTAGATTTACTTGATAATACTGAGACAAATGCAGTTTATACCATTTAGTTATTATTTTATACCATTTCTTTACCATGTTTTACTACTAATACCATAGATACACTATGGTTACCGTAGTAAACCCATTCATCTTTACGTTCAAGTGATGTTTCAGAGGCTTTACAAATTGAAAAAAAAAAAAAAAAACATCAGTCACATCCCTACAAACATTTATGTTTTGCATATGCTGAGGTGAAAAAAAAAAATTACTTACAAACAAATGTTCACTGATATTTTCTTTGCATGGTAGTGAACAACATTCAAATCACAAAGAAACGCCAACAGATGGCAGGCTACACCAGGTTGCCATGACAACAGTGACATTTACTGATGCTTGACTAACTATAGAATATATTTACCATACAGTCTCTACAACCATCATAAATATGCTGATCCAACAATGTCTGTAATCAGGACCTGTTATGACACATGAAGGATGTCATTTAAAATTGTGATATGCATTATCACTTCAAAACGTAAGGTTCTTAATTTATGGTCTTGTTTTGAATAGTCACTGCACTTTAAACATATCCAGTGCCTTGCACAGATGTTCAGGCACTTAACCAAATTCTCTCATTTTACTGATTTACAAAACGTATTAGCATTTATTTCAACACACAGCTATTTTTGAATTGCTGTCAAGGGAGAAAGCTGCTCTCTTTGCAGCCAGATGGTGTAGTTATGACATGTATCAGTAGAGGCTAACTGCTCCATGCTAACCGGCCAAACCATGTCCTCTTGCTTTAAACAGATAAGAAACCCTACAGCTCAAGAATTATTATTCAGGTAGTGCATATGACACTTGAGCGCTAGAGTCAGAGTGAGGTCAACAAGGAGAATTCAGTAGCACAGAATAGAGTCAAGAGCTGTGCATAACCTACATGCGAGAAAGAGTCAAATCTGTCTTTTAACAGCTGCTGGATATTTATAGAGAAAATGTGAGGCTTGAAACATACTCTAGGCAAGTATGTAAACATAGAGATGCTTGACAGTGCATTGCAAGAGAGATCCTGCTGAACATTCAGAACATCCTGCAAGCTTTATTTGTGCATTGTGTTCTTAAATGTGATTACAATTCATAATGCTGCACAAATATGCATTGCACTCTTTGTTGCTGCAGGATGCGCTATAGTGGCCATTAACATGAACTGTCTTCTATATGATCAGATAAACTATTTTAACTACTGTCACATTGCAACATTTTCCTTTTAGCTGGGCCAGATAGGATATGTTTTTGTTTGATTTGACAAAAATGGCTAAATTTAGCTAAAGAAGTGACATTTATGATATTCAGATTGATAAAAGCTGTACTTGCATGGCTGCTGAATGCACCAACTTGCCTTAAAGGGCCTTTGATATGTACCTCAGAAGGCATCAAGCTATCATTGCAGAAAAAGATGGCTTAGCAAACATTAAATTGAAGACTGAATGCTAAATGCAAACCTTTGCTTGAAAATTAAAATAGCAAATCAAAAAAAATGTCAACAATTTTAACATTTAGCATTTGTAATTAATGAGAGAATCTGTATAATGAGAGAATTGGTCAAAGGCCCATTCACACCAAGAACAATAACTATAACGATAACTATATTAGCGCCCACACTAGCGGACGATATCATTGTTTATTCTAAACGCGTTGCCTGCCGCTTTAAAAGCTTGAGCTCTTTAAAGTTGTAATTGGATTCTGATTGGCTGTCAATGTTTTTATCGTTCATCAGCTGGAAAAACTCGTTCTGAAAGTGGTTCCAACGATATAATTTCTCTGTGCCGTTATTGTTATAGATGTGGTGTAAACTCTGCTATTCTTTTGTATTTAGAACGATTTTTAGAATATTTATCATTATCTTTATAGTTATCATTCTTATTGCGAACAGGCCTTTAGAGTGAATTTAATGAGGGGAATGAATCTACAGTTTAGCCAACATCCCCTACATGGCTTAAGTAGTATGCGCTAGCTGCTAATGGATATGCTAAACCTGATTAGACACTCCCGAATAAGGTACAAGCCAAAAAACAGCTATGGAAGTGTCTTTGATGAAGTTCTGTCTATGCCAAATACTTGTCATTAACTTGAACAACTCTTTTCAGTTTTTGTGTTTTAAGGAAACTATGTGGTTGGTCACCTTAGAAAATGTAGGAACATTGTTTTGGTGTTCACAGTATTCAGCATTGTTTGATCTGTTAAAGCACTTTGCGCTTGTAATTTTTTTACTTTGTTGCATAAGCACCACAAAACATGCACCCATTCACCTTCTCACAAACACCCAACACACATTCTTGTATAATACATCTATCATCATTTTCTGACACAGCTCTGCATGTACAATAAATAACAGCCTTTAAAATAACCTTGGAGTTGTTGTCCTTTGCTCAGCGTAATATGATTTAGTCACTTGTTTTCACTGGCTGGAAATGTCCACTATCTAAGTGCTCAGAAACATCAAATTCTGCTAAACCCCCATAAAAAGCATTTATCTTTCCAACTAGCTCAAGAGCCATTCTTAGGAGTAATGACAGTCTTCACCTGGGGAGAAGTGCTAGTAGGACTCTGACTGGAACCTTTGGAGCTTGGCTTACTCCCAGAAGCAGGCTCAATTCTTCCTGGTGCAGAAGCCTGGGTGACCTCCAACAATTTGCTGGTATCTTTGGCCTTGGGCCCCTCCTGAGTTCCACCTTTACCAAGCCCTATAGATTTCCCTGTGCTTGTCAACTGTGTAACCATACCAGGTCTTTCACCAGGAGACTGAGGTTGAGATCTGGGAAGATCAGGAGGCACTCCAGTTGGAGAAGGAGTAGGAGATGGAGAGTGTTCCTCAACAACCTCCAAGAGACATTTGTCCTCCCAATCAAATGTTCCACGGTAGCAGCTGACCGGAGCCAGGCCCTTGTCCTGCCGAAGTTTTCCCAAAACAGTGCACTGTGTCTGGGGTGGNTGTGTCTGGGGTGGGTGGGATGGGACAACCCCTTTGGATGGAGCTACGGTAGTTCTCACCCTGACATCTGAAGTTCTGGTATGGGGATCTAATACTCCCTTTTTGAGACCCTCTCCGTCACCTGATCCCTTACTTGCTTTGGTTACCTCTGTGCTTGTGGTCTTCCCAGGAGCACTACATGGTATACTTGGCTTGGCTAAGGTTGAAGTCTTCCCAACTTCTGGTTTCACTTCTTTCTTCCCAGTATCCTTTCCCCCTTCTTGTTCCAACATGTTTTTGCTGATAACACCTGATGTACTCACTGAGCATGAAGGCTTAGTAGTTCCTTGTGCCTGGCTTTGGGGAATCTTTGTAAGACTTCCTTTGTCATCAATTCCTGCTTCCCGGATAAAACTTGGATCTGTTGTTTTGGCAGACGGGGAAGACGCTGTGGTCAGAGGCGATGGAATGGAGGTAACTACACTATACTTTGACTCTGATGCTACTGGAGAAGATTTGGTCAATGGAGGCTGCCAAGTTTGGGGTTTGGCTAGGCAACTTTCCTGTAGAGTAAAAGGGGGCCGCTGAGATGCTTCAAAACTTGGAGATTTTTTACTACCAGGTGGAGTAATCTCTTTGACCACCCCTGGTTTAGCTTCACTAGCTTGACTTGGTTCACCAATCCTCTCCTTGTCTCTATCTCTTTCTCTCCCAGCAAGCAAAGCATCTCTACTCAAAGGTGACTCCTGCCTGCCAAGTTTCCTGACCGGCTTCAGAACGCCTGTTTCAGGTGATGACGGGGTCGGTTGTGTGGGTGAAGGAGAAGTTGTTGGGGCAGATGCCAGATTCTCACCCTCAATTTCCACCAAACTCTGCAGGCCAAGCTCACAGTGGAAACCATCCTTTCTATAATCCGAATGTCCAACCTCCAAACTGTGCTTCCTCATCACCCCAATCCCACCTTTCTTTTCAGATGAAGATGAAAGCGGTGACCCAAGTTTCTCTGCTGACTGCACTCTTTTGAGTAGCGGCGATCTGGGTGGCTCTGCGCTCTTGGGTCTAGGCCTTATGATCGGTGGGGACGAGTGTAGTTTGGCAGGAAAGGTTTGGGTGGTGTTGGAGCTTCCCACTGTGTGCCCAGGCAAAGGAGGTGGCGAGGATTGAGTTGGGGATGGTGTATGAGCCAGCGGAGACAAAGGAATGTTGCCAGCAGACTTGCAGCGAGCTGAACGATATTGGCGGTGTAGTTTGGGGGAAAGTCCGTGCAGGGAGCTGGGCCTCATATGCTGGGTTGTTGCGGGGGAATTTGGGGTACTGGTGGCAGGAGAGCTGTTCTGGGAGGAGGCACCTGGGTCAAGAAGATCAAAAGCCAGGGTAGACAATCAAAATTGTGTCCATTAAACATTTTCATTGTTAGTTTTATATCATAAAATATGCTTTGATCTACTCACCAAGGTGGGAAGACTCGGGGGTTGAGCGGTAGCTCTGGGTTGGGGAGTGACCGGACAGACTGTGTGTTGGAGAGCCAGGAAGACTATCGCTGGATGACAGGGACCGGTTCAGAGAAGACAAACTACGGCTTGTATGCAGCAGGTTGGACTGCTTTGTTATTTTGCGGAACAAAGATCCACGCCTCTTACTGTGAATGATCATGGAAGGAAAAAGACAGAGGTAAGAAAAAAGATTCTCTTTATATTGACGATCTTTACAAATGGAGGCACATTATACCTCTCTTGTCCCTCTTTCACCGTCCTCTTACTGCGTCTAGCCATCTTGGACTTGTAACTAGACTTGCGTGCTGGTCCCACTTTAATGGATGTGTTCTCAAAGGGCGTGGTGGTCAAGGTCACCTTGTTTCCACTCTGAACGAAGATAAAGCAAAGAAACATGTTCACCTGTTTGATTCTCTATCAGTGAATCTTTCTCAAATCATGTGGATTCTTGAGACCAGGTGTGTTACTACTTTTCCAAGTGGTCTAACTTGTGATTTTTGCCTTGCTGATGAGAACATCTCATGCAATCTCATGTCTCACCTTAAGTATAAGCTCTACCACCTCGGTATGGACCAATCCATGCACAGATTCACCATTGACATGAGTGATGAGGTCACCAGCACATAGTCCTGCCTCCTGGGCAGGGCCTCCGTCCTCCACATGCTGTGATTGGATAAGGACAGAATTACTAATTATTGCATCAATAAAACTATTGCTGCATTTCTGTTCTATACTCATCCAACATTATCCCATAGTCTGTTGCTTTCTCACCCAGACTATGTGGTGCACACTGTAGACGTCAGTGTCTCCAATGTAGACCCGAATGGCACGGAGTGTGAACCCATACTTTTTGCCAGAGCGGTGGATGGTGATTGGTGAACGGAGCACCATGACTGTAGGGCTGTAATCACGGCTGGGAGAGGAGTCTCGCGATGAGGGGTTGGACGAGAGAGACCGTGGAGACATAGGACTGGCAAGTGGAGAGCTACCGTGCTGCTCAACTAGATATAATATAAAAATGCCGAAAGTGAAAAGCTAAGATTTTTAGCATTATGTTATAAGCGATATATATACATATTTACATATATAGTTTTTTTTGTTGCTCGTAACAACTAAGCACAGCATTTCTGCATTACGGTAATGAGAATTGGAAGAAAAATGTATGAAAATAATGTCACAATGTAAAATCTCATAACAGCGCTCACAAGGAATGGATAGCTCCCCCTTGTGATTGGAGGCTGAACTTTACCTCCGGGTATGATGACAGACAGGGCGGTGGCAGATGCAGATTTGATGACCTTGTTGCTGGGACGTGAGGTGCGTTTCTCCCCATCGCTAGACAGCTGCTGATGACGTGCTCGCCGAAGTACCAGATCCTTGGTTGCCCGCTGACCGATGGGATCACCGATTGCAACCACGTCCCTAGCGACTGCTGCTATGGCCCCTGTAGAAGGTATGGCCTGTGGTGCTGATATCTCACCTGGCCTTGATGGCTTGTCTGCCAGATTTACATTCACAGAAAAAACTTATAAGCAAAACTCTATATTCTATCTATATTCAAATTTACACATACATACATATATATTTTTTCATTCAAGTTTCCTTCCCTCACCTGCCCCTTTACTGGCACTGGTTGACATCACTTCCTTCCCAGCACTCCTCTGTCCATTAGCACTTGGCGATGATGGAGCAGTGGCTCCCTCTACTGATGATCCAGGGGTTTTACCGGCCCCCTGTCTTGCGGAGAGCTCTCCATCGCCTTCTTGAGGAGCGGCAAACCGGTGTGTGTCCATTAGGGCTGAAAAGCGGCGCCGGGCACCCATCGGAGGACTGAAGTCTCCCTCCATATACAGAGACTCAGAGCACGACAGACGTTTCCTGTGAAAAATATTGGAACGTGCCACCTAATTAAAAAAGCATCTTTATGTGCTGTATTATAGTGATATATCTAACAGACATGGTTTGTCAGGCTGGTTTGAATCAAACTTTGACATACATCTCAGGTGAGCTTGTCCTCCAGCTCTTGTCCCTCATGCTAAAGCTTCCCAGACTCTCCCGCTTGGCCATCTTGTCATCGCGGCGACCTTTGTGCTCTCGGCGGGTGACTACAGGGGACTTCTGCTCCAGTTGGGACAGGTGCTCCATGCTGCTGTATACCTGAAAGACAGAGAACAGTGCCAAAGGCTGCTTTGTTTACATCTCACATGTGGTGTAGATGTAAACAAGAAGTCAGATTTTTTTGAAGAAGAATATCCTGGTTGGAGTTTTCTATAGAATGAAAAGGAATGGGGATTGGGGCTGTCAAGCTACAAAATGTCCATATGAATTTTGTGGTATTTTACAAGTCTTCTGAAGCCATACAATAGCTTTGTCTTGGAATATAGAGCACAAGTCAAGTCACATAGTCACTACTATTCAAAAGTTTGGGGACAGTAAGTTTTTTGTTTATTTGTTTTTGAAGGGAATAATACTTTTATTCAGCAAGTACACTAAAGACTTGTTACAAAAGATTTCTATTTCAAATAAATGCTGTTCTTTTGAACTTTCTCAAAAATATAAGCAGCACAACTGATTTCAACTGATAATAATGAGTAATATTTCTTGAGCAGCGAATCATCATATTATAATGATTTCTGAAGGATCATGTGACACTGAAGACTGGAGTAATGATGCTGAAAATTCAGCTTTGATCACAGGAATAAATTACATTCTAAAATATATTCAAATAAAAAAACAGTTCTTTTAAATTGTAATTATATTTCACATTATTACTGTTTTTGCAGTATTTTTTAACAAATAAATGCAGCTTTGGTGAGCATAAGACAAAAAAAAAATCTTACTGACCCCAAACATTTGATTAATAATGTACAATAACATATACTTATATGGTGCTTTTTTGCTACTATGATGCTTGAAATCACTGATGTTGTTCATCATCCACTCATTTTGCTGTTTGCATAATTGTGTTTGTCTTGTTGTTCATATAATCCAAGGTCTTTGTTCAGCAAGTGCTCCTTAAGAGGGTCGCACATCTTGAGAAGAACCCTCAGCATAAAGAAGATCAGAGGAGGTTTATTATGTAAGTGTGCGATTGTGTTCGCTTATCTGAAGTGTTTTTATCATTCACCTGCGTTCAAAACAAACACATTATAATTCCTGCAATTCTTGGGAAAAGAAGGTCTATGCAAAGTATATTAACTAGAAGAGGAGATTTTTTGAAAATTGTTTAACGCCTTTTCAATGGATACATGTAGGACAGGTGGGATTAGTTGTCTAGGTCATCGGTCTCTGCTAAAACAAATCAGAGAACGTAATGTGACCTAGATGGACCCTGAAAATATAAAATTAAGACATATAAAAAGGATGAGTGTTATTAAAGACTTTATATATAGAAAGACGGTGCACTCGCATTTTTATGAAAGGGAGAATGTTCAATGCGCAATATGGTGGAATAAATCCCGCCTTCTAAATACGAGCCAATCACAGATTGGTAAAGTCATTGCGTAACTGCAGCTGCAGTTAGAAGCTCCGGTTCCTAAAGAAACAGTCAGACACGCGCCTCCTATAGAGACGCACACTGCATATTAGCTTGATCCAGCCTGAAAAATGCAATTTTTTGTCATGATTTGAGCTTTTAGAAACAATTTATGAGACAGCTGTTGTCAGATTTCATTGGTTAATTGAAAGCTTGGCAAACAGCATTTGAGAATTTGATGGTTCCCCATTCTAAGAGATAGAAGTTGCACTTGCATGCACAAGAGGCGTTACAAAGATGGCCGCCGAGTGAAATGACTTGTCTTAAAGGGACTTTGGTGTTATTCAATTCAATTCAATTTATTTGTATAGCGCTTTTTTACAATACAAAAGCAGCTTCAAAGAAAATGCATGTTTCAAATGTTCCAGTGTTAATGAATGTGTTTACGTACGCGAAAGTGTTTCTGAGAAAGAACGCATGAAATATGGATGCAGCCATGTGTTACTGACCTTGCTGAAGCGAGGCGAGCAGGAAGAGAACTGTCTTATCTCCACCGGCTCATCGTCGTTGGTGTCGTCCTCGTCATAGGAGTTGATGTGCCGATAGCGCTCGGACCGCGCTGAGACAGAGGGAGAGTGAGATGATGGTGAGAGATTTACATTTACATTTATGCATTTGGCAGACGCTTTTATCCAAAGCGACTTACATTGCATTATACTATACATTTGTATCTGAGTATGTGCAATCCCTGGGATCGAACCCATGACCTTGGCATTGCTAGTGCCACGCTCGAACCACTGAGCTACAGGAAAGGGATAGAGAAGCCGAACAAGGGCAGTCTCAAAAACAAATGTGAGTGTCCTCACTGTCAAAATAGCTGGTGTCCTCCTCAGACTCTAGATGAGGGATGAACTCGGCCTTCTGTCGGAGTAAACCGTTCCAGTCCAATCCTGAGAAAAACGAGTGCTGCTTCAGTTCAACAGCTCCACCTGTTCACAAGGGTAAAAAGACGATGTAAACAGAAAAACGTGCAATCTTGGTAAGATATTAGGTGTTTTGGTCATGGATTGTGATGCAAATCACTCAAACTGTCTGACTTGCTGTCCTTTTCTTTTTCAGAAATGTTTCAATTTATCACAATGTCCAAGTAATCGTTTTCCATTCAGTGAAAAATACTAGGGACTGGGACTGTAACATGTGACTTGGTCACTCAAGTCCAAGTCTTCTAATGTCATACAAAGTTTTGCATTGATTCAAATATGATGCATCAAGATGGAGTCACGGCAAACTTGAATATACACAAACACAAATGAGATTTAAGAATTATGGTGAAGTGCAAACTTTTCTGTACTATTTTTCTGTAAATTGAATTTTTCCATGTCCAATTATGTTGATTGTATGGTAAATAGTGACTCAAATTTCATATTCTGTAACCGAAACCATAATAAAACAAAATGGAACTGAGTAAACAATGACAGAAGTTAAATTTTTGGCTGAACAATAATATACACCACTATTCAAAAGTTTCGGGTCAGTAAGATTTTTTTTGAAAGAAATAGATACTCAGGAGGATTCAGCAAGGGTGTATTAAAATATAATTTTATATGATCAAAAAAGACACTAAAGACATTTATAATGTTATAATAGCATTGATAACAATAAGAAATGTTTCTTGAGCATCAAATCATCATATTAGAATGATTTCTGAAGGATCATGTGACACTGAAGACTGGAGTAATGATGCTGAAAATTCAGCTTTGATCACAGGAATAAATTAAATTTTAAATGATTTTAAATAGTAAAAATATTTCAAAACATTACTGTTTTTACTGTATTTTTGATTAAATAAATGCAGCCTTGGTGAGCATAAGAGACTTCTTTAAAAACATTTAAAAAATCTTACCAATCTCAAACATTTGAATGGTTGTGAAACAAGAAATTCCACNAAAAAAACAAAAAAAAAAAAAAAAAAAAAAAAAAAAAAAAAAAAAAAAATGCACAGATGAATTGCTCACAATAAGACCAAGAATATGTATTAAATTAAAAAGGGTCCAATTTGATTTCATGTTGTCTTGTTGAAGTTATCATGACAGATAACATATGTTTGTGAAAGCGTGGTAATGTGTACCTGTGCCCAGTCGCACCAGTGGGTTGGTTTGCAGCAGGGCAGAAATCAGGCTCTGAGCTTCACTAGGCAACGCCTCGTCTCCCACAGGCCACTCAATATCATCTGCACAAACAAACACACAGAAATCTGTTGGCAGCACTGAAGCTCTTTATCCCATTTCAGTTTATGGAATTGCAAGAAAAACTGAGCACTTTGGAAGAGGTCTCTGGAGGAGAAAACGGGTTTGCTTTTGCACTAATCAACACCGCTGTTGCTAATATTAGCACAGGTGTTGCTTTTGAAGCCAGATTAGCAGAAGAGACGTGTCAGAACACAATGTGTGATTAAGCATTAGGAATTACCTCTGCGTGAGACACAACATTCAGACTCACCTGTGATCACCTGACCAAAGAGCTCTTCAGGCGTGTCTCCGAAGAATGGCACACAGCCAACTAGAAATTCGTATAGGATGATACCCATGGCCCACCAGTCCACTGGTTTCCCATAGCCCTGTCTGAGAATGACCTCTGGGGCGATATACTCTGGTGTGCCGCACACCTGAGACAGAGACAGAGACATTACGGCCGTGTTTGCACCTGGTATGTAATCCCTTCCCAATAGGACAAGCTTCCTTACCTGTTTGTCCAGGAACTCCCTGGCGTCCTTCTCGACGTGTCCCTCGTACAGGTTAGTGGTGAGATTCATGAGCCCCATCTTTGACAGGCCAAAATCAGTCAGTTTAATATGACCCATCGACGTGATCAACAGACTGTGAAAAACAACCGGCCGTGAGCGTTCGCTTCAAAATGATGATGACAGGATGAGCCTTACACAAGTCAGGGGTGGCATCTGTTTTACAGCTTGTAATGGAGCGCAATAGTCGCTTCTGGAAGTAAAAATCCATTTCATTTTCTCCATAGGGGAACTGATTTTAAACGATAACTTATTAACCTTTAAACACAGACCTACTGTAAGCTATGAGGTTGTAATAAAATAAAATCTCAAAATTTACAAAGTCATAATAGAAAGTACATAAATCAGCATAAATCAGAAATAGTATTTACCACGCAATGTAGAGAGATATTTTGCAAAAAACAGAGTAAAATGTGTTGTTTCTACATACACAATCAACATCTTTAAATTCATAGTTTTATGTTTCTGTATCGTTTTTCATCTGATTATGTAATTCGCAATGCTTCGTGGGATTGTAGTTCTTTCCATCATTAAAGTGTACAGTCTTGTACCTTTCTCATTTTGTCCGATTTTCAAATACTTTTTTGCTTAACCCTCTGGTGCTATTCGTGTGTCGGTCAAAAATTACAGAATTTTTTTATTTCCATGAAATGATTGTACTATATTTTAGTTTGATAATGTTTTTTATTTAATATTTTGTATTTTTAGGGGATTTTAGGGTATTAAATTATATTTATGCAGTAGTTATAATCTATTTATTCACTTTTTGAGCAATGAAATAAAAAAAATGAAATTTCCCACTTAAACTGTCATAAATATTGAATGCTTTGGAGCAAAGACTGAAGTTTGGTCTCTTTTTAAAGACGACTATTAGTTTAAAAAAGGGATAGTTCACCCAAAAATGAAAATTCTGTCATCATTTACTCACCCTCAGGTTGTTCCAAACATGTATACATTTCTTTGTTCTGTTGAACACAAAGGAAGATATTTGGAAGAAAGTTTGTAACCAGGCCGCTTTAGAGCACCATTGACTTCCATATAGGAAAAAAATACTATGGAAGTCAATAGTGCCCCAGAATTGTTCAGTTTTCCACATTCTTCAAAATATCTTCCTTTGTGTTCAACAGAACAAAGAAATTTATACAGGTTTGGAACAACTTGAGGGTTAGTAAATAATGACAGAAATTTCATTTTGGGGTGAACTATCCCTTTAACTTGAAAAAGTTATACAATTTTAAATGTTTTTGTTATGAAAAATGCAAAAAATTTTAGATTAAATATATATTTTCCAAAACACATTTTACTCTAAAACTGTAAAAATCAAAGCCATAAATTTGAGGTTGATATCTCAAAAAATGAGCTTTCAGTAAGATTTTGTTTGGACGCAGTACCAAAGATTTCCAATAGATGAAATTCGTCTCCCATTCATTTCCAATGCAGTCAAAAACAATACAAGTGTGAATATTTTTTTAGGACCATTTAACCTTTTCGAATCATGTCCTTTACCAAGTTTCCTACCATTCCAATGAAGTAAAAAACTCCAAAAAACAAAACGTAAAATTTTTTTGGTCAAAAATTACCCAACAGCACAAGAGGGTTAAAATCAAAGTTTGTAATGTTGTAATTCACCTCGTAGCTGGTTGGTTTGGCTTATAAATCTATCATGAGGATTTACCAAGGCTTCTGAAAAAATGTGGACCGGAACTTTTGAACATATTTGTGGGATACATGCACTTGTCTGTAGGCATTATAATAAGTAAAACAACTTTTTAGTGACTGCACTTTCACTACTTTACTTAACAGATGACCTCCACTACAGCAGGGGGCGCTGACTTACTTGTCTGGTTTCAGGTCTCGGTGTACGATGCCATAATTGTGAATGTACTCCAGCGCCAAAACAGTCTCAGCAAAGTACATCCGAGCCATCTCCACAGGAAGTGCTCCGATATTCTTCAGAAGGGTTGCACAGTCGCCGCCTAAACGGAAAAATAATGGGGATTTTAAAATGGTTGAATAACATCTGTATATCTTCAGAACCAATTGCTCAGTGTGTGTGATGTCTTCTTACCCTCTACATACTCCATTACCATACACAGGTGACGGCGTGTCTCAAAAGAGCAGAACATGCTGACCACAAAGGGGTTCTCAGCAAAGGTCAGGATGTCCCGCTCCACGAACGCCTGCTGGATCTGGTTCCGCAGGAGCAGGTTTTGTTTGTTGATCTTCTTCATGGCAAAGCGCTGCCGCGTCTCTCTGTGTCTGACCAAATACACAGCTCTATGATTCAAACAAGAGGGAGAGATCCATATTTACACAACAGCTTTGTGTAATTTCAGAGTAATTTCAGACTGAATTACGGTGTTAGTGCATTCTCACCCGTATGCTCCGTTGCTGATGAGTTTGATAGTCTGGAAGTCTGATTCACAGGGCGGTTTGATGGCTTTGAGCTTCCCCTGAGAGATAAAAGTGTAATTCAATGCAGGGGAAATAAGTAGACTCACTGATGCATAATTTCACTCCCTATGCCGTTTCATTTCTACCACTTTCATCCTGAATCCCTGCCGCTGCAGTTGTGCTTCAAGAGTTAGCTGAGTCCTTAATTAAAAATATGTTTCCATGTTGAAGAGTGAGAAAATTGCAAGCTTATATAACATATCTTGTTCTGTTTTTCCCCTCTTTGCTTGAATCACACACTTTACTCTCGTAGGTAAGTAGCAAAACAAAATATACATGATACACCAAAACACTCACTTCAGCAGAGTCGTCCGTCTCCGGCGTGTGTGGGCCCTCACTGTCGTAACTCTCCAAATTCACCATTTCTGTATGGGAGGATGATTTTGGTTAATAATTTTATTTTTATGTTTTTCTATGCAATATATATGTACTACGTTTGAGGAATTAAAATTACATAAATGTGTTGAGAAACAATTTTATGTTTTGAACTTATACAAACAAGTTTTAGTCCAATTAATGGCCTAAGTTTCTTGTCAAACGAAACTAAATTAATTAAATTAATATATAATGCATGAATATATTAATAATATACACTACTGTTCAAAAGTGTGGGGTCAGTAAGATTTTAATAATTTTGAAAGAAGTCTATTCTGCTCACCAAGGCTGCATTTATTTGATCAAAAATACAGTAAAAACAGTAATACTGTGAAATATTAATTCAACTCAAAACTACTGTTTTCTATTTGAATATATTTTAAAATGTAATTTATTCCTGTGATCAAAGCTGAATTTTCAGCATTACTCCAGTCTTCAGTGTCACATGATCCTTCATTCTAATATGATGATTTGATACTCAAGAAACATTTCTAATTATTAACATCAATGTTGGAAAAAATATGATGCATTTTTTCAGGATTCTTTGATGAAAAGAAAAGCATTTATTTTAAATATAAATCTTTTGTAACATTATATTGTCTTTCCTGTCACTTTTGATCAATTTAAAGTGTCCTTGGTGAATAAAAGTATTTATTTAAAAAAAAAAAAAAAAAAAAACTTTGAATGGCCAAAAATGGTATGGTTTATAAATACACTAAATTTGCATTGTGATTATATGGTATATGTCCAAAATTGTGTACTTGTAAGCATGAGAAGCATGCACAATTTATCACTCTCAACAAATGAAGAGTTATCTAAAATTAATAAATAAATAGCCATCTGCCTTTCCATGAGCAATTCAGCAGCATATTGCCTAATCGCGTCTAAAAACAACACTTCCAGTCACCACAGCAACCATCCAATCTAAAGAGAAAAATGAAGCATCGCTGATCTAAATAAAGACTATGATATAAATAAACAACAACAAAAACTCAAGAAAACACTGAAAAGCACACAAACAAGCACTAGAACAGCAATTAAAACAGCACTTTCTTTGTCAGCCTCTAGCTGAGTTCGGCATGTGGAAAAGAACATCTTCAGCCCATCTGGGATTTTAAACTTCATTTTCTCTGGCATTTTGTGCAGCCGGAAAATTAAGTGAGGTGACAAACTATTCTTCACAATTTCACACTAGATTTGAGTGACCTGAGTTAAACCTTGCAGGGATACAGTTTCACAGTGTCCAACTCAAACTGGATGAAATGCAGAGTGGCAGGATTTAAATCTGCATCCGGATAAATGATGTGCTGGATTCTGAGATGGAACACTGACAGAATAACAATAAACACAAGGCCAAACGAGACTGCGTTACTCTGTGTCCCTTTTCGCAGAGCTGAAGTGCAGGAGGGGGGAGAGTGGGGTTGCTGGAGGTGTTGACGGGTGTATGGAGAGAAGGTCAGAACGGGTGTGTCGTGTGAGACAGAGTTTTTCAAACCTGCAATGAAACTCATTCAAATCAAAGGCTAATTGTTGATTTGACACAGTGCTGGGGGGAGGGGGGGGTGTGTGTCTCGTAATTGGTGATGTATTTCAGGCCTTTCCTCACTGATGCAGGGTTGCAGGCTGAAAACTGGTTTCTCAGCTTTTCGGAATAGTTCCTCTTAGCCAATCTAATCTCAATCGATAAAAACTCCCAATGAAAATGATTCATACAGTCCCAACAGAAATGGATTAGGTAAACATTTTATACTCACTGCATGCAATGAAATTAAAGGTGCAATATGTAATATTTTCTGTCCACTAGAGGCCTATTCAAAAGCTTGATAATGCCAAATTTGAGCGCGGAATCTTGGGACATGTGGTCTTCACATCAACGGCCGGTGGAGAAGAATTGGGATAAGACTCGGGAAGAAATCATGTTCATGGATGCGATTATTAACGTTACTGTAGTATGAAGCAGAGCAGGACCGAGTGTTGTGGGAGCTGAACGAGGCCGCTGGAGAGATTGTGCAATACACTCCTCACGAGCAGCAGAACTTTTATTATGTCACAGTCGCTGGCGTCGCTTCCGCTTTTCCGGTCATGAGTATGAGGTAACACAGCTCTGTTTATCATATTAGATACATTTGTACTCTGGGTAACACGGGTATGCACTTTTTGAAGAACTGCAATTGACAGGCGACACGTCCCGGAGCCTTGGTTAAAATTGCAATTTTCTCACGATTTACAAATAGTAGCAAACATTTGGGAAATTGCAAGTACTCAAGTGAACAAAATATATAACACTGGCCTAGTGGTTTTTGCATATTTTACTGCAAAATTCTTACATATTGCACCTTTAAGTTTAACAAGTTAAATAAAAACAAATTTTAATCTAAAAAACGAAATGAAATGAAATTGAATTGTGCAATATCTGTGCCAACAGTAGCACTAAACTGAATTGCAAAAATAACGACTGTTTTTCAAATGCCATTTCTGCCATTGGTTAGACAAACAGATAGTCCCGCCTTAAACTTACACCATTAGTTGAGCCAATGCTAATAATTAGGGTTGGTGGGATGCTGAAACAAACTCGCATATTGTATAGCTGGTATCACATTTTGTTTGAAACTTCAAGATCATTAAAAAGTATGTTCTATATAATATGAATGTGTGTTGTAATGAAATTCGGACATACTACATCCGCCATGTTGTAATTTAATGTGACCTACAGTGTCAGATATCCACCATCGAATGAGCACTTCAGTATCTCGGCAGAAGTAGTAGGTCATCCGGGTACTGTTCGCCTGCTGTTTTTCGAATACTGTGAATTCAGACGTACTACTCTGTTGCCGTACTTTTGTTTGCATACTACATAGTGCTGGGTAGATTACTTACAAATTGTAGTCCGCTACTAATTACAAATAACATGACAAAAAATTGTAGTTAGTAACGTAATCCATTGCATTATACATTTTAGGTAATATAATCAGACTACTTTTTGATTACTTTTAGATTACTTTTGACCTAACTCGTTTATCACATTGAATTGTATTGAATAGAATAATTTTGTACCATACTGATATAAAAATAAAAGAAAAAGTAAACATATTCCAATCTTTGTTATCAACAACATGAAGTGCATTAAACATTACACAATGTCAGGGTTTCCCAGACTGGGGTTCGTTGAAGGAACTGCAGGGGTTTTGTGAATGTTTAATGAAAAGCTATTAGTTAAATAAATCATAAAAAAATGTAAAATTAAAATAATTTTAAAATAATAAAAATTACAATAAAAATGTTTTAAAGAAAAAAGTATCCCAAAGTCATAGCAATACATAGCAATACATGCTGTTGCTGATTAAAAGTGAAATGATTTTTGTAAATCCAGGCATCAAATGCTTTGTGGACTCTCAATTTTCCATGTAATTATTGCCACCTGACTAGTGGCTAGTTTGTGAGTGCAAAAGACTTTCTTAATGTATATAAACAATATGCTTTTTTAGGAAAACATAAAACATGAAAAAGAAGAATCAGGGCCATTGTGTGAATAACGTAATCATGTAATCAATAAAAAAGCAACTGTAGTATTTTAAAATATAATATAATCTAATTACAAGTACTTAATTTTGGAATCTGATGATGTAATCCAATTACATGTAACCAGTTACTTCCTAGCACTGACTATACAGAAGGGATGTATTCAATTTCAGATGCAGCGAGAGTGTTAGTCACAGTGGAAATCAACGTACAAACGGCTTACATATATCTGTAAATAATGCTGGGATAGAAGAAAGTATTTTAACATTCACTCCTCAGCTTTGACTAAATAGACCAAGCAGCATTCAAAAAAATCATTTGGATTTTTTGCTAGAGAAGTGTTTTGTTGTGTTTAGACGTGCAGCGAGAGAGAGAGTAAGTGTATGTTTTTATCAAAAGCCCCATTACTCCGAGCCGGCTGCTGTTTGCCAGGTTCACAGCAGTGCTTACACATTTCCCTGCGTTCTTGGCAGGAATACAAACTTCCCACTGCCTGTGCGTCACCTTAACCTGTTCCATAATGTCTCTCAGTGTGATCTACATATCCCTCCTCTCACTGCTTCTTCTACTCTCCTTCCCTCTAGAGACTAACACGCTCTTTGTGAAGATGTTCAGTCGTCTTCGTCTTTCTCACCTTCCAGAGGGTCTCTGGTCAGGCCGAGCTGGCTGATGATGTATCGTGGGATGTCTGCTTTCATTAGCTGGCCCTCTTTAGCGTGATCTTCTGCTGCCTCAAGCAGGTGGTAGAACTCTTCAGGGTTAAACTCCTGAGGAAACAGGGGAAATGGCATTTTTGGTCAACTGCTGCATTCTCTAGTCAAATAAACTACAGTTCTAAAGTTTATGGTTTGTAGATTTTTTTATGTTTTTGAAAAAAGTCTCTTCTGCTCACCAAGGCTGCATTTATTTGATCAAAAATACAGTAAAATCAGCAATATTGTGAAATATTATTACAATTTAAAATAACTGTTTTCTATTTGACAATATTTTAAAATGTAATTTATTCCTGTGATCAAAGCTGAATTTTCAGCATCATTACTCCAGTCTTCAGAGTCACATGATTCTTCAGAAATCATTCTAATATGATGATTTGATGATCAAGAAACATTTCTTATTATTATCAATGTTGAAAACAGTTGTGCTGCTTTATATTTCTGTGGAAACCATGTTACTTTTTTTTCAGGATTTGTTGATGAAGAAAGTTCAAAAGAACAGCATTTATTTGAAATTGAACATTTTATGATAATTAAATTTCTTTAATGTGAAAAAAACATTCTAATATTTCTAATGATATAGTATATCATTAGGGTATATATATCGTATAGTTTTGTTTACTATGCAGCTATCTTGAATATTTGTTTCTGATTGTTTGCTGATTTTTGTTGTTTTGTTTTGTATGACTGTAATGGACTATTTTTTCTTCAGTGGAAACTTAAAGATAATAAACAGATAAAATTATTCTCAACCCAACTCAGTATTTCATGTCCACATATGTATTTATCTGGTGATCCATATTATTTATTTATCCAGTGATCCATATTTCCAGTGGTCGCACTACTGGGGGTCTTTTGTGTTTGATAATACCAGTCGAGGGTTGTTACATGGAAGCCTTTCAGCACACTGTACTTTCTTCTCCTGACCCTTGGTGACCCCATCAGCCAGTTGCTATGGCAACTGCACAACGTAGGCTTGAAGAAGCGACCAAGCCCAGCGACAGGCAGATCAAGTCGCGCGCGCATGTGTGTGTGTGTGTGTGTGTGTGTGTGTGGACTCTCACCAGACATTCAAGCAGTCGGGCAGGGCGGGAGATGATGATGAAGAGTTTCTTCACCAACTCTGTGATGAAGGTCAGCTCCGAGCTCTCTGATCGCTCATAGGCCTGACAGATAACAGAAGAGCATTAAATAAAAAGGAGCATATATGGGTGAATTAGGACCACTTTTAACTACTTACAATCGTTTTACAATTAAACGTCTTCAGGCGATTTCATCTAAATGGCCAGTCAACAGTTTGGACACACTTGAGTGAATTTATATTTTTCTCCAAGACTCTTGAATTTAGGTTTGTAGACAAACCAAATTTCATATATAATTTTAAAATATTAATTTTGTATAGAATTTCTTTACAAAAATCTGAAGCTCAAAGAAAAGATTTGCTCATGGCTGTAGTGAATGCAAGGCCAAATTAATCAAAATTAAATCATTAAATATTTAAACGAATCATTAAAAACATAATTAAATACTTAATATAAGTATTATAATAATTAAATGAATAATTGAATTAATTATTAAATCACCAAACAAATGAATAAATATCCTAATTAATTATAACATTATCGGTAACACTTTCCAATAAGGTTCATTAGTTAAACACTAGTTAATGTATTAACTAACATGAGCTAACCATGAGCAATACATTTGTAACTGTATTTACTAATCTTAGTTAACGTTAGTTAATGAAAATAGTTGTTCATTGTTCATATTAGTTTACAGTGCATTAACTAGTGTTAACAAGATTTTAATAATGTATTAGTAAATCTTGAAACTAACATTAACAAAGATTAATAAATGCAGTTCATTATTATTTCATGTTAACTAATATAGTTAACTAATGTTAACTAATGAACCTTATTGTAAAGTGTTACCACATTATCTAACATTTCAATTATTAATTTTTATCATTATCTTTAAATGAATGTTTCACTGAAGCATGAGCTTGTGATGTTTCATTTTCATTTGCAGGGTTATGGTTGTCACCACATCAGTCAACAACATTTTTAAAATCTAAATATTTAATTTAATCATTTACTTATAAGTAATGATTCACTTTTTAGTATTTAAAATTTTAATTTTTAAGAAGAAGTGAACAGTATTTTAACTGAAAAATATATATTTTTTAAATTAGGCAAATTCTGACATTTTAAAATAATTTAATTTAATTTAATTGAACTAATTAGAGATGCAATAAAATAATACACAAACACTGAGCTAATGAAATGTTATGGTACTAAGGAACGGTTTAATAATCCAGTTAAATGAAGTGATATGTTAATTCATATCAGTTGAAAGAAACATACTCATTTCCAGCCCACACATTTAGACTCATGCTCACTTCATGCAGCAGCTTCTCAAGGTTTTCCTGCAGCTCATAGAAGTAGACGGTGGTGATGAGGCCTTCACGAGATTTGGTCAGGCAGTTTCGGGACAGCTCTGCGATCTGGTGGTGAATGAAGCTGAGGACCCCGTCGGCCAGCGGCAGCACGTTCTCAGGTGAGTACGACTCGATGAAATCAGCCAAACGCTCCTCCATCTGAGCTGTGGCCTGAACGTAACGGATAGACAACGTTTAAATAAAATTTTTAATAGGGAATATATTGTGGACTGCAGTTGCAGAGACAAACTAGGGGTCAAAATTAACACCTGACAATATTTCTGGGAAATAATAGAGTGCAATCACAATGCAAAGTCTGGATTTTCTTTATTCAAAATATGATTTGATTTTTTTTCCCTCTTGATTTTAGAGTGAAGCATGATCTGGACATGTTTTTTGATATGTTTTATGAAGTTCGCCCTTTGACTAGTGTGACAAAAATGTATGTGCAATGCTCAAGTAACCTTTAACAAATACAATATGTGCTGCAAGTGCATGGAATCACAGATGATATGATTTTAAAAACACTGTTTTTAGTGTCTTAATAATCTTATATTAGTCTAGTGTGCGTTTGTGTTTTGCTAACCTTAGGGAACCGCTCCTTATAAACATGGTTCATCATAACAATCTCATTGTCGTAGCAGGAAGGTGATCGCCCTGGACTGTCGAGAGAAACAGAGAGGATGAGAATAAAGCAGAAGAAAGAAGACAAGTAAGTGATTTTAGCATATACTGGTTTTAATGTGCTTAAGACGCTTATGTGAGTATGTGTACCTAAGACTCCGCGAGCGTGGCCGCACATGTGGCGATCTGCGTCCGTCATCATCAGTGATGCTCTCAGTGCTGCCAAAGTGTTTGGACAGGAAGTGCAGCTCGTCCAGTGTGGGCTGGAACGGCAACTGATGGAGCCGCTCCTGAGACGAGCTGGAAGACTAAACAAACAACACAACCGAGTGACAACACATTTATATACTTCCACTGACGCTCAAGACATGGAACAAAGCTTGTCTCACAATGTTACCTGCCATTAGGCTTGAAAATAGCAACAATTATACATATAAATAAGAAACACACCAAAACCAGAAGTTCTCAAAGCATAACAAATTTCACTTAAACTTAGGAAACAGAAATATAAACATGAATCTTTCAAAGAAACCTTGCTACTAAAGAAAATATATCTTTATAAGGTTTCACAGCCATGGCATTTTATAAGGTTTAAGGCCTGACACAATGCTGTTATTAGTGTATGTTCTCCTCTGTGTGTCTTGTGTGCAGTAAATCCAGGACAGACTTATAAAAGAACATTACCAACCCAAATGAGTGGAGTGAATTGTAAACGTAACACAGGCCTGTTGTAAGGTTTTTCATTACCACTGGACATTCCCCTGAGTTAGTGAGGGAATGACTTTGGTTTTAACAACAAATATGTCACTGAAGAGTCAATAAAGAGGAAGAAATCAACTTAAAGTTTATGAGAGAAACCAAATGAACCCTTTCTCCTCCCAAGATCACATTAAGAAATAAATGTTTTTCTCCAAAACATGTTGGCCACAATTATTGGCACCCCTAGAATTTTTTAAGAGTAAAATATCTCTGAAGTATATTCCCATCCATATTTACATTTTTTTAGCACACCAGGGTGATCATGAACATGAAATTGTCCAGCCATGACTTCCTGTTCCACAGGAGTATAAACATGGGGAAACACAAAGGCCAAATTCCCATAATCATTCATCACAATGAGTAAAACCAAAGAATATAGTTCTGATGTGCAGCAAAAGATTGTTGAGCTTCACAGAATAGAAAGTGGCTGTAAGAAAATAGCTAAAGCATTGAAAATCCCCATTTCCACCATCAGGGCAATAATTAAGAAGTTCCAATCAACTAAAGATGTTACAAATCTGCCTGGAAGAGGACGTGTGTCTAAATCTTCCTAATGCATGGTGAGGAGTAGAGTTTGAGTGGCCAAAGATTCTCCAAGGATCACAGCTGGAGAATTGCAGAGATTAGTTGAGTCTTGAGTCTCAGAAAGCCTAAAAAAAAATTATCAAACAGCACCTACATCCCCACAAGCTGTTCGGGAGGTTTTCGAGAAAAATCCTCTGCTCTCATCCAGAAACAATCTCCAGTATATTCAGTTGTCAGACAAGACTGGCACTTCAAACGGGACCGGCTTCTATGGTCAGATGAAACTAACACCCATAATGGCTGATATGGGAAAATTCAACTCAGCATGCTCCACTGAATCAAAGGAGACCAGTTTTATTATTTTTAAGCGAACTGTTCAGAGGTTAAAAGCACAGAGAGCCATTTTTCATATCTCCTGACCAGTAGGCGGCAATGTGCCGAAACACTGCATGTAGCTTCTGGTCATGCTTGTGATGACATGTACCAAGTTTGGTCTCAATACCCTAAAGCATTGCAGAGATATAACCTCGCATCCAATTTGACGTGCTCTTCGTCAAATTAGTTTGTGCGTTATTCGAGAACAGTTGGGTTTATCAAAAAGCTTTTGATAACTTTTTTCCAAGCATGGTCTGATGTTTTTTTGGAAAATTCATAATGCCGTAAACATTTTCATTTCACGGAAAATAAGGTCATAGGGTGCATTCGAATCAGTTCAAAAGTTATTAGCATAAATGTGAAAATTTGGACAGTTAGTGGCACTAGAGGGATCGAGTTAGAGACCTTAAATTTGCCGTGGTGAATGTTTGGACGGTCCTCTATCTGTGTGCAAAATTTCACAACTTTTTACCATATAGTTCTATGGGCTGCCATAGACTCAAGAGCTGAAGAAGAAGAAGTAGTATAGGAAAACTAACAGATACAATAGTTGCCAAAGCATCTTCAGTGCGTGGCCCCTAATTAATATAAATTTACAGTAAATATCTGTTAATGTCATTTTTATAAAATATAAACATTTTGAATTCTTGAATTGGATCTACTTGTTTTATGTTTTTCCATATAATTCCAACCATTATGATTCTTTGTAACTCTTTGTTCATTCATCATTCTCACCATTTCATTCATCCTGTTTTGACTTTCTATTTATCTATATCCACGTATGCTTAAGCGATGGCAGTGGTGAAATTCAGTGTCTGCAATAGTCTGCAGCTTACAGCACCTTTAAATGACTATTTAGCCAAAAATAAAAATGCAACAGCATTCTATGAATCTCACGTACCGTTGAGCTGGGTGTGTTGGTCCCATATCCAGAGGAGGGAAGAGAGGCCAGAGACCAGCGTCTGCCATCAGCCCTGTGGACAGAGACAGAGTCAACCTTCATAAACCTTACAAACATCTACCAGATTTTACATAGTAACCATAGTTTATCTGAGCTTACATGAAAATCAAACAAGTTAAACATTAAACATGTTCATTTCAAGCAAACTGGATGTTTAAAAGCTGAAGTTTAGATAAATGATTCATTGTCCCTCCCACATCACAATGAAACGAATACAATGAAATGACTCTGTAGATGAATCATGACTATTTAAAGGCTTTGCAAGCATCAAGTACGCCAGCTATTTCATCAACCAGCTATTTGAAGTTATAATATTTCACAATATTACTGTTATTTGACTTCCTTGAAAACATTAAAAACTCTCACCGACCCCAAACTTTTAAATGGTAGAGTATAATTTATTTCCGATATTTTTCAGTTTATGTGTACAAACAGAAACATGAGCTCAACCGTGAGTTTGAGGCTTGGCTTCCCGCTCGGCTGAATAATGGCAGCGTTTGAAACTTGTTTGTGTTTGATATTTCTTGTGTAAAACATTAAATGTGACCCAGTTATCACAGTGCTTTGTGGGCAGAGTTTACAAGTCCATTTCATGTGGCGGCATTCTTGTGCTGTTGCTAGGCAACCGTCACATTTCTACACTGTTTAGTGCATATTTCGGTGCCGGGCAACGTTCCCAGTGGGGTCATTAAAACTGTCATCCTACAACATTAGAAGAGAACATGTTCAAAAGCAGAACCAGTGTGAGCAGAACCAAAGGTTTCACATAATGAAAAAGCATGAAAAGAGTATCTCAGCAGGGACAAGGTTGGCCCAAGAGTTTCAGGCCCTGTCTTACATTTTTGATCATCTACATGTGTTTTTATGGCTTGCAAACTTTTGTTGTGATGTACTGCTGCACTGGGCTGGCTTGTGTCTTCTTTGTCAGGCACTATATTTCATGTTCCTGTGTTTGCTGTGAGCAGAAGCTCTGTGCTTTGGACAGAATTGATGATACATGCTGTGCAACCATCTCGCTGCACGAGATTTATATTGGCAAAATCCAATATTAGCCCTCGCGTCAGACAGGAAAGAATGCACGGATCAATCGTCTGTCTCTCGTCCCTCAATCTCTCCTTCGCACTCGTCTTTCAGACAAACGGCTGTGTGACGGGCTGTCGTTTGCTGTGGAATGAAGCTGAGATATGTGTGTTAGCCGTCTGCTGCTCACTAAAAGATACATTTAATTTTCCCAAACTTCTGAATTAGAGCTAAAGAAGACATGATCTTTACAATGAAGAATCTCACTGACCTGAACAGCTTTAATAAAGAAATCGGATTTAGAAAAAATATTATGCACATATTGATAAAATATGATTTGACTTTAATTAGCCCTTCCTTATAAATGTACCCTTAATAAAAACTTTTTTTTTTAAAACATCAATAATTCATGCTTTATCTTAATGTTTCAATGGCAATTTGTTGTGCTAGTAGGAGTAGCAGTAGAGCATTGCTTAAAGGATTAGTTCACTTTCAAATGAAAATGTCCTGATAATTTACTCACCCCCATGTCATCCAAGATGTTCATGTCTTTCTTTCGTCAGTCAAAAAGAAATTAAGATTTTTGATGAAAACATTCCAGGATTATTCTCCTTATAGTGGACTTCAGTGGACTCCAAACGGTTGAAGGTCAAAATTACAGTTTCAGTGCAGCTTCAAAGGGCTTTAAACGATACCAGACGAGGAATAAGGGTCTTATCTAGAGAAACAATCGGTCATTTTCAAAAAAATTTTTTTTTAATTATATACATTTTAACCACAAACGCTCGTCTTGAACTAGTTTTGAACTAGTCAAAGTTTGAACTAAATTTTCTCATATACAATATGCTAGTGCAAGTATCTAACAATTAGTTCAAACTTTGACCTGCGGAGGGCAGTAACATACTTAGCAGTGTCTACACTGCCGGAATTCTAATAGAGAAGAAGAGAGCTAGTTCAAGACGAGCATTTGGGGTTAAAATGTATATAATTAAAAAAAAATTTTAGAAAAAGAACGATCGTTTCGCTAGATAAGACCCTTATTCCTCGTCTGGGATCGCGTAGAGCTCTTTGAAGCTGCACTGAAACTGTAATTTTGAACTTCAACCGTTTGGAGGCCATTGAAGTCCACTATAAGGAGAATAATCCTGGAACCTGCCCAACCTTCAGGACTTGTACAACGCCAGAGTGAAGAAACGGGCAGGTAACATCATCACAGACCCCTCACACCCTGGACACAACCTGTTTGCACTTCTGCCCTCAGGCAGACGTTACAGATCTCTGTGCACTAGAACATCTAGGCATAAGAACAGTTTTTTCCCCAATGCTATCTCCAGCTTAAACAGCTAACATAGCAATTACCCGTTTTAGTATTCACTTTCAGTACTTGAGAGAGTGTAAAAATTAGTGTAGTATATATATATATATTCTATTCACCCTGCTGTATATACAATACAAATTTGTATGTCTTCTGTTCCAGATGTATACCACATTAGTATTATTTATTTTATTTTACTTATTTATTATTTTCTTAGTTTACTTATTTAAATGTTTGTGTTCTCATGTCATATGTATGTGTGTACCAAGAGCTTCTGTAGAAAACCACAACAAATTCCTTGTGTGTTTGTGAACACCTGGCGAATAAAGCACATTCTGAATGTTTTCATCAAAAACCTTAATTTCTTTTCGACTGAAGAAAGAAAGACATGAACTTTATTTATTTTATAAATAAATAAATAAAGTTAAAATAAATAAACTTTTTAATGGCATGTCAGCATTGAAGGCTATTTTTATGACAAGAATAAATAAATACATTGTAAAATAAATAAATAATAAATAAAAGTAAACAATAAATAATCTTCATTCATAAAATGTATTTTTCAAATTTAGTTGTGCTGTTATTTCTATAAAGTGATGTAAATGCAAAAACTCACAGCAATTATA
>RJVU01037554.1:4319026-4336160 GCA_003731715.1 Anabarilius grahami | reverse complement strand
CATCATTTCTTTTTGAAAAAAATAATAAAAAAATAATATATATATATTTATAATATTACAAGAGTTTTTTTGTTGCTTTTTCAAAATGTTAAGGAAAAAATAGCAACATCTAAGTCTGTATTGATTTTGAGATTGCTCTGGATGTTAAACATGTTGAGTCCTGAAAGAGTTGTTGAAATGAACCGCTCTACTTCAGGGAAACAAGATTGAATAAATGCAGCGAAATGTGCAATTTCAGTCAGGCCTTGTTCACACTGCACTCAAACCCAATGTGTGCTTCAAATCTGATGTCCACAAGTGATGAAATCAACTTTTGTTAAGACGCCAGTGTTGTCAGTGTAAGTTGCTGGCATCAGCATGACAGAAAGAGACTCTTCCACAAGAGAGTGGCAGCCAGTGAGGAAAGAGAGCTGGGAAAACTGGGATGTCCATCCTGACATCTTGCCATCATGGTACTGAACTGATAAGAGACATTACTTTATTCTGAAATCATTCACTTGCTCAAGATGGGAGATTTTAAATTGCACACTTCAGAGGGTGCATGCATGTCCCAGCCAGATAACTGCCACTGAGATGAATAAGAATGAGAGCGGATAGCTTTCTCTAGGTATTACAGACCTCTATGGATCAGACAACAAAAAACTAATCTGATTAGAGACAGACATGCAAAAAACATCAGATTTTTGCAGGCTGTCTGAACAAGTTCTGACAGCTCAAACTAAGAACAGCTTTTGTTTATTTATTTATTTACCTTCTGGATGATGCAAAAGAGAAATGGGCCGGTGCGCTGGGGGAGAACGTCCTAGGACTGTCCAGCGGACTGCTTCCTGTGAGATGGACAGAGACAGCGAGGATGAGAATGACACATGTAAAGACTGAAGTACCTCGAGATCATGTGATCAGTGATGAGTGCTCACCTATGTGTCCTGGAAGAGGAGAGTGAGGCCGAGGAAGAGTAGGCGACGTACTGGTCAAGATCAGACTCTTCCGGTTACTGGTGCGACAACTGAAAAACAAACAACACATGATCATGACACTCGCCAAGGGAAAAATCACACACGTTCAGGATGAGGTATTAAAGAAAATTGCCAATGATTTGCTTGTATTTAATATGCAACTACTGAAAATAAAAGTTAATTTTTTTTAGTTGTGCAAGTTACATAACTTAACGATGGAAATGACTTAACATGATCATGTTACCGATATACTGCTGTATGTTAAACAGAAATTATATATATATATATACACATACATACATACACACATATATATATATATATATATATATATGCATGTAAATAATGAGTAAATAAATAAATACAAACACTTAAAACAGTTTCTAACCTCAGAGAACTGCTCAGACTGAGGAGCAAAGTTACAGCGAGTGAAGCCGGACACAAGGGACAAACAAGAAAATGAAATGGCATGCTGCCACGGCAACAATGCCGACAGCCTCCACAGGACAACACAGCATTGCGATTGGCTGGTTAAGACTTCATCACGTCCAATAAAACTCCCTGAGTCACAGCTGGAGATGACAGCCTCATTTAAAGACATGATGCAATAATCGGAAAGTTGATTTGCATAGCATGAAGAACTTGCTCATCACACCTGATCTACATGTGTATGTGTGTGTGCGTGTCTGCAAATATTGATTGAAATCTCGAGTGATCCTCCTATTTCATCCCACTGCTCTCCTCCCTTATGATCATCTTTTCTGACTCTTGTTCTCTTGCTTTGCTTTCATCTGTTTCTTGTAGTTCCTCAGGCTGCATGTCATCCTATAGATCTGCATGTGTGTGTGTGTGAGAATGTAGCAGAAAACACTAAAAAATACAGAAACACACATAAGTGAATCTCATAAAACCTGTCAAGAACTGATCCAAATCATTTATAACTCCAGAATCAAAGGAAATAATACTTTTCTATTTTTCATTTTTTGTATTTTGACACCATTTCCTTTATTTACTATTATAAGGCTATATACTGTATATAGCACTTTTATAGGGTTAGTTCACCCAAAAATGAAAATTGTGTCATTAATTACTCACCCTCATGTTGTTCCACACCCGTAAGACCTTCATTCATCTTCAGAACACAAATTAAGATATTTTTGATAAAATCCGATGGCTCAGTGAGGCCTGCATTGACATATTTAAATCAGTTCATGTGACTACAGTGGTTCAACCTTAATGTTATGAAGCGAAGAGAATACTTTTTGTGCTCCAAAAAAACAAAATAATGACTTTATTTAACGATATCTAGTGATGAGCAATTTCAAAACACTGCTTCATGAGGCTTCGAAGCTTTACGAATCTTTTGTTTCGAATCAGTGGTTCGGAGCGCGTATCAAACTGCCAAAGTCACGTGATTTCAGTAAACGAGGCTTGGTTACGTCATAAGTGTTTTTAAATTTACGCGCTCCGAACCACTGATTCGAAACAAAAGATTCGTAAAGCTATTTTGTTTTTTTGGCACACAAAAAGTATTCTCGTCGCTTCATAACATTAAGGTTGAACAAGTGTAGTCACATGAACTGTTTTAAATACGTCTTCAGTACCTTTCTGGGCGTTTGAAAGTGTTAATTATCTTGCTGTCAATGGAGGCCACACTGAGCCATCAGACTTTATCAAAAATATCTTAATTTGTGTTCCGAAGATGAACGAAGGTCTTACGGAATGACATTATGGTGAGTAATTAATGACAGACTTTTAATTTTTGGGTGAACTCCTTTAATTACTATTTACGAAATGATCTATAAATTATAAAAATTGGCAGGTAAACTGTTGAACATGTTTTGTCCCATGTATCTGTAATTAGTGACATTACTTCTAATGCATGGAAATTAAAACCTATTACAATGAGAAACCCTACTGAGAAATGAGAATTATAAAAAATAAAAAAAAAGTAAACATGCAGATGTATTAAAGTAATTTGAATTTTTTTTAATGTAAAATATCCTTTCTTTCTTGTGATTTAGTGGTGAAATATGACCTGGACATGTTCTCGACAGGTTTGGTGAGATTCTCCCACACGTGTCTTGAGTTTGACTGGGTCTGATCAGTATTCATGAGCTCTTCTTACTGCTCCATATAACTTTGCAACTAGTTGTGCAGTGTGGTCCGTTTATGCTTTAAACTCGGAAACACACTCACATACTGTGTTTGGAGCTTATATAAAATCCTACATTTACATTTCTCTCAGTAAAGAAGTCTGTCTCTGTAGAAGTGCTCAAGATTTTGGTGTTTTCCCTTCACAATACAGTATAATCCTGTGACTACTTGTCCTGATTCTGTAGTACGCAATAACTGTGGACAATTTACAGCAACTTTAGAAAAGAAAAAGGAAACGGTCTAATTCTCACAAAATGAATTCCATCAAATGAAATGTTCAGTATCCACTTCAAAAGGAGAATATCTCAAGAAGTGAAGGGGAAGAGGCGGAGGACGAGGCATAAAGGCATAGAACTTTCTAAAAATATACATATGAAAATGGAAACAGTTGTCAGAATGAATGCGATTCTCTCCTCAGCTTCGCTCTCATCATGAAGAGTCTAATGTTCGGTGACAAGAAACCACACTGTAGCAGAACAGACTGCATTGTGAAATATTTAACAGAAGCGCATTAGCATCAGACTGCAGGAAGTAGTAAGTAATGTTCTTCCTCCAAACCCCCTGTGAGAGAGAGAGAGAGAGAAAGAGAGAGAGAGAGAGAGAGAGAGAGAAGGAGCCCAGCGGAGATAAAACATCTAATTGTCCTCCACCTTCCTGGTTGGTGTCTCTCTGTGTCTCGGTTTCACTGTCACACACACAGTATCACAGATCACAAAAACATGACAGTGTGTGAAGATTCATAAAATTATTTTTATGATCTTTTGCCTGCAGCCACAAGCTTTATTTTTAAACCTCTCACCTCTCTCTGTCTCTCTCACTCTCAAATGAAGAGATTACTTTCACAAAGTAATGTTACAAAGAGGCAACGAGATGGAAGAATTGTTTTTGAATTTTCACACTCTCATTTTTTTTTACACCTTTGAGGGAAAACAATAACCTTATAAATTAATGACTTACATTCAATTTAAGAAAAAACAAAGAAGAGAATTAAAGTTATTGTTAAGTTATAAGGTTTTAAAAAATGTTTTTTAATGAATAGTTAAACTATGACTGCTTTCACAGTTATTCATTATATTAACATTACATTATTTTATTAAAAAAATTAAAAAATATATTTATTTAAAAAAAATTATTTCAATTATTATACCATGTTTTTCCAAATGTGTATAAATTAACCCTTTCATGTATGAATTATGACAACCTCATTCAGGTGTTTTTATTGCTCTTAGGGCATGAAAAACAAAATTTGAACTTTTTTTTTTTAGATGCCCACTTGAGTGGACAGTATGTGTTTTTGGTTTTAACTGAAGAGATACTGTATTAAACATAATATATTAATAACACAGCAATACTGTGTGTATTTAACAAACCAGTGAATAAAATGATATAAAATCATGTAAAAACTATAAAATACATGGGTCAATAACGTGACGGGTCATTTTTTTGTCCAAAGGCCTTAATAAAAATAATAAAAAACAAAGATATGACATCCAAAGTATGTAAGGTAGTAGAATTAGATCTCTTTTACTGAATCCAAAAGGTTTTAATTAGATTTTGCTACATATAAAGGTATTTTAAAGATTTTGAAGTGTCAAAAGGTAATTTGGTTTAACTGTTCAAAGGCCAATATAGCCATTTCATTTGTGATTAAAATATCGTAAAATGTAATTAATGTATATATATATATTTTTTTTTCTGGCATGATTTTATAAGATCATATATCAACATAGTGCAAAATTATATTAAAATTATGTGTAGAAGTCGTTGCTTTGTTATGAGAAAGAATGTCCGGAAAAATGAATTTCATTGATGTCATTCGGAGTAACCAATATAAAGGGATCATTTTGGATCAAGTCATACAGTCAATATCATGTGACAGGATGTGACATCATTCAGACACCAGCAAAGGACCACATGGTCATGAAGCAAAGTAATTAACTCTCTTTTAACTATCTGAAACATATGCTTGTCTCGAAACATCAGGTCATTCGGTACAACTGCTATAAAACATGGAAAATGTTGTAACATTTTAAAAACTTGTACTAAATATAAAATGTTTGATTGTCCTTTTGCCAACTAGCTAGCTAGATATCAGCCTGTTTGCATTGTTTGCAAATATAATTTGGTATAACCAAAAGTGTCATTCGGTAAAACTGAAATTTTGGTTAAACTGAATGACTTTTTTGGTGGCAAATTTTGTCCATCTTGTAAAAAATGACAAAAGCAATTGTAATTGATTATATTTGATTATAAAAACCACATAATCTCATTGTTAACACTTAATAAAACTTCAAAATTAATTAAATCTCCATTATGTTTTTTTACACTTTTAAAAAACCTTATTCGTCAATGACCCATATTCAAAATATATAATACAGCTTTAATGATTGCAAATGCAACTGAGTTTGTTCCCGTTGGACCAGCAGACTAGGAACTTCATGCAACTTTGCATGTCTTTAATATCAGAACATGAGGACGTGATTCCATCAAAAATCTCAAAAATCTTCCATCAAAAATTGGTGAAGGTACAACTCTGTGGAAACCCAACTCAGACTAAGTAGAAAGTAGACACTCCCTCCAGTCTACCAGAGTACGTCGATTTACGCTTATTAGCTGATAATTCTGATTATGTTCAAAATGGACAAATTTCTACTGTAGCTGTCCTCTGAGAAAACAAGAACAAGAACAACAGTCACAGTGGTAGTATGAATTGTAGCTGAAATATAGCTAGTGATGAATGATGTCCAATTTAGTGGACAGATGATTAATCAGAATTTCCTTCCAATCTAAAATCAATACTTGGAAAATTTAACAGTGATATGACTCCTTTTATGTTACTTGATGCTACAACATTTTTTCTCCTGCAAGAGTCTCCAAGGAAAGAAGGAATTAATTGATATTCAGGAGAAACCTGGCATTTCTGACTGGCCGTCAGCCATCTTGGTTTGGAGGGGGAAAAATCCACATACAACAGCTTGCAACTTGGTGGCAATGTATAGGATGATGCACTAGTGTCTAGTATAGAGGTTGATGTGTAACTATGCCATCAAAATCCATGCATACACAAGAAAATGGCTTTTTGAATAGCTGTCCACTATAGTGACCTCTATGTGTGAAAGGGTTAAAGAATGTGTAAAATTCCCAAATTCTCTCTCTCTCTCTCTCTTTGTCTGTCTTTCTCACTTTTTGCCCATATCTCTATTCCTTGTCTCTCTCTCTGTACCTGT
Organism: Anabarilius grahami; assembly: GCA_003731715.1. NCBI lineage: Eukaryota > Metazoa > Chordata > Actinopteri > Cypriniformes > Xenocyprididae > Anabarilius > Anabarilius grahami. Next base: position 4,329,820 of record RJVU01037554.1, on the reverse strand, counting down.
CTGTGTCTCTTTCCCGTCTCTCTCTCTCACTGTGATCCTTGATGAGTTTGTTAATTATGTCTGGTTGAGAAATGACTTTTCTAATTACTTTAAAATAGAAATGAACCTCCTGGACCAATCTCTTTAGTTAAATACTGTGTCATGTGCAGTGAATATCACTTTAAATCATTTACTACATTAATAACAATGGAAATATTCAAGAAAAGTCTATTCATACACTGAACAGTATGAGTGAGATCATCTAAAAAAAAGTCAACAAGTAAAATAGTAGTATTTATTAATATTTTTAAACATTAAGTTAGTTTAATAAGATAATTTGTTATATGTCATTTTTATTATGTGTTGGTAACACTTTACAATAAGGTTCCATTTGTTAACATTTTCATTTAAGTTTATTTTTAAGCTTTTCATCTAATATTTCTATTTTATACGAGTTTTATTTCAATTAAAAAATTATTTTGAATAGTTTTAGTTAATAACAGCACTCATATGAACTCAAAACAATCTTTGGCAGAAGAATAATAGTAAGTAAACATTTGTCTGTAAAGAAGAGAAGGATGAAGGTCTGGTTGGATATGGTGCGGTATCACTTTCATATAGCTGGAGACAGGAAGTGTCTTATAGACAGGATGTTCATATCTCTGAAAAACAAAGCATGACTGACAGGCGGATCTTATATCCAGTTTCTGAGGTAATAGAATAGTCGAGAGAGGCAATGTGTGTGTCTGAGTGCATATGCTTGATCTATGCTGGATCTTAGCTGAATCCAAAGAGGACAATAAATCAAAAACACCTCTGACAGGCAGGCGACACGCACATGCGGCCACCCGTGGAGAAAGCAACAGCGTCTGATGCTCTTCTGATGCTGCCAATCACGGCTCGCATTATACAGCTCCAAAAATAAAACACACAAACATACAACTGCCACAATAACACTGACGTTCAGCAGCACTGACCCATTTAGCAAACTTCATTAACTCCCCTTGCCATTTCTCTGTAAACAAACAGACTTTTTTCAGTGTTTGTGAAGCAAATTGCTTCAATAGCAGAGAAAACATCTGATTTATTGTTTATGGCCTCTGCCAGGCCATTAGGAGGAATCATTGCTGGTTTTTAACATTCAATTCATCAGGAAAAGTCAATCTAAATGCCCTCCCAGGGATGTCGAAACAAAAGAAAAAACATTTTCATATTATTTGACTGGAGGAAAGCACGCATTTCAAGGGGAACTGCATAGGCGTCTAAAGCTGCATATCAAAGAATCTGACTACAGTATGCTCTTAAAATGAAAAATTAATAAAGCTGGTGATGCAAGTCTGCCATTGCATTCAGACGCCAACACAAGAGATCAGCAAGCTGCACCTGGATAAACAATGAAAACACTACAATAGCATGAACTGTAAAATTAAAAAAGGAAAATTCTCTTTGGCTACATTTAATTCTCACACAAGCATCACTTTTTAAAACAGAATTTGGTTTATTATAACAGAAGAAGTTATAATCAGATAGTAATACTCATTATGTACAAAATCCAAGAACTGACATGTTAGATTTAGGGATTATGTCAAAATATGTGAAAATAAGTTGATTTGAGTACTTTTAAAATAGTAAACAATTGTCTCCATAACCTAATTAATATTCATGAGGTCACCATTCGCCATTCCACGATGTCACAAATTACATATTCATTATGAGAAACTTAAAACAACTGAAAAGACATGCCATTACTGAAAGAAGCAATCTTCCATAGGTTATGTTAGCAGATTAGCTATCTTATTAGCTAGCTGTTAGTATATGTAAATGAAAAATGTTTACTCATTCTCTGTGTTACCTGGACTGAGAAATTCACGTTTATTTGTCAGCCGAAGTCCGCCGGGTGACGCAAAACGCATAAACCTACGGACTTCTGACAACTCCAGGGCTTTCATGAAAATACAGATTATACTCCGGCATTTTTGTATCCTCACCAACAGACAGTGGGATCGGCAGAGGGTTATATTAACCGAACAGTTATTGTAAGGGTATGTTTGTCACTGAAAATTGAATCGTACTCTGTCTACTCTTTAAACAGCATTATGTTAAAAATGTAAACACTATGGCAACAGCTTTCTTACCTGTATGCGATGACGATTTTGCTTCAGAAAGTGGGGCGGAACAGACAGAACGACAGTTTTTCCCCTCCGTTTGGTCTAAAACACTGTGTTCGTGGTCATCCAGTTTGAAGCTGACTACAAACATGGAGGTTTTTCAGATTTTGCATCTTTACGATTCTTTGCAGCCTTTAGCCACTGCCTACAACGCATTGGATCCTTCACTGGAAACCTGAAAGTAACTCACTTCCGCTAAACTTCTACTCTTAGTCGAAACCATTATGACTAAAAGTTTGCTAAGAAGTATTTCCTACTAAAGCAAAGCGGTATTTGACTCTGGTTAGCGTATCCATAGCAGACTGGAGGGAGTGGCCTTGGATGGCAACACGCCCAGGGCATTGTGGGTGTTAAAGTTTTCCTACATATTTGGCAATAGGGAAAACAACAGCCTTTTTTCTCTGTTGTCTCTAGTCAGTTAGCACAGATAAAAAAATAATAATAATAAAACATTTTTAAAAAAAAAATCACTTTTCTACTGTATAGGCAGCCAAGTTTTAATGAAAGCCCATTTTGCCAGCGGTGAAGTACCCCTTTAAAATACAAATTTGTTAGATACCATGTAATAATTTAAAATCCTGATGTTTATTTTATTGTAAAGTTCAATGAAGGTTGATAATTTGACAAAACTGGAGACTGTCTATTAACAAGAATGCAGGCTGAAGTTCGTTTATCCAGCTATCAGATTTGGACACGTGGCTTGCGATAAAGGTCTCTAGTCTCTGCTGTAATGGACTAGCAAAAGCACAAGCATCTGTTTATACACACCAATAATCCTTAAAGCTGTTAAATCCCACCAATTTCACATGCTTCACCCACGTAAGATCACGTTTTGTACACGAGGCTGCTCTTCACAAGGGATGTAGATTCTCTGAACCTTTAACACTTAATGAGACGACAAGACTTGAGAATCAACATTCACAACTGGTCCTGTGTGGTGGGCTGATGTCATCCGTTACCATAGCAACCACTTGAGTAGAAACGTAAAAGCGCTTGTTTGTGAGCAAAACATCTGCATCACTTATGGCACATGACCTGAGAACCTTTAGAGAGTGAATCCCACTAAACCTGTTAACAACATGACCAGGACACATTTCACCCAAAAAAACTAAAGAAAGAAATCATGGTAACACTTTAGTATAGGGAACACATATAAACTATTAACTACGACTTTTCAATCAATAAACTCCTAATTTACTGCTTATTAATAGTTAGTAAGGTAGTTATAAAGTTTAGGTATTGGGTAGGATTAAGAATGTAGAATATGGTCATGCAGAATAAGGCATTAATATGTGCTTTATAAGTACTAATAAACAGCCAACATTCTATTAACATGCATGCTAATAAGCAACTAGTTAAAAGACCCTAAAATAAAGTGTTAACGAAATCATAAATTATATTTTTCTTTTAAAAAAGACTATTTTTAAAACAACTCTGATTTGCATTGCCGCCTTATTTCCTTGACAGTCAACCATATTTTTACACCCAAGTTCTGATTACTATAATGAAAAAAACTAACAAAAACACCTCAACAAACTCGCTCTCTTTAACTGAATGCAGAAAAATTCAATATTATTTCAATTGTAAAGTATTTATGGCAGTATACATTGTACTGCCTTCAATTTTTTACAATATGTTAAAAATGTATGCAATTTTACAAAAATAAAACATGGATGCATTGCGGTAATGAGAATTTGGGGGGAAAATGGGCTTATCAAATAAAAAAAATGTCACAATGATATATTTTTTTTTAAAGGATTTCTATTTCAAATAAATGCTGTTCTTTTGAACTTTCTGTTCATCAAAAAATACAGAAAAAAAACAAATATTTTAAGCAGAACAACTGTTTTTATCTTTGATAATCATAAATGTTTCTTGAGCATCAAATCAGCATATTAGAATGATTTCTGAAGGATCATGTGACACTGAAGACTGGAGTAATGATGCTGAAAATTCAGCTTTGATCACAGGAATAAATTACAGTTTAAAATATATTCAAATAGAAAACAGTTATTTTAAATTGTTTTACTGTACTTTTGATTACATAATGCAGCCTTGGTGCACAAACACAAACGTATGCGGTGTGAATAAGTGATACCTTTAAAAAGCTTGTGTTGTTTGTTTAATATCCAGCTCATTTTCCTGCTGAATGAAGTCTGTCATTACAAGGTGAGAGGGTTAATTTGGAGGTTGCCATGGAGCATGACCCAGCCAGCTCCCCAATTAACACCTGCTTAGACTCTCAAAGGACACAGAGGAGCTCCCATAAAGACGAATAATCTAGTTAGACTACAGAGAGTAAAACTAAAAAGACTAACAACTAATAAACCCAACACACCGCATAGAGATTCACTTATTGCAACACACACAACACTTGCTTGCAGAGCAGCAGTCAATTTACTAATGCTATCAGAGCTGCTCAGCAGCGGGACACTTAAAGCAGACTACTTCATCATCCTTACAGCACACCTGTTACATTTCTCATCTTCATACGTCTCTAGAGCTCCCTCTCTGATATTTCATCTGTTGCTCCAGCATGACTGGTCACTAACACATGTTGTGTTTAGATGCAGGTGTGCTGGTGTCCCCACAAGACTGCGTGTAGTTTCCGCACCCCTAGTGTCACCAAATAGAGTCACAAAAACAATGACATGCTTTCAAACTAGGCAATAGGATGTGGGTACTAGAGCAGATACTGGTTTGCACACAGTTTCAAGAAAGAGAAGAAAAGGCAAAAGGTGAAGAATAGATGAATAGGTGAAGGAGAGGCTCAGAGGATACTCTAAGAGGAGGTGAATGGGATAAATATAGACTCTGATGGCAGTGTGAGAGAGCAAAGCTCACAGAGGACCTTCACTCCTGTCTCTGCACATAGCAGGAGGAGGGAAAGGAGGACAAAAAGGACTGTTAAACAGGGTGACCGGATGTCCTGGTTTTACTAGGTGGGTCCCAGTGTCCCAACAATACATTAAAAATCTAAATATGGCCCTGTTTCAGATGTTAGACTCACTGACTTCAAATGAAATATCTCCAGTGTCCTCTAGCTACAGTATCTGGTATCATTGTTTGTTCTCAGCTGGATGACATTGCAGAGAAGAAAAGATATCCCTGCATTCAAATGAGGGATTTGCAATTTTTAAAAAGTTAAATTAAAATAATAAAAGACATTAAAAACAAAATACATTTAAATAAAAAAGTAAAAAAAAATAAAAAAACATTTTAAAAATATATATTTTAATTAATTTGTAATAAAATAAAATAAAAAGGGCTGTGCTTGAAAAGATCAGCAGAATGTGGTCAAAGTTTAAAAATTAAATAAAATCAAATAAAGAGGCATTGATTAGGACAAACTTTACATACGTAATGTGAATGATCTGATAACCCTGGGCTATGCTGTGAAAGATCAGCAGAATTAGGGCTGGGACAATACATCGATTTTTGATTCTTATTTCGAGATACAATGAATCTGGATCGATTCTGATATCTTCTCTCTCGAAACGATTCTGAGCTTAGTTTTAACAGCAGATGACGCTCTAGGCTAGTTTTTAACCGCACACTCAAATGCTCACATAGAAAAGTGCTGGAGAGCGCTCGTGCGTTCGGCTGAGTCATGTAAGTGGTTAAATATACTTGTACCTCGACTCAGAATGCTTTTATGACGTGAGATTAATGTAAACACAGCCCACTGTGAACTAGACATAGACCGATATATCGATTTACCGATATTTTCCCCGATATTTCAGCATTTTACCATAATCGGGTATCAGTTTTGTAATATCGGAATTACCGATAAACGCCGCCATCTTGTGGGTGTTTTGAGAATTGCGCACAGGATCGCCATTACAGCCCATCTGAGGGGAGACGAGAAAACAAGAAATGCAATAAAATACGATGTTTTGTTTGTTATATTCCAATATTCCAGAGAATATTATTCAGTTATTTAACATTATCCAGCAAATTATTCTTTACTCTTTAGCCTATTAAACAGCTTATAAATCTACTAAAACTGTAGTTTAAAATGAAGTATTACATTTCTGCAAGGTTGATATGACTCCTGTCTTGATATTATTTTCTCCATTTGAAAACATTACACATTCTACATTAGTAGATTAACATTAGTGTTGCTGCTGATGATTTTTATAAATAAAATTATTTTTGTAATATGAAGATTAAAATTTACATGAAAGACTACTAATTTTCAACAAAAATAAGTTTAGTAATAGTTTTTGTTTTCTATGCAAGTGATTGTTATAAATTAAATGGTTTTTTCAGTTCAGTGGTGTTGTAATCATGTCAAAAACAGAAGTATAACAGTGAATAAATATTGGTTCTGCATATCGGTTATCGGGCACATAAACACAAATTATCGGTATCGGTTCTAAAAAATCAATATCGGTCGATCACTACTGTGAACACCCTTGTAATTCACTTAAACCTTTTCGAACTTTATAAATGATTATTTTAGGTTTAAGTGGTTTGTGTAAAGGAACTGGAAGCAAGCAGAGTACGGGTGTTTCTAAAGCACATAGTGCCATCTGCTGTTAAAAACTAGGCTCAGAATCGATTCGAGAGAGAATCACGATACATCGGAAAATATCAGAATTGCTCCAGATTCTTTGTCTTTGTTCTTAACGCGAATCGAGAATTGATGTGTTGTCCCAGCCCTAAGCAGAATGGGGTTAAAGTTTACACTTTCATGTTACAACAAATGGGGACCTGATGCTTCTCTCCATAGAGTTCAGTGCATTGGCCAATGTTGTAATGAGTCATGAGCGCGTTTGAAGACCTGCCTGTAATGTGCAAGTGAACCCTGAAACTTTGATTAGCTGGTCAAGTGTGTTTGATCAGTCAGTGAAATCTCCAGGAGAGGGTTTGCTTTAATATAAAATGCTGTGATCTTCAAAAGACTAAAGTAGACAATCTTTAAACCTCAGCCAACTTAGCAGTAATGTCAGGTTCACATAAAAGTTTCATTCCAAATCAGTATTGGCGTATTAAGCAGTGCTGAAGTCTGTTTCACTGGGATTTAGGTAATACGATTCATTCAATTCAGCATGTGGGCTGCATTTATTATCTAACAACTATTGGCTAGATTAAATTTATGGACAAAATTTAAAAAGTCAGCTCAATTCCAGATAATTCTCTGCACAGACTGAATTGAAATATAGTTGCCTCTAATGCTGCGAGATCACAAAAACACTAACATCAGCAGTGCTCGTGTTTGAGCTCAACTGCACTACATGATAAAATGGTCTGAAACAAAAGCTAATGCTGATAAACCTGATCTTGATTGTGTTACTTTGATTGTATAATTTCATTATAATAGCAAAATAATCTTTTGATAACAGAACAGTTATTTTTTGTGGACAGAATGTCATAAACTGGGAATTGCGAGATATAACTGGGAATTGCAAGTTATAAACTGGGAATTGTGAGTTATAAATAGAATTCCAAGTTATAAACTGGAAATTCCAAGTTATAAACTGGGAATTGCGAGATATTAACTGGGAATTGAGAGTTACTAACTGGCAATTATGAGTTATAAACTGGGAATTGCAAATTATAAAATGAGAATTGCAGGTTATAACTAGGAATTCTGACTTTTTCCCCCTCAAAATTCCCAGTTTATAACTCTCAATTCTCAGTTTTTAACTCACAATTCTCAGCTTCTAACTTGCAATTCCCAGTTTATAACTCGCAATTCTGACTTTTCTCTCAAAATTTCCGGTTTATAACTCGCAATTCCCAGTTTATAGCTCGCATTTCTCAGTTTATAACTCGCAATTCCCAGTTTATAACGTGGGAACAGAGGATATTTTATATTTCAAAATATAAAATGGGAATTGTGAGAAATGAAGTCAGAATTGAAAGATATAAACTGGGAATTGCGAGTTATAAACTAGGAATTCCAAGTTATAAAATGGGAATTCCAAGTTATAAACTGGGAATTGCAAGTTATAAACTCGGAATTGTGAGTTATAAACTGGGAATTGTGAGTAAAAAAAAAAATCAGAATGTGAGTTATGAACTAAAATATTTTTTTAATCCGTGATTGAAACAACCTTCCATACAAATCAGATCAGTCGCTGTCATGCTGGGACTCTCTTTATGAATGAATGTTCTGGATTACTCATATCCTTAGATGTTTAGATTGTCTTCTAACTGATTCCTGAACTCTTCCGCATCACAGGATCAACATTGACTCAAACTATAATCTGACAGATTATCTGAAAGTCGGCGTCATCGACAAACAAGATTACGCCACAAGCAACCTGTACTCCTCCATTCATCCGCTCGTACATCATCCTTTCATTTTTCCTGCTGCGCTTTCATTTCCTGAGATCTGCTATTGCTGTAAAGTCACAGAGGTGTGTCATTTCAGGCCGTGAGGAATTGTCTGCAGAATGATACATCAATGTTTTGTGATCTCAAGAGAACTGAATCATCTCAGACAGTGGTTCTGCCATATGAGAGTTTTGATAGTCTATCATTTTCATTTTTACAGAAGACTCGAAAGTTACACAGCTTCATATTTCCATAGTCCTATTAGAGGAAAAGTTACTGAGTAGGGCAAGGCATAGACATGGTCTGTCTGAATCCTCGATTCTGATTGGCTGGAAGGTGTGCATTAAGTAAGGGATAAACCCGATAATCTAACTGTGGATCAAACAATTTTAATGCACCACGTGGAGGCAAAGATCCACCTGACATGAAAATCTTACCACACTATCTCTCTGTCTGATTCAAAGCTGCAGAATGCTAGATCTAACGAGCCGTAACTGACCTTCCTGTCAAATATTGAGCCGCAAACATCAATAACAGCTTTATCTTGTCAGTGCTGGCAAATGACCATGGTATAAGCGGGATAATCCATGGCTTTAAACGATATGCACTTTGCGTTGAGTGGTTCTTTGCCTCCATGTCATTCATTAAAATCGTTTATTGCACAGCTTTTTATAGAGTTGTTATAAACCCTTTCTCTTTTCTGTTCTGCCTTTGATATCGGCAGAGTTTTTATGATAAGTTAAAATGCTCTGTAATGACTAACTTGGAAAGTGAAGTGCAGGATGAAGAGCAGGTGTTTTAGAGAGGAACTCAGTTAACCCACTCCAGCGTCTCAAATATAGGCCAAGACATCTCCTCGGGCTCTACACTTTCTGTTCTCTCCCTCTCATTCATATTCCCTCTCCGTCTGTGTTCATCATAAAAAGCATTTGAGGCTCAGAGCAGCCCATCCCAAATGACAGAGGAACAGAGAGCAATAAACTCTGTCTCTTTCTCTCTCTAAAAAGAGACAGCGACAAAATATCAAAACACACTTTCCTGAGACAAAATCTAAACACAAGCATCTAAACACAAATTTCATTTCATGCACATTCCCAAGCACTTTACAAGTGACTCTCCCAAGCTGTGATATCAAATGCAGCAAACTGGGAAAAATGTAAGTCCATAGCACACTTTCAAACAAAACATGAAATATTTGGGATTTATATTTTTTATCAAAATGTGCACTGTAAACCAATTCAAAATAATTTATTGGTTTGAGTAGGGCAAACTCAAATTAAACAAATTGGTTCAATCAAATTAACTTTTTTGAGTATTTAGAACTTTCTTTTTCTTTTGAGTTCACGAAACTGACACATTAAGTAATCTGAATTGTTTCATTGTTTTGAGTTTTATAAACTTGTTTCTTTTAATTTAGACCAACTTAAATTTACCTGAAACTGGGCTGAGAATTCTATTTCCCAGCATGCTTTGCCATGACACTCGAAAGGGAGAGTAAATGTTAAAATAAAGTCTTATATAATGTTTTTTGTGCAAGATTAATGTTAAGTGGGGGATTTAGTAGTGTTTAATGTAGAGATGCACGATATATTGGCCACCATATTGGTATCGGCCGATATATGTTAATTTTTAATGTTATCGTTATTGGCCCGATAAGAAAATTTGGTTGATATATTAAAAGGCGATAAATAAAGAATTATTTCCTCCAGCTGAGACACTTCAGATGCGCACTGTTTGCCATGATGGTTTTGAAATGCTTGAAACATATGCAGCGCAAGTCTGTCATATAGGCTACAAAAAATTATAATGAGAACAATATAATTGTGTTCTTGGTACATGGCTTTTAATGGTTTTTGTAATCAGCCTCTCAAAAATAATATAAAAAATTGAATTTAGATTTATCAGCCAACATATCGGTTATCGGCTTTCAAATATTAAGAATTATGGGTATCGGCCAAAATTTGCATTAGGTGCATCCCTAGTTTAATGCTTTGCTATCGCAATTCAGAAGAGTTTGTGTTATGTGGGTTTTTTGGGGGCTTACCATCATAGTGACGAGTGGAGCATGGGCTTAGTTTGAGAAACAGGTATTTCATAAATGTTCTATATTGCCGTACTCTTTCAACAATTGCTATGCTATGCTAATGTTATCAAAGTATTGTGTTACCAATTAGCATTTGCTGAATTTGTTAGTTATAGCTAGCTTAATTTCCACTACTAAAAATATAATTTAAGATGTCGGCGCCGATAGCCGCTTGGGCAGCGGGCCAACATATAGTGCCACTCTGTTTCTGGCGACCCGAGTTCGAGTCCCGACTCGCGGACCTTTCCTGATCCCGCCCCCCTCTTTCTCTCTATCTTC
>RJVU01037554.1:4285937-4319009 GCA_003731715.1 Anabarilius grahami | reverse complement strand
TATATATATATATATATATATATATATATATATGTTAAGATTACATGTGATGTATGAATTAAAATGAATGAGTACAAAATTGATATCTGCCAGTTCTGCTTACTTAAACTTCAAAAATTTGATGTAACTGATTACCTCAAATTTGTTGAGTTTTGCCAACTTATTTGGGTTTACAGTGTGTGTATGCTATAAATTCATTTCATCAGAACACGCATCCACATTTGAATGGCCAGTAATGATAAAATATGATGAGTGATACAGTTAGACAGTTAACCAGTTAAACCCCTTTGGTCAGGTCAATGTCTGTCATGACAGTTCAAAGAAAATCTCACTGAGCAAATCTTATAAACACGAATAATAATACATCAGATTCAATAGGGATTTGTGGGTGAACTACTCCTTTAATATCACGTAAATTTATCTTTTTGCAGTGCAGAAGAATATAATTGAACTTTAACTATTCATAAGCCCTCTCTCGCTCACACACGCAGACACACACTCACACACACACAGCAGAATGTGACTAATCTGAGCTCAACAGCGTCAGTGCAGACAGAATGGAGCACCATGGGGGACAGACAGAGATGAAGAGAAAGAGAGAGAGAGAGAGAGACAGTCTGTTATTAAGGCACACTGTGAACAAACACACTCACGCGCATGTTCAAAGCCACTTTAATCTCTTCTGTCACACACAACAACACACATTTAAGCACACAACCAGACGCACACTCAACGACCACAGCATATGTACAAGATACAGACACACATATAAGCAGCTGCTCATGTGCTCATGCCAACACGACCAAAAGCATGTGCGTATGTGCATACAGAATGCACAATTTACCAGGAGTTTAGATACATAAATTCAATCAACAGCAGTTTTAAACAAGTGCTTAATCAATATATGAGATTTCAGCTTCAAAAAATACAATACAGAACACAGAAGCTGATGACCAATATAATTAGTGTTAGGCCAATAAACTGATTAAATGTGTCCATAATGCACAATTTTGAGATTATCAGCACTGGTCAATATCTGTGTCCAATCGGATGATTAACAGAAGTGTTGGTCTTTTATACGTTCCATTTTGTGTTGGTAAAATTTGAAAAAGGCTGCATTTATTTAATCAAAAATAATTAGTAATATTGTGAAATATTATTACTATTTTACAATAACTGTTTTCTATTTGAATATATATTTTAAAATGTAATTCATTCCTGTGATCAAAGCTGAATTTTCAGCATCATTACTCCAGTCTTCAGTGTCACATGATCCTTCAGAAATCATTCAATATGCTGATTTGATGCTCAAGAAACATTTCTGATTATTATCAATGTTGAAAACAGTTGTGCTGCTTCATATTTTTTCTATCTATCTATCTATCTATCTATCTATCTATCTATCTATCTATCTATCTATCTATCTATCTATCTATCTATCTATCTATCTATCTATGTGACTAAGAAACTGTACATGATGCTGCTCATGTTCAAGAAAAAACAAGTTAATGATAAACAAAATATTTTACATGGCATAAAATAATATATATAATAATATATTTTAAGTATTATTATTATTATTAAGTAAATAATGCTGTTGTCAGTGAAACATTTACATGCTGTAAATGTTCAACAATTTTTCCACCATTGGCAGGTGTGGCAAAAAGTCAGTTTTGGACCTGGTTGTTGTCCAATGCCGATAATCTCAAAATGGCAATATAACGAACGACTATTAATCACCCTGACTGATATATCAGTCTATCACAACTTAAACAGAAAGGTAGATCTCATGAGTTCACGCATGCAAACACACTTGCAAAACACAAGCTGTCACCCCTCCATGAAACAGGCGAGAGACGATGACATCAGTGTAAACCATCACAGTGCATCATCATCACCATCATCATCACCAAAAAGAACAAAATCATCATCATCATCATCAGATCAGCAAAAATCAAACCAAACACAAGAAGCACATACTGATGAGTCATAATTGCAAGAGCAAGCCAAATAATTCTCTCTCTCTCTCATTTACCTCTTGGTTCGGCGGAACATGTTGCTAGCCAGGACGGCCGGTTGGCAGGCGCACAAGCGGCGATGAGAGTGACAGCGGCAGCCGAGTGTGTCAACACACACTTAAACAACATTCACATAAAGCAGCCGACTACGCCATGACACATCTCGTCCTCCCTCACACATGCTCCGGGTTCATCTGAGTGTGTGTGGCTGAGTGATGGAGAGCGAGCGAAGATACAGAGAGAGAGGGAGAGAGGGAGGGAAGGTGGCTCTCAAGGGTAATGTGCCAAGCCAGGAAGTAAAGGCAGCGAGAGAGAGAAAGAGAGAGAGGGAGGGAGGAATCATACGAGGGCTGTCAGCATGTGTGTGTGGCCATTAAAAGCCTATCAGAGCTCAGGGCTCAGGGCTGTGCCAGTGCTAATGGAAATCTGAATGACACATGGGAGGGATAAAATGAAACAGAGAAAAAGATTATGTTGATATTGTTCATAAAATACACCACAGGTTATTTGGGCCCTTAAACATGGATACTCAAAATGGATTGGCCGACTTTATTGTTGCACAAGCTTAAACAGTATTTCAATAGCTTTTTGATGTCATTAAATATATCTTAATATCTAAATATATACCTTAATATTTTTCAAAGAACCCCTCATTTTTACCAAACACTCTAGACCGTCACTCTGTTGACAAATGTCACTCTAGCAGGTCTATTTTGACCAAACATCTAAATTGTTAATACAAGAATACAGTAAAATTCTAAATAAACAATCAATGTATGTTTTGCACACAGTTTTGAACACAATCTATATATATCTATATCTATATAGATAGATAGGATAGATATACACACATTTTTAATATGAATTTATAATAATAAAAATATAAACATAAGAAAGATGAATAAAATTTTTTTGAGACAATGCAAAAAGAGCCTACGTTTAAATCAGACACATGGGAAGGGTGGAAAGAAGAGAGAAAGAAGAGTTTTTTGGGAGCTTGCCGCGCTTATGCTTGGATGCTGACATCTGATTGGTCGATTTCATTGTGATGTGACTACAGAGCTCCACCCATCTCTCTGTATGCCAGGGAATATAAGAACTGACATCATCTCTGTGCCCTAGATAGCTCACCACAATAAACCTTGTCTGAACCTTCAAATCGCGTCATGTCACAGTCGGGAGGGTCTGCTGGGATTGGGGAGGCTGTCTCCCAAACCACACACACTCACACACACTCAGCTGCATACAGGCCCAGACAGACATTAAAAGGTGCTCATTTCAATAATAAATGATCTGGATGGTGGAAAGAGAGATGAAATATAGATGAGAGACAGACGCAGATTAGCTTTTAGAAGTTACTGGGTCAAATTCATAGAGGGGAAAATATGACCAGGAATAATGGATGGAAGGAAGATGTGTGACCTGCCCAGTCTGACAATGGAAACATCACTCAGATCTATCTATCCATCTATCCATTCATTCATTCATCCATCATCCATCCATCCATCCATCCATCCATCATTCATTCATTCATTCATTCATTCATTCATTCATTCATTCATTCATTCATTCATTCATTCCATAATCTATCCATCATTTGTTCCATCCATCGTTCTATCTACCTTTCGTTTGTTTGTTCCATCCATCCATCTTTCTATTGTTCTTTCCATCCATCTTTCTATTGTTCTTTCCATCCATCCATCATCCTTCGTTTGTTTATTCCATCCATCCATCCATCAAATATTTGTTCCATCATCCATCCTTCCATTGTTCCATCCATATATCCATCCATCATTTGTTCCATCCATCCATCCATCCATCCATCCATCCATCATTGATTCCATCATCTATCCATCCTTCCTTCGTTCTATCATCCATCCATTCATCATCCTTTGTACGTTCATTCGTTCCTCTGAATGAATGAACATTCCATCAATTGTTCCATCGTTCCATCCATCCATCTCAAATTATGTTATTAAAGTAATAAAATGCAGTAAAAATGTTTCTGCAGGTTTTCCACTAAACACTTCCTTCCATCCATCCATCCATCCTGTTTGTTCATTCCATCCATATATCCATCCATCATTTGTTCCAAAATCCATCATTTGTTCCATCATCCATCCATCATTGATTTCATCATCCATCCATCCATCCATCCATCATTCGTTCCATCATCCATCCTTCCTTCGTTTCATCAATCCATCCATCGTACATTCCATCCATCCATCCATCCATCTCAAATTGCCAAATTATGTTATTATAGTAATAAAATACAGTAAAAATGTTTCTGCAGGATTTCCACTAAACATTTCCATCCATCCATCCTTTGTTTCTTTATTCCATCCATATATCTATCCATCATTTGTTCCATAATCCATCGTTTGTTCTATCATCCATCCGTCATTGATTCCACCATCCATCCATCCTTCCTTCGTTCCATCAATCATCCATCCACCCATCCATCATCCTTCATTCGTTCATTTGGTCCATCATCCATCCTTCCTTTGTTTCATCAATCCATCCATCCATCGTACATTCCATCCATCCATCCATCCATCCATCTCAATTTGCCAAATTATGTTATTAAAATAATAAAATACAGTAAAATTGTTTCTGCAGGTTTTCCACTAAACATTTTACAAATTTACTCTAAATGAATACATACACCAAAAAAAAATTTAAACGGTTAAACACCTCATTTAAAAAAGAATAAATAAAAAAATGTGTTAAATGCAACAATCAGTGTTGGGCAAAGTTACTTTCAAAAGTAATGCACTACAATATTGTGTTATTCCCTAAAAAAAACTAATAGCGTTAGTTACTTTTTATGGAAAGTAATGCGTTACATTACTTTTGCATTACTTTTTCTCATCTGGGCTGGGCTGTTTGTTTTTGTAAAAACAAAATAGTTATATTTTTGGCAAATGTAAAGGTATAAGCCTCAGGGTGAAGGAAATGCAAATTCACGCATGAACAGTAGAGGGCACAGCTCAAATATTCATTTCAGCTTTGCTGCCATTCTGGAATACTGAAGAATAGGACGCAGGAGAAGAAGTAAATGGGTAAATAATGCTCACATTTAGTCTAGAACTACAATAACCACATTTATACAACGCCTCTGCACTTACTCCCAATTTCTCTCAAGATGGGGGAGAGCTGACAGTCAATAAATGGAAAAACAAAGTAACTTGTGTTACTTATTTGAAAAAGTAACTCAGATATTTAGTTGTAAATTTAAAAGTAATGCATTACTTTACTAGTTACTTGAAAAAAGTAATCTGATTACGTAACTCACGTTACTTGTAATGCATTACCCCCAACACTGGCAGCAATATGAAATATATTAATTTTATTAATTAAAATCATTCAATGGCTGAAATCACATCTTTAATCTAAATATGAAAATTAATCTGAAATTGCACCTTTAATCTAATGCTTAAATTAAAAGGTTTTCTCAAAATAAAACACAATCTCATAAAAAATAAATAAATTAAAAAAAGCCACAGCCACCAAAATCATAACCAAGGCCATGGAAAACGTTGCTAGAGTGACTGTGTAGTTTTGTGGAAATGAGACATTCTGAAAGTCATGGCAGTCCAGACAGTGGTGAGATCGTATCCTGATTACAGCCAGCGAGGTTCAGCAGTCCTGGAAATGTCATATTGATCGTCTGCTGATTAATCTACTGTATCAGCCCAATTAAACAGCGTGACCTGTACTGAGCACAAAAGACCCATCCATTATTAGCTGCCATAAGAAACTACAAAAGCCCTTCCACATCTCCTTGTCTCTTCACACACCTCCCAAGAGAGCTCTATTCATACACACACATTCAAGCACCTGTATTGTGTGTGTCTGTCTGTGGAGAGGCTCTTTAGCAGTTATGTTAATGCTACTAATGGTGGCACTGCCCACAACAGAGCCCATTACTAACAACAGCCATTCTGATCTGATCAGCGTACAAAAAGACAAAACTTTCACAGGAGATAATGAAGCCCACACAGTCACACACTCTCTAACACCAAATCTGTGAAAAGGAGGTGTTGTGATTCTATATATAGGGAATAAACAGACAGAAGTTCACACACACAAGTGTTCAGTATAGACAGACAAGGAGACACCAAGGAAACACACACAGGGAGTCTCTCTTGCCAGAGAAGGTTCAGCACCAAGGCCAGCGCCTCATTCACTGTCTGCAAGGCTCAGACTCACAGCACTGGCTAAAATTGGATATTGTTGAAAAGTTAAAGGGTTACTTCACCCAAAAATGAAAATTCTGTCATTAATTACTTACCCTCATGTCGTTCTGTAAGACCTTTGTTCATCTTCGGAACACAAATTAAGATATTTTTGATAAAATCCGATGGCTCAGTGAGGCCTCCATTCCCCGCAAGTTAATTTAGACTTTCTAACACCCAGAAAGGTACTAAAAACATATTTAAAGTACAGTACAGTGTTTCAACCTTAATGTTATGAAGCAACGCAAATACTTTTTGTTTGCCAAAAAACAAAATAACGACTTTATTCAACAATATCTAGTGATGGCCGATTTCAAAACACTGCTTCATGAAGCTTCGAAGCATCATGTATCAAACGCTCTCAAACTGTCAAAGTCACGTGATTTCAGTAAACGAGGCTTTGTTACCTCATAAGTGTTTTGAAATTTCAATGGTTCATGTGACTTTGGCAGTTTGATACACCCTCCGAACCACTGATTCGAAACAAAAGACTCATAAAGCTTCGAAGCTTCATGAAGCAGTGTTTTGAAATTGCCCATCACTAGATATTGTTGAATAAAGTCGTCATTTTGTTTTTTGGCACACAAAAATCTTCATAACATAACATTAAGGTTGAACCACTGTACACACATGAACTGTTTTAAATATATCTTTAGTACCTTTCTGGCCAGTAATTTACCACACAGAACACACTGTGGTTGCCAAAAACCATGGATACTCATGTGCAAGTTGCAAGTATTTAATTTAGTGTGTGTTGTATTTTCTTGCATATTTCTGTTCATGGCTTTCAATGATATTGGCATCTTTGACATTATGACAAAATACCATTGTGTGATTGGATGCATGGTGATTGAAGTCAACAGTAAAAGATTTGGGAAGCGTTTTCTCCTGTGTTTTGAAAGTTAAAAAGACTATTCATTTTCCTATCCTAACTATGCATAGTTGTATGGTTGGCTGCATTTTATTATTTGCATGTAGCATTTTCCCCCTGCTGTCTGCAAAACTATAAGGAAAGATGCAGTTTGGGGTCATGACAACCAGTTGAGAACCACTTTTCTCCAGTACACCTGTCCTGCAGCACCACAGTCCTCAAAAGCATCTTAAATACTGGTGCATTGATGCCCTCATTTATCACTGCAAGCCTGTACTGCATTACTGAACCTCATACTGTTGCACTCTAGCAGTACTGCACTAAGGTATTACTGCATTACTGTGTTTTTGCATTGCTGCACTAATGTATTACTGCATTACATCTCTCCATCACTGCACTAGTGTATTGCTGTATGCCTGCATCGCCGCACTAAAGTTTTAAAGCATCCCTGCATTACACCAATCCTGCATTGCTACACTGATGTATTGATGCTTTCCTGCATTGTAGCATTAAATGAAGTTCCTAACGTAGGTTCGGGAGGAGCCTAATCATTCGGTCCTGTCAATCATCATTACGAGCGTATATAAGCAGCAGTCATTGTGCCGTCCCAGTGACAATTCTTCCGGCATCCCTCCAGCTCCCCATCTCCTCCTGTATTTCTCTTATTCTCCCTATGTAGTACCGATACCCATGTACCTATGTAGGCCTCCTTTGAGGAAAGCAAGCCAAGTTTGTTTACTGTTAACTATTAAAGGGGACCTATCATGCCCCTTTTCACAAGATGTAATATACAGGTGCTGGTCATATAATTAGAATATCATCAAAAAGTTGATTTATTTAACTAATTCCATTCAGAAAGTGAAACTTGTATATTATATTCATTCATTACACACAGACTGATATATTTCAAATGTTTATTTATTTTAATTTTGATGATTATAACTGACAACTAAGGAAAATCCCCAATTCAGTATCTCAGAAAATTAGAATATTGTGAAAAGGTTCAATATTGAAGACACCTGGTGCCACACTCTAATCAGCTAATTAACTCAAAACACCTGCAAAGGCCTTTAAATGGTCTCTCAGTCTAGTTCTGTAGGCTACACAATCATGGGGAAGACTGCTGACTTGACAGTTGTCCAAAAGACGACCATTGACACCTTGCACAAGGAGGGCAAGACACAAAAGGTCATTGCAAAAGAGGCTGGCTGTTCACAGAGCTCTGTGTCCAAGCACATTAATAGAGAGGCGAAGGGAAGGAAAAGATGTGGTAGAAAAAAGTGTACAAGCAATAGGGATAACTGCACCCTGGAGAGGATTGTGAAACAAAACCCATTAAAAAATGTGGGGGAGATTCACAAAGAGTGGACTGCAGCTGGAGTCAGTGCTTCAAGAACCACTACGCACAGACGTATGCAAGACATGGGTTTCAGCTGTCGCATTCCTTGTGTCAAGCCACTCTTGAACAACAGACAGCGTCAGAAGCAGCTAAAGACAAAAAGGACTGGACTGCTGCTGAGTGGTCCAAAGTTATGTTCTCTGATGAAAGTAAATTTTGCATTTCCTTTGGAAATCAGGGTCCCAGAGTCTGGAGGAAGAGAGGAGAGGCACACAATCCACGTTGCTTGAGGTCCAGTGTAAAGTTTCCACAGTCAGTGATGGTTTGGGGTGCCATGTCATCTGCTGGTGTTGGTCCACTGTGTTTTCTGAGGTCCAAGGTCAACGCAGCCGTATACCAGGAAGTTTTAGAGCACTTCATGCTTCCTGCTGCTGACCAACTTTATGGAGATGCAGATTTCATTTTCCAACAGGACTTGGCACCTGCACACAGTGCCAAAGCTACCAGTACCTGGTTTAAGGACCATGGTATCCCTGTTCTTAATTGGCCAGCAAACTCGCCTGACATTAACCCCATAGAAAATCTATGGGGTATTGTGAAGAGGAAGATGCAATATGCCAGACCCAACAATGCAGAAGAGCTGAAGGCCACTATCAGAGCAACCTGGCTCTCATAACACCTGAGCAGTGCCACAGACTGATCGACTCCATGCCACGCCGCATTGCTGCAGTAATTCAGGCAAAAGGAGCCCCAACTAAGTATTAAGTGCTGTACATGTTCATACTTTTCATGTTCATACTTTTCAGTTGGCCAAGATTTCTAAAAATCCTTTCTTTGTATTGGTCTTAAGTAATATTCTAATTTTCTGAGATACTGAATTTGGGATTTTCCTTAGTTGTCAGTTATAATCATCAAAATTAAAAAAAATAAACATTTGAAATATATCAGTCTGTGTGTAATGAATGAATATAATATACAAGTTTCACTTTTTGAATGGAATTAGTGAAATAAATCAACTTTTTGATGATATTCTAATTATATGACCAGCACCTGTAAGTCTCTGGAGTCCCCAGAATGTGTCTGTGAAGTTTCAGCTCAAAATACCCCACAGATCATTTATTATAGCTTGTCAAATTTGCCCCTGTTTGGGTTTGAGCAAAAACACGTTTTGTGTGTGTCCCTTTAAATGCAAATGAGCTGCTGCTCTTGGCCCGATTTCCAAAAGAGGGCTCATCAACAACAAAGCTGGAGAATCTCACGCAGTCAAAATGAGGATTGTCAGTAATGGTGTTCAGCCTTACATTGTTCAAACCGGAGTTGGACACTGATGGAGAGACTCAGGAAGAAGTTACAACTTATAGAATGCACCAACTAAAGTTAAAAAAGTGAAATCATAATCAAGGACCCCTTTAAGGCTACGTTCACGGCGAGCCTTAATGATCGATTCCGATATTTGCTCAGACCAGTTTTTTTGTATAGCTGTTCATGTTGTTTTAAATGTGGCCAATATCAGATTTCCAGCGTGAACAGATCATGGTTCTAAACTGACCTGCATGCAAAAAAGAAAAATACAAATGGGGTTGCTAGGTTTTTACCACAAAATCCACTCAATTGCTTCTCAAAACTAGTCCAAAACTAGCCCAATCGCGTTCCGTGGGTATCCCGGTAAAAATCACATTCAAGGTTAAATATCTTGTTAGTATGGTTGTTTCAACCCCCGGAGTTGCAAAACAACCCGCGTAACCCAATTCTGAGGAAAAATCACACACTTGGCAACACAGAGCGTGCAGTCATACGGAAGTAAACACGGAGGACATTAAAGTAAGCGATTACACGTTTATAGTGTGATCTGGCACAAATCGGAATTGAAAAGATCAGATTCCATGTGGTTTGTACTGTTCACTCTGTCATGGGGAAACAGATATGAGTCACATGTGGGCAAAAAAAATCTAATTTGGTCCACATTTACCAGCAGTGTGAACATAGCTTAGACTGGATGGACAGGCAAACTTGTGAAAGTAATATTGCATCCCTGCATTACTCTGCTGTGTTCCTGCATTACTGCACTGATGTATCACTGCATTCCTTGTTGCATTACTGCTCTGGTGTATTGTTGCTTTCCTGAACTGATGTAACACTAATGCAGTAATGCAGGAGCGTTACATCACAGTCATCCTGCAGTGCATTGCTGCACTTATGTATCACAGCACTCCTTGCTGCATTACTGCACTAGTATATTGCTGCATTCCTGCATTACAGTATTACTTCCTGCACTCTTGAACTACTGTATTCTGCCACACTATTGCAGCATGTTATTACTGTGACCCTGCATTATCTGTTCTGATGTCATAAAAAAATGCAAATGTTGGGAATGTTCCCATTTTCCCTGCATTAACATAATACCTCCTTCAGTGATGCAAGACCAGTCTTAGGTTTCTGACTTTCGTCTGTTGAACTTTTAATCAGGACATCAAGTAATTTCAATGTTGACAGGTGTAGTGAAAAATCTAGGGTTGTTTGTTTAGAATTAGATTTGGGAAAAGTGCTTTTACTCAGTACCACATTATGCTAGGTCCCAGCAAAAAAAAAAGATAATATTTGGACAAATAAATGCAGAATCAAATCAAGTAAAGCAGATTTGCTACACTCACCCACTGCTCTTCCTGGGCAGGGGAAGATCCTTCTGGAAAAGAGAGAGAGAGAGAAATGATAGACTGAGTGATTATATTACCCAGTGTAAAATGATGCCATCAATAACTGCTCAATACTAGTTTGCTTTAGGACATAAATATCTTGATGAATCCAAACTGGAATAATCTTATGCCAGCTGACATTCATTATGACCCATAATGCTCTTCAGATCTCTGAGAGGGAGGACAGCACTTAGGGGAGAACAATCCCCAAAACATTAAACTGGCCAATTACACAAACAAGGTCACTGGAGAGAGAGAGAGAGAGAGAGAGAGAGAGAGAGAGAGAGTACATGTTAGACAGTGGGAAAGAGGCCATGCTGCTGCATGTGATGGTACACTAAGGGCTTCTGTCGGGGGGAAATGACTTCACCCACTGTGACTCACTTTGATGACATCGTGTGTGACAAGGGCTTCCCTGCCAGCATGACTGGCGCCACTGAGCAACTAATGGAGGATTAAGTGGACAAATAGTCTGTGACACTTTTTTAATTTTTTAATTTATAACCATAATACTCTCTCAAACAAAGCATAATACTTTTCTATTTGTTTAATATATTTACTGCAATAACTTCCAGAAATACTCTTCATCTTTACATTGCTGAATCTTGACTGGTAAAAAAAACCTCAGTGACCAACAAGATATCAGCATAAAAAGTCTTAAGTAATATAGTTAGTCAGCTGACAATTGGAACTTAGAAAACCAGCAACAAACAAGCGTGTTATGAAAAGCAATAGATGACATAATGAGAATGTGTGTTTATACCTGTGTTGTTGTTGTTATGAGATGAAATATAAATAAAATCTAAATATTAGACGAAAAACTTAAACTTAAATGAACATTACAAATGTTACCTAAAAATAAAAATAAAGTTAAACAGAAATATAAAAAATAATACAAATGCCATAAGCAAATAACAAAATTACTACAACTTAAACTAAAAAATATAATATGTAAAATACATAAACAGAAGCTAATTAAAATTATTAATAAATACTATAATAGTTAGAGCCCGACCGATATATCGGCCGGCCGATATTATCGGCCGATATGAGCTAATTGCATTTAAATCGGCATCGGCGTTTATAACGGCCGATGAAACATGAGAAACAGAGTCTCATGCTTCACTCATGTTATGAGTGTTGCATAGTTTGCCCACCAGAGGGAGCTCTGCAACTCCCCAGTTGACAACAGCGCCAGAAATCCACTACAGAAGAAAGCTATCAGCCGAGCCACGGGAATGTACTCTTTTGACGGCGAGTCTGTCGTTCGTCATGTGAAATGATTGTACATTTAGTTCATACACTGTATATAAAAACAGTGTGGTAGTTCTAGCTAACGGTCCTATCATTATCACTTCTAAATTCTGTAACATCACTTACAGCCGCTAATGCAGTGGTCTCAAACTGCCGGCCCGCCCACCCCCTCTACCCGGCCCGCAACTGATCTAAAAAATAAAACATAATCCGGCCCTATAAATTATTATTATTATTCTCTAGTTGCTACCTGTCTGATATGCAAAGAAAAAGTCGCCGTTCTATGGAGGCATTCACATATCTCGTCACATAAGCGGCCGCGCCACATTCTCCTTCTTTCCAAAGCGCTTTCGCTCCAGTGGCGTCTGTCGTTGCTATGCAACCATGAGCCGCGTTCTCAATCGCTTCTATTATGAGCGCGCTTGCCTAAATTACAGTAAAAGCACTCGACTTTAAGTCACGAGCGCCAATTTAAACCACCGAAACGCGTCAGATGCAGCCATTAAACGTTACCGATGCTCAAACGGCATCTTGGACAAATGTGGCCCAGCTGTGTGAGCAGAAGCGCTGCAGGTGTCTGTCAAGAAACAGAAGCGTGTGCAAATGTATTCAGGGATTGTATTTGTTCAGTACAGTGTTGTTCAGTGCAAGATTTTAATGTTATTTAAGCTAACATAAAGTAAGGGAAAATACTTCCACAAGATGTTAAAAACTAATAATGTATGTAACAATGAGAGATTTTTATTTTTTGGCAAAATAAAGTTGATATATAGCTCCAGTTTTTTTGTTTATTTCTGACCCCTCCACGCCACAAGTGTTGCTGGTTTTGTTTCTAAATTACAGATTTTTTATTCCATATATCTTGTTGGATGTGAGAAGTCGCACCAGACTATTTCAATTAATAGTATTATATTAGTAATAGTATTATATAATTATATTACACTCTGTAACAATGAGAGAGACACTGCCGTTTACATTTAGTATGGTAAATAAGATATTTATATTATAGGTATAAAAATATTTTAGTAGGCCTAATGAAATTTGAAGTAAATGAGAAATAATGCAAAGGAAAGTAAATTTTCTGATATGTTGCGCTTTCTTGCGCTTGAAGGATAATATGGCCCTCCTATGAGGTGTCAATCACAGAAACGGCCCCCCGACAATTTGAGTTTGAGACCCCTGCGCTAATGCATTGCTATATTAGATTAGCAGGCAGTACTAAGGATCACCCTGTTCAAGACATTTTTCAAAACACTGTTCAAATATTAAAGTTCAGAGCAAGACAGAGTAAAATTCTAAAAGTATAATTTGTGAACATTCTACATTGTTTAAATTTATATTTTGGTATTATTTATTTATTTTATATTTATTTATTTTATATGTAGCTATACATTTAACTTATTTAAATTTTATTTTCAATTCATTGACATGGTTTTGTGGAATATTGAATTTGTTTGGTATAGCTCTTTTACTTTAACTTTAGTATTATAATTTATTTACAGTACACACACAGACTGTTAAAACCAGCTTCAACTGGAAGTAAGTAAAACTGTTAAATGTTTAAAACCAGACTGTTTTTTGATCATTAAAAAATATATACTTTTGATGTGCAATTGTTCAGTCATTGAGACTGTAATCTAAGGCTTTTTTTAACATACAGACAGACAGACAGACAGACAGATAGAGATAGATAGACGACACAGAAAGACAGACAGATAGAGAGATATACAGACAGATAGATAGACGACACATAAAGACAGACAGATAGAGAGATATACAGACAGACAGATAGATAGAAAGATAGACAGAGACAGACAAATTGATAGATAGATAGATAGATAGATAGACGACATACAGAAAGACAGACAGATGATATATATGTAGACAGACAGATAGACGACACAGAAAGACAGACAGATAGAGAGATATACAGACAGACAGACAGATAGACAGATAGATAGATAGATAGACGACACAGAAAGACAGACAGAGATATACAGACAGACAGATAGACAGAAAGATAGATAGATAGACAGATTTTTCTTCTATTATACAGATGTTTTTATTATTGTTTTATGTATGCTTTGGCAATATTGTATGATTTACAGTCATGCCAATAAAGCAATTTTGAATTTAATTGGATGGATGGATGGATGGATGGATGGATGGATGGATGGATGGATGGATGGATGGATGGATGGATGGATGGATGGATGGGACAAATTCTGAGTATGGGTTACCATACTTGGCCTTCACATGTCACTTTCCCGGTAGGTAGATAGATAGCACTGATCACACTCATGTCACACTGAAAAAGAGTCTCTATAGCTACTTCACAGAATGTAAATGAAGCATTGAGAAAAGAGTGAGAAAAACATGAGTGAAGAGCCAGAGAAAACAGAAAGATGAATAGAAAAAATGCAGCAGTTGACAAATAAGACAATGAGGGGGAAGCAACAGTATTAGAGAGCAGATCAATTCATTACATTAGAAAACCCTTCAAAGGACTGATGGATGTATTATTTAAAATGGCCTCTATTTTCATTTCAACTAGATTTTTACATTTTCTGAAGGAAAAGTGTGAGGTTTCTGTGCAAAACTCGCTAGGGAGTTGAGGGTGGTTGCCACGGCATTGCTATGCAGTTGCTAGGGTGTTCTTGGTGGTTTCTTACTGGCCCAAGTCCAAGTTTTGAATTTTTTACATTTTTACTTCATCAGAATGGTACAAAACTTGGTGAGTTTTGTGGCTAAATGAAAAAGCTAAACAGAATCAGATAGAGTAACAGTTATCTGATCTGTTTTGACTGCTGACGATCACAAGTATGAACCCTAATAATACTGAGTGTTAGAGGTTTGCTAAATCCCCTGACCCCATGAGCTAAAAATAAGGAAAACAGCACAAAACTGAGCTCCGATTTGTGTGTGCAGCTTTATCTCTTAGACAAAATCTTCGAGTGTGTTTTTCTGCTTATCAACTGTCTGCACTCTACAGGGAGCAAGAGAGCAGGAAAAAGAAGCTGTTATTTTCTCTACAGCAGCACTTCATTTACATTTTCATTTTCCTCTTTGAACTCTAATGGAACTGTGAGAGGAAGAGATTCTATACTCTTCTGATCCTAGTATTTCTTAATTTATTCATTAGAACATTGTTTGCTGCACTTTGTTTGGATGTTTAGGTCAAAGGTCAGGGTTGAAAAGGGCAGTAAGAGCATCTTCTCCCACTGTCCTCATTGTCTTTAGCGAAGGCTAAAGGGACACTTGATATTTTAACCCAATCTCGGTTACTAAGTCATTTAAAGTTCACCAATCCCTAGTGGCTTTGAATCTTCCGGTTATCCGCTGCTTGACTGTCACAGCATGAATAGCTAATGATCGATGATTTGAAATGACCCAGAATGCAACTGGGTCTGCAACATCAAATTTGATTAGTTAGATGCTAATGCTAATGCAAATTCTGTGATATCGGAGACAATTTTATGAAGTGACAGCATATCCCTCCCAATACTGCCGTACTGTCTTACTACACACTCAAGTATGTAAATTGGGATGCTGCCACCTTCTCAAGCCTGTTTCTCTACTTCCCAATGGAGTGGCCACAAACTGAAACAATATAAGACGCAGAAAGTAACATATCCATAGCATGCACTTGACATAATGGCGATATTGACAAACACTGGGCTCATTAAGTCTGTGAACTTCCAGACCGTGATGAATAACATTCAGCCTACAGCTGAGACTAATGAAACAGACTGGGCTGAACGCCCAGAGGAGAGAAAGCCCCCTCGTTCTAACAGGAGATAAAACAAGGGATGGAAAAGAGGGATGAGGGTAATAACGCAGTCGCCACACTGCCAGACCAGGCTGTCAATCATAGGGCAGCTAGAGAGATTCAACAGACAGGCTGAATTTACTCCACAAATATACACCAGTGAGTATTTTAGCAGCCAGAATATAATACAAAAATATTACATACCTACATATGAAGATATAAGTTGAGACTTTCTGATCAATATTTTTTGCTTCGTTTTTAAAATATGATCAGGGGTGCACATAAATTGTGCGCAGGTGCGCATGCGCGGTAAAAATGAACGAAGCGCATTGCGCACCAGAAAACATGGAGAGAACCGCTTTTGGGGACCGGTTCACAGGGACACGTTTACTTACTGAAGTAGGACTTTTTTCTCCATCTCTGGTAAGATAGCAATCATGATGATAAGTGTGTTCTTTAATTATTAGGGGTGCAACGGATCGCAGTTAATCCGGGATCCGTACGGATAAGGCCTAACGGTTTGGCACGCATGTGAGTCGCGGATTAACTGCTAAATTTAACCATCATAGAGTGAAAGTTTATCATTTGGACGTGTTTTGTCTCGCCAATTAACACATTCAAACGATTTTAAAAGCGGAAGAGGCAAAAATCGGGACTCGCGAACTGTTAACCTCACACACCTAAAGCGCGCGCACGCAGAGAGAGAGAGAGAGAGGCGCGTTTCCGACAACGCTCGAACACTTTCGCTTGAAGGGACACACACATACACACAAAATGATGTCAAAATACCTGTATCGGCAAGTATTCTCTCGGTTATGTATGTCATTAGCGAACAGTTGAGAAAGAAACCGGATGTGTGTCAGCATATTCGGTCCGTACGTTCCTTCTTAAAGTGACAGCGGCCTAATATTCTTGCTGTTGTATGTATCATTAGTGTTAATTAAAAAAAATAAAAAATCATCATCTACCATGTTCGAGAGAAAATAAGATAGTGAGGAGAGCAAATTGTGAGTACCAAGCAACATCTCCAGGTGTTCCCTTGAGAACCACCAGACCAAAAAAGTTATGTGCGCCCTTGAATATGATTCAAATAGATACTTAAGGGTCATCCCTTGTAGTGTATAGGTTAAGACTACCATAATGCTGTTTTATAGTAATAGAATATAAATATAATTATGCTTTTACAGGTAACCAGTGATATATTTCAGTGAAACGTGAACAGATTCACTGAAATATCATACCTGTATAAGCATAATTGTGTTTTGGTAAAAATACACTACTGTTCAAAGTTTGGGGTCAACATTTAAAAAATTAAATGAATTAATACTTTTAATTATCAAGGACGCATTAATCACTGTTTCCACAAAAATATGAAGCAGCATAACTGTTTTCAACATTGATAATAATATGAAATGTTTCTTGAGCAACAAAACATCATATTAGAATGATTTCTGAAGGATCATGTGACACTGAAGACTGGAGTAATGATGCTGAAAATTCAGCTTTGAACACAGGAATAAATTACATATTACTGTTTGTACTGTATTTTTGATCAAATAAATGCAGCCTTGGTGAACATAAGAGTGTTTAAAAAAAAAATCTAACCAACCCCAAACTTTTGAACAGTAATGTAGGCATTGCTGTTTTTACGTTTTTCTTAAATTGGTGCATATAAAATAAAATAAAATAAAATACAATAAAACATTCAAATATAATTATTTTTATTTAGTGACAAAAGATTATGGAAATATGCATGCATTATTTTAATTACTATATTATACTTTTGCATTTACATAAACATCATAATATACTGAGAGATAAATGAATATTATCAAAAGGATTTTTTTTTTTTTTGTTATATTACCCATCGCTTCTTTACATACTCTCTATCATATTTATTCTGCAAGGCCATAAGCTGTTAGGCTGCCATTACCTGCCTAATGGGGCTTAAAAGAGCAGACCGTGTCTGTCCCAGGAAAATCAGACCCTCCTTATATCCAGCACAGGGGGCTCAGATAGCCTGATGGAATGGACTTGAATGTGTGTTAAGGAGGAGTGTGTATGTGTCTCTGTAAGCATTTCCTGTAAGCCTATGCCTTGGTAAGCATTTATAAGAATCAAAGTGGTCGCTAGTGAAATCTATGCGTCCTGTATGCACACACACACTGATCCATGCCGTATACTAACAGACTGTGGGCTTTACATCGCTTTGATGCACCTTAAAGCTGCATCCAATCGTTAAGCTTTCTAGAATTCCTGAGAGGTCAATTCCCAAGTGGACATATTTCTCAGAAGTGCTCCCTAAAACAAAGCCTTAAGTTGGTCAAAACTCCCTGGCATCCCTGAAAGCAACCACTAATTTGTGGTCTACATTTAATCACCCATAATGCTTTGCAGGCTGAGAGCTGTTCCATCTTCGCATCTCCTAGATCCAGATGGCTTTTTGGCAGAAAGCAGAGCTGCAAACCTGGATATGTGTCTCTCCCGGAGCAGATCCTGAATATGACAGTGAAATTATGTTTTTTAATTTTTCATTAAGCTTAAAGTGTCATGTTTTAGCCTGGTCGTTCACACTTCGGAGCTGGGAAAAGTCTCTAGAAATGGATGTGTAAAGCTGTGGAAAAGTGGGAGTGTAGAGGGGGGAAGAAGGCAACAACCAATAAAAAACAGACCTGCAATACACTCATTATTCAGAAATGAATATTAACATATGAGCAGAGGAAAAAACAGAGTTGAGAGCACCTTGATGTCTTTTAAAAATATAATCCTATGACAACAAACGAGGGACAAACACGGAAGGACATTTAAAAGGTTAATATTTTCATCACGTATACGAGCACTACAGTATCTGAACGGACGACACGCGTCAGTTTAACACAGAAACAATAAAGGCATAGTTATTTTTTTTGTCCATTGTTCGTTGAATTTTCTGTCTATTAGAATAATTTATGTCATTGCGATTATGATCAGACGCAAGGCTAAATCACAGTGTTATTATTTGAATATATATTTCATTTGAAGAAGACATGATAAAATATGTGCGCATACACTGTGGTGGTTAATGTTTAAAGCAATAGATTGTATGAAATATGTCTATAAAAACTTAAAAAACATGCTTACTTCAGTCCGTATATCATCTATGATCCAGGTGACGAGCATGTCCCCAGAATGTGTCTGTGAAATTTCAGCTCAAAATACACCACAGATCATTTATTATAGCTTGTCAAATTTGCCCCTATTTGGGTGTGAGCAAAAGCATGCTGTTTTTTTGTGTGTGTCCCTTTAAATGCAAATAAGCTGCTGCTCCCGCCCCCTTTCCAAAAGAGGGCGGGGTTTAACGGCTCACGCTTCGGATGCTCAACAACAACAAAGCTGGAGAATCTCACGCAGCCAAAATGAGGATTGTCAGTAACACTATGTAAATGTCCTCTTGTGAAATGAGATGCTGCATTTAAACATGAGCTGCAGGTTTTCTGTCCAGATTAATATCGTTGCCCTATCCTTCAGTAACAACCTCTTTGCAAAACTTGTTTTACACTGTTACATATTTATAAACAATCCACACTAAAATATGCCTGAAATAATAAGAAACCTATATATATTTTTGTACATAAACTTCAAGTCACTCATACCTAAAGTTGGTATACATTAGAAGGAGTGTCTTCAGAGTGTCTGGTGCTACTCAAAGCCAAAAACAATTGTTATACTGTTTTCCTCATTTTACCTATGGTGTTTAGATTCTATTCATATGACCTTACGGTGACTGAACAGGCCAGGTTACTGAACACATAATAGGTGTTCATTGTGTTCAAAAGGCAAAAATTTGCAGAAGAATGCAATGGAACTAACCATTTTCACAATTTAGTTTCAATAAATACTCTTTTCTCTAAAGAGGAAGTTTTGAGTTCTGAAACTGAAAGGTACAGAATTAATACCGCTTTTTAATGATACAATAAACTCTTATTGCAAAAAAAAATAAAAAATCAAGGAATGCTTTATGCCTCGTTGAAATGACTCATTTCATTTTACAAGTAACAATGATGAGTATAGACATTTTGAAATGCATTATGGGCTTGGCTTATAATGGAATAGAATAGAAAACCTTTATTGTCATTGTACAGCTGTACAACGAAATTTAGTTTCATTCAAGTGCACACACATACGAAAAAGTACAATTTAAACAAATGTAACCAGTGCAAATATGACATATGTACAGTAAAACAGTACCGTATGTAAATGTATATGTATAGAATGTGATGAAAAAGTTACTGAAATTGATGTCAAAATGAGCCGCTAATATTGAAGTCCAGCACTTTAAGCTAAAGTATAAACACTGAATTCTCTTATTTTCCAGTTAAGGAGCTGAAAAGTGGTGACCTTTTTGCGAAATGTCTAGCTGTCTGGGGTGGAGTGCCTCTGAAACCCAGATCAGCTGGAGCTTGAAAATGGCTTGTTTATTTTCAGCAGTGAAAGAGGGGAAGTGAAAGTAATACGCACACATTTTGTTTTGACTTCATAGAACAGCAGATGGTTTCCGTGCTGTACCAACAATAATACGATAGCTCAAAACTTCTTTTATGCTTTTTTTCCGTTTATGTAGCTCTGGGCAAGAACCGGAGACATGAAAACAATAACTCCCAAACCACAAAGCAAATATGAACTCCTGTGAGTATGCTGGAACCTAGTGAGTAACTGACAATGAAAACAAATCTAATCCTGTTATGGTTTAGATAACACTTCACATTTACTTTTTGTTGGGCAAAGAATTAGTGTTAAGTAAAGTGTTTTAAGTGTTAATCGCACTGTGCAAACTAGATTTTAAATCAAAGTTTTCACACAGGAGTTCTCTTTATGATGAATGAACAATCTCAGCCATCTTTAAGTGCAAAAAAAAGTGAAGTAAAAAAAGAAAAACAATCTACTTTAATAGAGTACCTCAGGGATGACGTGTTTTTGTAGGCCAACCCGGAAGTTAGCGGCGCACGGGTTCCCTCGATCGATAGCCTATGCATTTTTCCCATAGACTTTTGGAAAAATTGCAAAAAATAAGCTCTGTGTTTAACAAAGGGTTATGACACTTACACGTTTTGTCTATCAAGATAATCTTTACAAGTTAACACAACATTTATACATTTTGAAGCCTAAATAAAGTCGTCAGATATAAAAAGCTAACAGTAGGCTATAAACGGACTACAGCACACCATGGTCGCGGATCAACGTCACCACCACCAAGCTTCCTCAAACTTTATTAAAAAAACAACTTTATTTAAAAACATGCTCGCTGATTATGATCTGCGCTGTGTATGAATACTTATTTATGAGAAATGCTGTCCAAATGTCCTGTTTGTCATGATGACGTCTAAAGTCCCCGCCAAAGGAAGTAGTCCCTTTTAGCAACTTGTTAGCAACCGCCGTTTTTAAGACACAATAAAGGTTTAAAAAATCACAAGCGGGTTATAACTGGTGTGTTTTATGTCATAGATCAAAACGTGAAAATATTTAGAGGCTTTGTTAACCACAGTATTTCAGGCGATTTAGCAAAAACCCATTCAAAAGTGAAAGTGAAAAGTGAAGTGACGTGCTCTGCATTTAACCCATCCAAGTGCGCACACACCCAGCAGTGAACACACACACCGTGAACACACACCCGGAGCAAAAAAAACCCATAGACTTTATTGCGTTGGAACCGGAAGTCCTAAAATGCTAACTCGCTTCCGGGTTTTGCCTACAAAAAGACGTCATCCCTGAGGTACTCTGTTAGCATTCACACTGTCCCTGGGCATGAAAATGGATTCAGGTATTTTTGGTGTCCTTCACATTCACACTGTCCCTGGGCATGAAAATGGATTCAGCTATTTTTGGTGCCCTTCACATTCACACTGTCATTTTATTCCTTGGAATATAACTCATATGGACCAAGTATATGATACTTTTAATGTGTTTTTGCTTGTTTTCTTATATTTTGGAGCTTGAAAGCTCCAGCCCCCATTCATTGGAATGGCATTGAAAACACATTTTCAACCTTTTTGCTCATTTAAATGACACGCCCTCCCCAGAACCCCGCCCTCCGAAGTCACGCCAGCCAACCCGATGTCCGCAAACCCGAACGCTCTAAATGATTGACAGACAGAGGAAGCTTCTGATTGGCTCAAGCGTGACAGCTGTGATTTCTCAGTGAGGACGTCGATTTCAGTCAAGTCATGTAGTAGATACATTATAAATGGGGTGTTAAAAATAAATCGATTGTAACAGCTTTAATATGAACCAGTTTGTGAATAATAAACTATAAAACGTCTCACCTGCATCCTCCGCCGGCGGATAATACCGGAGTCATCCATGGCATCGCTCATCGTGTCTGTCTTGACTAAAACCCTCCACCGGTCACATCTGAGTCCACGTGGTGACAGACGCCTACAGGCTGATGTTCAGAAGTTTTACTCCGTTTGTTTTCCCCCCCCTCAGGTAGAGAAGATCATGGGCGTTGCAAAGAGATGCGCGAGACACATCAACAACAAACTGATGGAGAGTAACCGTTAAAAAATAAACCGGAATATCGCTTTATAATGATTAAAACGCTCCGGTCTCAGCGACCAGGGTCAAAGTGCCTGGTTTTTACGGTCAGAAACGAGTAAAAGATTCATCTCGAGTGATCAAGATCTTCACTTTTTCTATCCGCGCGGGCACGACCGATGCGCGTCCTTTCGGAGAGAGGTCTTTTTGGACATCTGG
The DNA here is from genome assembly GCA_003731715.1 of Anabarilius grahami. Classification (NCBI taxonomy): domain Eukaryota; kingdom Metazoa; phylum Chordata; class Actinopteri; order Cypriniformes; family Xenocyprididae; genus Anabarilius; species Anabarilius grahami. The sequence continues at coordinate 4,296,098 of RJVU01037554.1, read as the reverse complement.
AGCACTAACGAGGCATCCAGCCGCACTAATGGACCACGGTCTGTCCCCCAGAGGACATCGCCATCATATCATATTCGCTGGATCAGTAATGGCTTCATTTATGTGAAATGCATCCTGCTCTGATTGTTGCCGTGAGCTTCTTTCTGAATGAAGTACAGTAATCATTCCTTCCTGTGGTACACTGATGAGTGCACGTGAAATCTGCACTAGCTGCCGCCTCTGCTGATAGATCCAAATACACACTCTGCTACCCTGGAGAATGCGCGTGTGTAATGAATCTGCTCACTCTCAAGGAGAAGCACGTTAACCCTTTGCGCTCTGAGCTGAAGTAAACGTTGGTGGCGCCCGTCAGAAGTCAATCTCACGAAATTAGTGCAGAGCTATTTTGGGACACTTAATATATAATTGTATATAAAATAATGTGTTTTGTGTAATGCGTTTATATATTGTGCCTGGTTCACATTAAATACATACAAATATATTTCATTATATATAATATATTTATAATACATATATATATGACCTCTGTTCACCGTCAAAAGCGCCTGCAGTGGAAGAAGGTCACCTGCTCCGATGAGTCCCATTTTCTTTTACATCACGTGGATGGGAGTGTACGTACAGCGCCGTTTACCTGGGGAAGTGATGGCACCAGGATCACTGTGGGACTCCCAGAGGGAGTGTGATGCTCTGGGCAATGTTATGCTGAGAAAACCCTGTGTGCTGCCAATCATGTGGACGTAAATTCGATACGTGCCACTTACCTAAACATTGTTGCAGACCAGGGGCCATATTCACAAAACATCTTAAAGGATTAGTTCACTTTCAAATAAACTTTTCCTGATAATTTACTCACCCTCATGTCATCCAAGATGTTCATGTCTTTCTTTCTTCAGTCGAAAAGAAATTAAGGTTTTTGATGAAAACATTCCAGGATTTTTATCCATATAGTGGACTTCAATGGCTTCCAAACGGTTGAAGGTCATTTTCAAAAAAAGAAAATACAACTGTATATGCTTTATAAACACAAATGATCGCCTTGCACGTGCTTCCGCTTTCCGTATTCTTCAAAAAGCTTACGCTGTCTGTCCTACGCCTTCCCTATACAACTTACGGGGGAAAAAAAAGGAACTGGCACCGTGTTTCGGCGATCATTTGTGTTTATAAAGCAAATACAGTTGTATCTTTTTCGAAAATGACCGATCGTTTCGCTAGATAAGACCCTTATTCCTCGTCTGGTATCGTTTAAAGCCCTTTGAAGCTGCACTAAAACTAATTTTGACCTTCAACCGTTTGGAGTCCGTTGAAGTCCACTATAAGGAGAATAATCCTGGAATGTTTTCATCAAAAACCTTAATTTCTTTTCGACTGAAGAAAGAAAGACATGGACATCTTGGATGACATGGGGGTGAGTAAATTATCAGGAAAATTTAATTTGAAAGTGAACTAATCCTTTAAGGCTAAAAGTTGCTCCTAACTTGCCGATTTAGGAGAAACTCTTAAAAATAATGGGCGTATCAGTCCTAAATTTTTGCTCTAAGAGTATTTCACAAAGCATTTTAGTGCTAAAACTAGCTCCTAAATCTGTGAAAAGTTAGGAGTAGTCAAGAGGACTCTTAAGTCACTAAGACCAAATCGCGAACAATCCTAAAATGGTTGTTTCCAGCAATCTGCCTCAACAATCCGCCCAAAGATGTGGTACGCCATTGTGGCAATAGGTGATAGAGCCTTGGGTGCTGAACCTTTTCTTCATAAATGCAATAAATATTTTGATTTATACATTTGAATCTGCAATAACAACATAAAGGTTCATTTATGTACAGACGATAATATGTAATTAATGATGGAGAATAAAACATTGTCAGCACCGATAGCCTTGTGGGCAGCTCAAGTGACCCGAGTTCAAGTTCCGACTCCAACCTTTCCCGATCCCATCCCCCCCTTTCTCTCTCCAACTTCGCTTTCTGTCTACTCACTGTCCTATCATAATAAAAAGGCAAAAATAAATCTTTGAAAATAAATAAATAAAAAAGTTGTGGCAGTTGTTTGGCGAGTTCACGCTTATAAATGATCGAGTAGAGTAAAATAAGCGTATTTGGCATGCTGTCTGAAGAGAGGCTCCGAGCTCGGAATTTAGCTCAATCCCAGAGTGCTCCCCTGTATCCTGGGAATAGGAACCAGCCAAGAGTGAGGAGTCGGGGTGGCGGAGGGATGCAGAAAATTGTCTAAGTAACTAGATGAGTCGGCTGTATATATATGCCTCTTCTCAAGCTGATTAGATAGACCATTTGAACGTGCTCCTCCCAAACTTTGTTTATAAAACATCATTTGTCGCTTGAATTCTTCAGTCTCTTGAGATGCAGATATGTAAGAGGCTGACAATTATATACTTAATTAGTGACACTTAGCCTACATTTTAAAATCTTCATTTGAATATGACATTTTATTTTAAAATCTTTATTTGAATATGGCAACCTCGTTCAACAATATTTCTATGATTAAATCACTGACAGAGACCCCTCCCCTATCAGCCAATCACTGTGGACATATGTGCTGACATCATCTATAGCAACAAGGCCAACCCTTTCTCTTGGCTTAAGACCTCTCTATTCCTCAGTAAAAGTTGGTCTCAGCTTTATGAATAGGTTTTGAGAGAAAACACTTAGCTAAGAACTTTTACTGCTATTAAGGAGAACTCTAAGTGGTAAGATAAAATGTTTTATGATTACGTCCCCAGGTACACCCCTTCATGACATTGGTGCTCCCTGGGGGAAGTGGCCTCTGCACTCTGCCACACTGCACACATTGTTCAGGAATTGTTTGGGGAACAGTATGAAGAGCTCAAGGGGTTGCCATGGCCTCCAAATTCCCCAGATCTCAATCCAATTTAGCATCTATGGGATGTGCTGGACCAACAAGTTAGATCCACAGCGGCTCCACCTACAGGACTTGAAGGATCTGCTGCTAACGTGCCAGATACCACAGCACACCTTCAGAGGTCTAGTGGAGTCCATGCCTCAGTCGGCGCTGTTTTGGGCAGCATATGGAGGACCAACAGCATATTAGGGAGGTGGTCATAATGTTTTGGCTCACAGCCGGTGTATATTGTGTCTACATATAGACAATTTAGAAGATAATTTTTACAAATTACACAGAAAGCATTGTATCAGTGAATTCTGAGTCATTTCATGTGCACGACTGTTGAATGTTTGTACCGATTGTACCATAATATTAATAAATAAAACTGGACAAGCACATTACAGAGCATGTTACATTCCATCTTGCATTATTCATCCCTTCACTGGCTCTACAGATTCCTTTCATATCTACTACAGATGTTGAGTAAACATTACCAATACACATTTTACAGCAAAACCACAAATACAACAACGAAACAAACATGTTAGAGACATATAGAGATCTATTTCCCTATAGTGGCCAAAAGAGATGCAACTAAACAGTAAACAGGAGATTCTTTCTTAAGGATCTTACAAGAAAGGGCTGTATTGTGTTTGAGGTTATAAATTAAATATCAAGATATATATAATAATAATGCTAAATAATCAAATGTAAACTACCCTAGAGTTATATATGAGTGATTAATATATAACTGTATTTTAGACATCAACTGTGTCTGTGTGTGTCCATGTGGATGTGTGTGAGTGGAAATATTAGACTTCCCCCAAGCTAAAGTGTGGGTTCCTTGTTTAGTTTAGATGAAATCTGTTACCTATTTCATTGAAAGACAATATGTTCCTTTGAACAGTTTAAGTGTTGAGGGGGGATTGTCCACCCGACAATGACAACAGTGTCAAACTAGACGGCAAAACGTGCCGTATCCTAGAAACATGTCAGACATAGAAATGAGCCAAAACAGCTGCTATTCTCTCTCTGAGCAAAGTCCATTATGACATAGCAGTGCATCTTCATACAACTACTTTGCTGGATCATGGTGGGAATATCACAAAATCTGTCAAGAATCTGTCATATTTCACCCCAAAATTAAAAAAAATGACATTATGCTGAAAGTAAATGATGCACATTTTAAGACAATTACGAAATGTGACATTTATATTGATATAATATATAACCCAACGTGTGTGTGTTCTTGTATATATGGTTTATGAGGACACAAATGTGTATAATAACATGGGTATTACAATGTAAACGTGTCCTCGTAAACCAAATGGCTTAAAAAAATACTAAATTGGTTATTTGAAATAAAAAAAATGCACAGTTTTCTGTGATGGGTAGGTTTAGGGGTAGGGTTAGTGTAGGGGGATAGAATATACAGTTTGTACAGTATAAAAAAACATTACGTCTATGGAGAGTCCCCGTAAACCACATATACAAGTATGTGTGTGTATACTCTCTATACAGGCTCAGACTATAATTCTTAACTGAAAATGATGTGTCAATCCAGTGTGTTAATTTGCATGTTTCTTTTAACATTAAATGGCACAATGACTCTCTCACACATATTCTCTCACTTTCACACACACACATTCAAAAGCTGTAGGCAAACAGAATGCAATCAACCATATACAAGAAAAGATGCACCCACGAGGAATCTGTAATCAAAAGCTCTGCTGCCGTAGAAACCATTGCATGAGAGAAAGACAAACACCACAGGAAACTACATCAAATCATCCACAAACACTGAGAAACGCACCAGTAATCAGCTTATAGTATAATGCTTTTCACAAGATTATATATCAGAGCCTCTGCTTTCCATATAAAATAAGGAGGAGAGTGAAGTATGAAAGAGTTCTTATGAACTCACCCGGTTCTGTGCTTCTCAACTGGTGGATTGCAACCCAAAAATGGGCCACAGATCTGTTCTGATCAAGGACAGTGGAGGAAAAGCAATGCTTAATGAAAATAATAAAATAATACTTAAAGGGTTAGTTCACCCAAAAATGAATATAATGTCATTAATTACTCACCCTCATGTTGTTCTACACCCGTAAGACCTTCATTCATCTTCGGAACACAAAGTAAGATATTTTTGATGAAATCCGATGGCTCAGTGAGGCCTGCATTCACAGCAATGACACTTCCTCTCTCAAGATCCATTAATGTACTAAAAACATATTTAAAACAGTTCATGTGAGTTCAGTGGACCTTAATATTTTAAAGCGACGAGAATACTTTTTGTGCACCAAAAAAACAAAATAATGACTTTTCAACAATATAGTGATAGACCGATTTCAAAACACTGCTTCGGAACTTTACGATTCGAATCAGTGACTCGGAGTGACAGGGGGCAGTCGTGGCCTAATGGATAGAGAGTCGGACTTGTAACCCAAAGGTCATGGGTTCGAGTCTCAGGTCCGGCAGAGATTGTCGGTGAGGGGAGTGAATGTCCAGCGCTCTCCCCACCCTCAATACCACGACTGAGGTGAGACCCTTGAGCAAGGCACCGTACCCCCAACTGCTCCCCGGGCGCCGCAGCAATGGCTGCCCACTGCTCCGGGTGTGTGTGTTCACGGTGTGTGTGTTCACTGCTGTGTGTGTGCACATGGATGGGTTAAATGCAGAGCACAAATTCCGAGTATGGGTCACCATACTTGGCCACATGTCACTTCACTTTCACTTTCACTTTCACTATACAGGTCCTTCCTTCCTTCTCAAAGTCACGTGATTTCAGCAGTTTAGCCATTTGATAGGAGATCCGAATCACTGATTTGATTCGTAAAGCTCCGAAGCAGTGTTTTGAAATCGGCTCATCACTATATTGTTGAAAAGTCGTTATTTTGGGTTTTTTTGGCGCACAAAAAGTATTCTCGTTGCTTTATAATATTAAGGTAGAACCACTGAACTCACATGAACTGTTTTAAATATGTTTTTAGTACCTTTATGGATCTTGAGAGAGGAAATGTCATTGCTCCCTATGCAGGCCTCGCCTGAGCCATCGGATTTAACCAAAATATTTTAATTTGTGTTCCGAAGATGAAGTTTTGCCTTTTTGTTGCCATCTCTGTTTGAAACCTGCAATTGATGATATTTGCAGAATTGTCATCTTTATGTGGGTTGTGCGTCGGCACAGCTCAGTGCGGATGACTCTAATGTTTTGAGGAGAATGTGTGGCTGTCAGTCATCGGTGGATACTGATTCGGAATCACAGATTGCAGTCTTGGAAGTATGACCAAAATAAGAATTTTCACCAGAAAATGTCATTGAACAAGTAACACGCCTGCCACTTTTGTTCTTACCAACTGAGAAAAAAAAGCATTACAATAAATTGCGCTACCACTGGTGATTAAATCTAACAATCGCTTAGCTCGGATCACGTCAAACTGTGCAAATGGCACGTGGCAAAAAGTCAACATGACAGAGATCATAATAAAACCAGAATCAACACTGGCTTTGCTTTTCAGAGATGGCGAGAACTGAGGGATTTGAAATGTTGTCAAAGCGACCCGATGATGCCGTTTTTTCACTCTACAGGTGAGTGAAGTATGTTATTGAACAGATAAACTGCCATATGTAGCTCTCTGACAGAGTTCATTGTAAAGCCATCATTTCATTATTGTTGTTGTAGCGCTGTGCTGCTGGAATTTATTTTCAAGGAAGCACCGTGTCTATTAATGAGTATAGATACAGTAACGTCTTCAGCTAGTCAGCTTGAGATCCTTCCATCTAAACTGGTTATATCTCATAAGTCTAGTTAATGTTTTATGAGCAGTAGAATAACCATATTCATCCTCACATTCGCAGAGCCGAAGCACAACCACAACAATGTTCTTCCGCAAAGTGCATGCAGTTTTGTTTTCTAACCACTAGAGGGCTAAAAGTTACTGTACATTTACAGCAAAATGATCATCATCAAATTATTATTAATTTTATTATTTTTTAAAGATACTGACAGGACACTTCAACATAAGAGCACACATATTTCAGAGTCTTCACAAGCATGCAAGTCTGGCTTACCATCAGGTGAAAGAATTAACATTGACATCTGTTGGTAGACAGTGGGAATGACACTGTCTCTGGTCTCATTAAATATCCAAGGTGTTTTGACACTTGAAACCCCTTAAAAAGACGAAACAAAATACAACATAGTAAAATATAACAAATGCCAACAAAGGAAAAAAAACTCAAATAAATCAAATTATGAGTAGAATGGTAGTACACTATTCCCAACAAAGCCGAGAGCACTTTGAGAGGGATTTATGGATGAAATTGAACTTGTTGAAATAAAAAAAAAAAAAAATGTTTGGAATATGTTTGTTTCTTCCTATACTAAAAGCCATAAATGACGGATTATCAAATTGACAAGTCATCCTAATGACTGCAAAGAAGTGTCTTTCAATCACTAATTGCTGTGTCATGTGACAAATTGTTCTTGAAGTGAGTTGGCGGCACAAAAATGCCTAAAGCCGACAGTGCCAAGGACAGACTGCTCTCATCAGCCCTCGGCTGGTGTGATTTACTGAGACAGATCATTAGATTTGTCCCAGGTAAATTTATAGCTAAATTAAAACAATGTTTTTGCTCCATTAAGACTTCATAAAGAATGGGAGTCAACATGAAACCTAATTAGTTTAGTAAAAGAAAAATTAATTGATGCACATGAATTGTATGCAGCTCTAGTAATACCCCTGGAGAGAGCCATCCATCCATAACATTCCCATTCTCATTTCCTACAATAAAAATATTTTGTCATAATGCACAGCTGAGAGTGATGGAAAAAACAGTTATCCAATTAGTCATATTGATTGTGAGAAGTGGGTCTCAGTGAATCAACGGCAAACAAGATTAAGGGTTTAATGGGGACTCGTGTGTTTCCTGCAGGATCACCTGATTATTTACAGCAGCGTGGCCTTGACTGACATGACCTGTTAATGTCCTCAATCAGATCAATCAGACATGACGTATTTAAAGAATCTACTGATGAGTCAGATTCTTTATATACTGTACATTCAACATTCTTAATCCTACACAAAGTCAAAAGATTAACTTGATTGAATGCATGCAAATAGTTTACTTACGCATGATTTTTTTCCCCTATGCATTAATGTATTTATTTATTTATATTTAATAAGTATTGTATTATTTGACACTATTTCACATCACATTTATTTATTTATTGGACACATCAACAGTGGTGGACAAAGTGCACAAATCAAGCACTTGAGTACAGATACATATAAGAAAATATAACTCCTGTAAAAGTATTCAGTACTCCTTTTCAATTTTACTTCATTGGAAGTACAAAAGTACTTGATTTTAATGTACTTAAGTAAAAAGTTTTGATTGATGAATGTTTCTTTTATAAACATTCATGTTGGGCATCCCGAAATAAAATGCAAATGGAAAATAATTAGCATAGCTGCTGTTCATAACATTAACCAAAGATTATCAATTGAACTGACTGGAGTACAAGGATATGAGATGCATTACGGGAACGCTTGGCTAAAGAGATGTGTTTTTAATCTAGACTTAAACTGGGTGAGCGAGTCTGAACCCCAAACATTATCAGGAAGGCTATTCCAGAGTTTAGGAGCCAAATGCGAAACGCTCTCTCTCCTTTAGTGGACTTAGATATCCTAGGTACAACCAGGATTGGATTGTAGGGTGATTGAAGATCGGTTAAATACACAAGCTAAACCATTTAGAGCCTTTTAGGTCAGTAGCAGTACTTTATAACTGATTCGGAACTTTGTAGGTAACCTGTGTAGAGATGATAAAATTGGTGTTATATGATCATATTTTCTTGACCTAGTAAGAATGCATTTTGGACTTTGTAGCTTGTAGTTTTTTCATTGAGGATGCAGAACAACCAGCTAGTAATGCATTACAGTAATCTAGTCTAGACTTCATGAATGCATGAACTAACTTTTCTGCATCAGAAACAGATAACATGTTCCACGGCTTAGCGATGTTTCTGAGGTGGAAGAAGGCTGTTTTTGTAACATATGAAATATGATTTTCGAAGGACAACTTTCTGTCTAATATAACACCCAGGACTTTAACTGTGGAGGATGAAGTAACAGTACATCCTTCTAAATGTAAATTGTAGTCTAAGAGATTCTGTGTACAGGTTTTTGGTCCAATAAGTAATACTTCAGTCTTATCTGACTTTAATAGAAGAAAATTACTGGTCATCCAATGTTTTAACACACTCTGTCATCTTGGATATTGTAGAGATTTCATCCGGTCGTAATGAAATATATAACTGAGTATCATCGGCATAGCAGTGGAAACTAATTCAATGTTTTCTTATAATATCACCAAGTGGCAGCATATATATTTAAAATAGCAGAGGGCCTAAAACAGACCCTTGCAGCACTCCATAATTTACTGAAGTTGACTTAGAATTGTCCGTTTAAATAAACAAAATGTTAATGGTCTGATAGGTACGATCTAAACGTGTGTGTATATAAAAAATGTATTCAGACACCTTGAATGTTTCATTCATTTAAAACACTTTATTCACTATTCGGTTGTTAAGTCTGTCGTCACGCGGCAGCGCTTCTGGGTCCAAACTCTCTATCTCATACCACAAGAAAACAACAAATTGTGCTAATACACACACAAGATGTGGTGTAATACTTTCAAAAAATTAAATCCTAGATGGCCAGACAGTGATTAATCTTTTATAAATCGTTAAATATTAATGTCTGTGACGCTGTGAGCACGGAGACTGTTTTGTAGTATTTAAAATTTATAACTTTAAAATGTTAAATGTACATTATGAATAAATAGTCCTCATAAACGTCTGTGGAGATGCCATTCTCAAGTGAAACGAGTCGAGGTTTGGACCCAGTAACGGCGTTCCTATACGTCACGACTTAACAATAGTTTAAAAAAAAATGGTAATAAAATATGACAAGATCTCAGAGTTAAACTGTGTCAGAAAAAAATAATCTTAATTATGTCAGATAACACTTAAGCAAAACATGGTCAGGTCAAAGTGTCTGAATAATTTCTGGTTCCAAATTTTTATCAGTTTTACTGGTAGTCCACTGTATGAAGAATGTTTGGGTGTAATATGTCACAGTTTACTTTATTTTGCTATCCTCACTTACATAAATGAACTATAGTGTCCTGCACTCACTAGTAAAAATATATCAAAAATATCAAAAATAAATTAATAAATTTTGGTTTGACTGTATATATATATATATATATTTTTTTTTTTTTTTTTTTTTTTTTTTT
>RJVU01037554.1:4266978-4285919 GCA_003731715.1 Anabarilius grahami | reverse complement strand
TACTTTTTAATTATTTTTTATTTATTTTAAACTTAAATGTTTTTTTTTTGAAGTCCCAGTGTCCCAGGATGCAAATCAGAAAAACATAATAAAAAAATAAATACATTTTGCCTTGTTATTTGTTTCTTTATTTTACTTTTACTACTTTTTTACTACTTTAATTGTTAAAAATCTCATTTAATATTTACATTTCTTTTTAAATGGAACAGTTGGACCAGACAGAGAAAGAAAGGCATCCAGATACATTCAAACTTCTTCAATAAGGTTTAAAATACACCTCATGAAATCATCTTAGAGAATGTCCAGGGTCTGCAGAGCTGTGATCTTGACAAAATAGTAAAATAGTTTGGATTTGTTTAACATAGTTTTGGTCAGTGGTTCCTGTCACGTTCTTTTTAGACTAATATTGTTAGTGTGAGACTTCCCGTCGCTCAAATCCCTTCTCTGTATTACAGAGCCTCCCTTGGACTCCTCTAAAAGAATTAAACTCAGACGTGTCTGACTGTGTGATCCCGGTTTAGCTGACCTCTGTTGGGCTATCTGTGCCACATCCCATTGACGCACACAGACACTGGGCTAATTTAGGGATTTAATGCGTGTCATGAGGGCGGGATGGGGCAAGGATTATAAAGGAAGGAACAGACTGAAGGGACACAGTCTTCATGAATGGACATTTGTCTGAAACTGAGCCTGAAACTTGACTGATATAATACCTGCTATCTTCAGCTCAAGCCTGTGAAGCTACTTCAACTTCTGTACCTTCAACTCTCCCGAAGAAGAGCCAAGTGAACTGAAATTTTCCGCTAACAGGAATCATGGAATCAGTGTCGCATACGTTACCTCGCGCAGAAGGATCCGTACCACGGAGAGTCCTAAAGGTCCCGGCTCGTGGGGCCTCCTCACATTTCGTGGGCTCCACCATTGTCATCCTCTCTTCTTACGCTGTAGCGACATTGGCGATGAACTGTGGGAAAAAAATCCAGGATCAGCGAATGGGCACTTTAAAAAACTGAAGCAAGAACAGTTATTCAGGACTCGGAGCACTTTTAGCTCTAATGGCTCATATGGAATTGCCTTATAACTCTGTAAACTCAGTTCATGTGTGTGAGCTGATGTTAAGAGTGTCTGCTGGCTCCGTCAGTGCTGCTGAAGAAACTCAACAACGAATAGAGCTGATATCACCATCATGTTGACGGGACAGCATGAATTGATTCAGGATGCATCCGAGGAGCCATCATTCCTGTGGACGCTCAGCGGGAAGCAGCAACAATATAATACAACAATAATGTCATAATTTATTTTTCTTCTGAATGTAACATCTAGAGAGATCTATTACTGAAGAATCAATTTGTAAATTTAATGTTTAATTTGCCAGTTAGATAATAAAGACATTTAATAATGTCATTATTTTTTGTCTGTCCTTATTGATTCATCCTGACAGATTAAATACCAGTAGTATTATTTATATACTATTCTAGCATTATATTATACATAATACTATTGTATTTATTAATATTTTCAGTTTTAATTTTAATTTTAAAGTTTTAGTAATTTTTAATGAGCTTTTGACATTTTTATTTTTTAAATATTTACCTTTATTTGTATTACAGTTTTAGTATTTTAAGTACTTCAACTTTATTTCAGTTAGTTGCCAAGACAAAATGTTCAGTTTTATTTAAGTTTTTCTTCTAATATTTATATTTTATTTTATTTCAGCTTTGTTTTAATAAAGAAAACAAATGTATAGGCCTATTAGGTAACAATAGCATCATTGCTACATATGTAATTCATCAGTGACTGTGTATTTAAAATGTCTAAAATATCTTATTCATCATGAGGTGCTATAATTTAATGCCTCACATTGTGCGCTCAATGAAGTTAGATAAAAAGAAAACCTGCCTGTTTAATCTTTTTTAACAGAGGTTTTAGAATAGAATTGAACTTGAAGATGTGACCTGACTTGGCATAAGTCATAGATTAGAGCAAATTAATGGAAATGCAGGTTAAGGTTGATAATAGTCTAATTATATGAAAGGTCCACAACCTAACTAAGAGAACACACTGTTATTATTGGATTAAATGCAAACCTGTAAAGACTAAAGTAGAATAGACTAGAACAGAGAAGATTAAAACAGCATATGAGCATATAGACAAAAGCAGATATTGACCATCATAAAAATATTCATTAAAGGTGCAATATGTAATATTTTATGTCTGCTAGAGGTCTATTCAAAACAAAGTCATAGCTGACGCCAAGTTTAAGCGTGGAATCTTGGGACATGCGGTCTCCACCTCAATGGCTGGCAGAAAAGAATTGGGATAGGACTCGAGCAGAACTCATGTTCATGGATGCGATTATTAAGATCACTGTAGTATGAAGCACAGCAGGACCCAGTGTTGTGGGAGCTGAACGAGGCCACTGGAGCGATTGCGCAACACACGCCTCATGAGGTCANTCTGGGGTGACGGGATGGGGGGCTTCTATGATATTAGACTGCGTAGCCTATAATAAAAGATAATGAATTTCAAACCTGAACCAAACATATTTTTATTCAAAGATCAACAGTCTGTCATTAGTCTTTAGTCTGCCACAAAAAAACAACATTAAAATCATGAACTCAAATAACAAACAAAAAACAATGACTGTTGTAAGTAACAGTGCGTAAATCAGACCTTTCTGTATAGCCTAACGCTAATAAGCTTAAACGAAAATAACGAAATAATTGTGTAGTGAAGTATTTTTTTGTACACAGTGCCGCGAACAATCAATCACTCCTTTACGCGTGCATCACTGTCCTCCTCGCGGCTGCAGCAACTTGCGCTCTCTTCATCAAGGCCTAAAACAAAAAGGGGACAAAAAGGTCGTATTGTCTTTGTGCACTAATTCGCGCCTATAGCCGCCTACGGTATTCTTCTTAGAACTTAGAAAAAAGATGCTGCAGCCAATGAGCAGCCGGCGGGGGCTGGTTGCAGGACGACTCAACCTCCGCAGACAGTTTTTAATGTTTATCAGAAAATTACTACTCAAGATTTTGCTTTAGTATAATTTTCGGGACAATTAGGGCCAGATTCGGGATTCGGGACAACAGTTTAGATTTCGGGACTGTCCCGAATTTTTCGGGACGTCTGGTCACCCTAGGTAACACAGCTCTGTTTATCATATTAGATACATTTGAGTGTGTTGAAAATGATGTTATAACGTTACTCGTTCGCTCGGCGGCTGCTGTGAGACACTTGTTTGAGACACACTGCAGTAAGATAGATTGATTTTAGAATATCATATTAAATATTGGATGTCTTGTGTTGATAAATGGCATGCAATTAATTTTAAAACGTATTGTATGATGGAGAAAATTCTGTATTACTGTTACTAAAAATAAAGCTGCATCTGATTATGCTATGTTAGCTACTTCATAAAATAGTGTTTTCCTCTGAGGCATGGTAAAGCATGGTACTCGCAAAAAATCAAGAAAATTAGATTTAAACGTTAAGACTAAACGTGTTGAGCTATATAACAATAATTCGTTTTCTGTCTATAAATATATCAAAACAGTTGTTCTCTTGTCTATTAAAACATGTAAATATTAAAGCGTCTTTGGTGTTTCCATGGTTTCTACAAAATAAAACCGGAAAGGGTAACGCGGGTATGACGCAATTGACAGGCGACTCCTCACACGTCCCGGAGCCTTGGTTAAAATTGCAATTTTCTCACGATTTACAAATAGTTGCAAACATTTGGGATATTGTAAGTACTCAAGTGAACAAAATATATAACACTGGCCTAGTGGTTTTTGGATATTTTACTGCAAAATTCTTACATATTGCACCTTTAATAAAACAAGGTAGGAGGGCATCAAGGCACTTCCTAATCCAATTTTAGCTTCACTTCGTGTCTCTTGAGATACTGATCTATTTTAGAAGGCAGCACAAGATGTATCCTTTGATATCCCACAATTCTGTGCTTTCCATTCTGTGACAGTTGAGCTAAAAAATAAAGATGGCGTCCGAAAGTTGCGGTTGGTGGTCGGTTTGTGTGTAAATGCATGTTTTTGATCAATGTTTTCAACTTCTGACGTTATTAATAGCGAGAAATTACTATTGTAGTAATTAAATATTCGCTTAGTTGTCACCAAAGCTCTCTCTATTTTGATGTAGATCATTAAACCGTTACACTGCCTCAAAAGTCTGTCCGAAATCAGTTTCGTGAGATACCCTCGTACAAAAAACGCATGCCCACTAAGTCAAAGCGAGGCATCAAGTCAGCTGCCTATTTTTTTCGGACTCAGCCCATCTGTTATTGTTCCCGGCATAATCCATGATAATTCCAGGCCGGCAGGTGGCAGTATCGCGTCTTCTATGTGTTCTGTATGCCGCCCTACAGCCAGCAAAGAGCAGGACGTTGTGAATCACTCCGGGAAAATAAATAATACGAACTGAACAACAGCGTCCCGGACAAATTCGTCTTCTTACACGATGACTGTTGAGTGAACACTAGACGAGCGTTATCGGCTCCTCTCACCGACACATTGGTCTGTTTTACGCGAAAACAGTCACATCATCCGGAGCCGGTTCAGTTGTGTCAGTCACCCATGAGAAGTGACTGAAGTGAGTGTGGTTCTGATCCTCAGGGATGTGTCATGGCATCGGTTCGGGTGGCAGTGCGGGTCCGGCCCATGAACAGACGGTGAGTGCGTGTTAAACACACAAATACACCAATAAACATACACATAAACATGGTCGCGTGAATGTCGAAGCAGCTGCGGAGGGAAATACAATGACACTAGTAAAGCACTAATATTATTAAACCATCCTAAAAACTAGTGAGCTGTGTTTATTATCATTATTAACTTTACTAATATAAATACATTATTAATATACCGTTTAATTATTTCTGTTTTATTATGATTATTTTTATCCATTGGGAAGTTGACATGACGCAGGGCAGATTCGAACCCGACACGACGGTTGCCCGCTGCGCCATGACTCTGACCAAATCTGTGTGCGTCACAGGCACTTTCAGAGTCAGCATGTCCTTAATATTATGCAGATAGGTGTGATTTGATACTGGAGTGTAATTAAAAGAACCAAAGAGATCATAAAGTGAACCAGATAAAAGTTGACACACTTCTCTTTGATTTCATACTGTCTGGCCTTGAAAGTGAATCTCTTTTTAGTCCATTAATGGGGTCTCAGTTCACTAACTTTGCCGGGAGACTTGTTTTTTGGATCCTGGATCAAATATTTATTATCATAATATTTGTCTAATATATTGTTGTTATTGTTTTGTGTTTATTTTTGTTAATAATAATAATAATAATGGACCATTATTATAATGAAAAAAATATCTAATTCTCTCAAGTGTCTCAATATTAAACTTTAAAGTATTTAGAAATATTGGTTATTTTATTTAGTTGTCTAATTTCTGGTTAGCTAGGTGTAATTTTACTAGTCTATTTAAAGTCTGTTTAAATTAATCAGATCAAAAGTGAACCGAATGGAAAATGCCCCATTTCTCTTTGATTTTATACTGTCACTGGCCTTGAAACCAGATATAATATTTGTCTAATAGTAATAATAATAATATATTATAATAAAATAATTATAAGAAGTATTTATAATTATTGGTTTTGCCTTTAATTTACATTTACAGTGTACAGATTTTAATTAAAGTATTAAAGTAATGTGAACGTTAAGCAATCATTAATGAGAATTATAAATAATCTGTAAAGTAAGACTGGGAATTTATGGCACTATATGCAAACAATGTGTTATAGAAGAGGAGAAATATGTGTTTTATTTTATTTAGTATTTTGTTCCTGTGTTTCATTCAGATATTATACAGTAGTGTCCAAAAGTTTTACTAAAAAAATACTAATACTGTGAATTTTTCATTTCAAATGTTTTTTCTCTTAATCATTATGCTGATTATTTGTAATGAAAAAAATGTTTAACTAGTAAACTCAATCGTTGAACTCTATATATTCTGCTTTCCATCTTAAACAGCTCATAAAAGCATCAAGTTGACAATAGACTCCTGTTTTGATCTGTCAGTTGCTCTAAATTAAATCGTCTCTCGAGAGAGTAAATGCCTGTGGACTTACACAGATATACACTGTGCGTCAATAATAAATGAAGTGCATAAATATATGTTTTATTCATGTATTATTGATTTTTGGCACAGGGAGAAAGACCTGTCTGCCAAATGCATCATCGAAATGGAAGGCAACAAGACCACCATCACCAACTTAAAAGTATGTTGAGCGACTCTAAATGATTGAGTTCCGCAGATGAAACTGTCATTTTTAGGCTAATTATTGTGTTGTTTTTTTACATCAGATACCAGACGGAGTGACTGGAGACTCTGTGAGAGAGAGAGCAAAGACGTTCACATATGATTTCTCTTACGACTCATCGGACTGCAAAAACGCCAGCTTTGTCTCACAGGAGAAGGTCAGTGGAAATATGAACAGACTGTCTGCTGAAGATTGTATAATTGTTTGAAGATTGCAGTAATTTGTTAATTAGCTGTAAGCAATTAGTGCTCAGGCAGGGATGACCAAGGCTTAGGTATTTATGTGTTCGCTAATAATTAAAATTAATTAAATAAATAAAACAGAAACCAGGAAAGAAACAGATTTTAGCACTGATTTTTTAGCCCTCGCCAGTTTTGTGGAAATTGCTGACAAATGCCCAAAATTAAGAAGCAAATCGGTGCTGGTTTACATGAGTAATGTGTATTATCGAAGACATGATCTGAGAGAAATGCCGATGCGTCACCGATGCCCAGTGCTAAATATCCTGACCTGTCTGTGACGACCTACAGCCAATGAGAAAGCAGGAGAAAGTTCAGGGGGAGGAGTCATAGACCTGCAACAGAACATCAGCAAGCAACCATTCTCACCTTCATATTCTTCTCTTTTTTTTTTTCTGACCCTGTTTATACATAATAAAAGAATCAGATCCGATTAGGAATTAATCTTCTTAGCATTTGTGTTTAGAATGGTTTGTAACTTGCACTGAGATGTAACCACAGTCTTGGGTGTTGTATTGTAGAGGAAAAACTAAAATATTGGTATGGTTTCCCAGAGGCAGATTAAAACAAATCCTGGTCTTAAATGAACTGTAAATGCCCAGCTATTATTAATAGTATAGTTGAGCTTAACAGTACATAACTTGACTTTATAATTAGATTTAAGTATTTTTTGTTTTAGCTTTGTGTTGTTGCTTATAAAAAGTAATGTCACAGGCATGATATGTGTGTGTTTTCAGGTGTTTAAGGATCTAGGCACTGATGTGTTGAAGGCAGCATTTGAAGGATATAATGCCTGCATCTTTGCCTACGGCCAGACCGGATCGGGGAAGTCACACACCATGATGGGCATCCCTGTAAGCTCTTCCTGTTTAAAGGATTAGTCCACTTTTAAATAAAATTTTCCTGATAATTTACTCACCCCCATGTCATCCAATATGTTTATGTCTTTCTTTTATCAGTTGAAAAGAAATTAAGGTTTTTGATGAAAACATTCCAGGATTATTCTCCTTATAGTGGACTTCAATGGCCTCCAAACGGTTGAAGGTCAAAATTACAGTTTCAGTGCAGCTTCAAAGGGCTTAAAATGATACCAGACGAGGAATAAGGGTCTTATCTAGCGAAAGGATCGGTCATTTTCTACAAAAATACAACTGTATATGCTTTATAAACACAAATTATCGTCTTGAACGTACTTCCACTTTCCGTATTCTTCAAAACACTTACGCTGTATGTCCTACGCCTTCCCTATTCTACTTACGGAAAAAAACTAAACTGGCGCCGCGTTCATTCCGTAAGTTGAATAGATCGTTATAGATCGTTGACCGATCGTTTCTCTAGATAAGACCCTTATTCCTCATCTGGTATCGTTTAAAGCCCTTTGAAGCTGCAATGAAACTGTAATTTTGACCTTCAACCGTTTGGGGTCCATTGAAGTCCACTATAAGGAGAATAATCCTGGAATGTTTTCATCAAAAACCTTAATTTCTTTTCGACTGACGAAAGAAAGACATGAACATCTTGGATGACATGGGGGTGAGTAAATTATCAGGAACATTTTTTTTAAAAGTGGACTAATCCTTTAAGCTCTTTCAATAATACAAGTGTCTTTCTTTTTAGGTTTTGTCATTTCAAATATGCTGTAGTAAATCTCTCAGGCAGTTGATTTATACCCTCGACTGCTTGTTGAATGTTGGCTCTGAATCATGACTTGCTGTGCCGTAGGGTGATGTCGGGCTCATCCCACGGATCTGTGAAGGATTATTCAGCAGGATTTCAGGAATGACTCGGCGAGATGAAGCCTCTTTCCGTACAGAAGTCAGGTAAGTCATATGTGAAAATCCTGCACTGTGCGATAGCTAAAGCATGACAGTCAAATGATAGCCACTCTTTACAGACACAGATTAAAGAGGCCATATTATGCCCTTTTACAAAGTCTTGATTTTGTTTTTGGGCTCTACTAGAATAGATTTTCATGCTTGAATGTTCAAAAAAACACATTATTTTTCACCTATTTAACATATTTGAGTCCATGTCAATGCATTGATTGTTGCAGCACCTCTCTTCCCAGTCTGTCAGTAACGCTCTGTTTAGTTCCTGTCTCTATGAAGCCCCGCCTTCTGAAAAGCACAACGTGCTCTGATTGGTTGGCTGGACCAGTGTGTTGTGATTGGTCAGCATGTTTGGGAAATGTCACGCCCCTTATAACTGCGAGTTTCAACACACTACTAACTAACTAACTTAACCAGGCCTCATCCCTTAATTTGCATATGCCTTATGTTTTGGTTATGTTGGCAGCTATTTGGAGATTTACAATGAGCGGGTGCGGGACTTGTTAAGAAGAAAATTGGCAAAGACGTATAACCTCAGAGTCAGAGAGCATCCTAAAGAGGGACCCTATGTAGAAGGTAAGACCATGACTTCAAACCTTATCCAGATCTCTGCAAATCAATGCATAATCATAAACATTGTATTAGTTTTACGATTCTCATACTGATTTCAACATGTTATGGATAACAGTCCTCTAATAAGAAAAAATTAAACATTAATATAAATAATCAAAACAATGGCATGTAGCCTTCTAGTATTGTTTAACTACGTAAACATTGCTTGAATTTTTCAAGTACTAGTTTAAGTAAATATTAAATAAATATTGAGTAAATACTGCAAAATTAAGTAAACGCGTAAATATTGCAGTATTAAGTAAACACTGAGTAAACACTTGAGTCAATGTTACAATATCATGTAAATACTGTGTAAATATTTATTAAATATTGCAATATTAAGTAAACATTGCAATATTTAGTAAATAGTGAGTAAAGTATTTATTGCAGTATCATGTAATCATTAAGTAATCTGAGTAAATATTGCAATATTAAGTAAACATTGAGTAAATGTTGCAATATCATGTAAACGTTATATAAATACTGAGTAAATATTCCAATATT
The DNA here is from genome assembly GCA_003731715.1 of Anabarilius grahami. Taxonomy (NCBI): domain Eukaryota; kingdom Metazoa; phylum Chordata; class Actinopteri; order Cypriniformes; family Xenocyprididae; genus Anabarilius; species Anabarilius grahami. The sequence goes on along the minus strand of RJVU01037554.1, from coordinate 4,276,442 downwards.
AAGTAAACCGAGTAAATGTTGCAATATCATGTAAACGTAAATATTGAGTAAATATTGCAATGTTATGTAAACTGAGTAAATGCTGTATTATCATGTAAACATTAAGTAAATATTGAGTAAATATTGCAGGATTAAATAAAGATCAAGATTGCAGTTGAAGTAGCATTCAAAGGTGTCTGCATTTCTAGCTGCTGTGAGTTCTTACAAATGCTTCCTCATTGATTTCAGATCTGTCAAAGCACCTGGTACAGAACTACAGTGATGTGGAGGAGCTGATGGAGGCAGGAAACATCAACCGCACGACAGCCAGCACCGGCATGAACGACGCCAGTAGCCGCTCACATGCTATCTTCACCATCAACTTCACACAGGTGACTGTAGCGCATTGCACATAGAACTACACCTGGAATGTCTTGTGTTGTTGCCATAGAATGTTCATTTGCATACATTTTGTTATTATTCTCTTCTTCTCAGGCTAAGTTTGATGCTGAGATGCCGAGTGAGACGGTCAGTAAGATTCATCTGGTGGACCTGGCAGGAAGTGAGAGGGCCGATGCCACCGGGGCCACTGGTGTGCGACTCAAAGAGGGCGGCAACATCAACAAATCACTGGTCACTCTGGGAAATGTCATCTCCGCCTTAGGTGAGAGGAACTATTGTGTCCTATTGCTCTTCTTATGTATGAACATTTAGGTGCAAATGCCAGAACTTTCTTGAACACAAATGTAGTCTCTTTTAATTGGTATTCTGATGGCTCCTTCTGTCTTTATAGCTGATCTGTCACAGGAAGGCGGGAACAGTCATTTGAAGAAGAAGCAGGTGTTTGTTCCTTACAGAGACTCAGTGCTCACATGGCTGCTGAAGGACAGTCTGGGAGGAAACTCAAAAACCATCATGATCGCTAGTAAGTGAGCAATCATGTGACACGCATTCTTATGTACATATCTAAATCTTATGTAAAAATGTTATATGTTTTATTTCTTTTTACTTGGCCTTTTTAGATACACTACTGTTCAAAAGTTTGGGGTCAGTAAGATTTTGAAAGGTGCTCTAGAATAAAAAATGTAATTTACCTTGGCATAGTTGAATAACAAGAGTTCAGTACATGGAAATGACATACAGTGAGTCTCAAACACCATTGTTTCCTCCTTCTTGTGTAAATCTCATTTGTTTTAAAGACCTCCGAAAAACAGGCGAATCTCAACATAACACTGTTACGTAACAGTCGGGATCATTAATATGTACGCCCCCAATATTTGCATATGCCAGCTCATGTTCAAGGCATTAGACAAGGGCAGGCAGTATTAACGTCTGGACTAGGTAAGCAAGCAAGGACAATAGCGAAAAATGGCAGATGGAGCAATAATAACTGACATGATCCATGATTACATGATATTTTTAGTGATATTTGTAAATTGTCTTTCTAAATGTTACGTTAGCATGTTGCTAATGTACTGTTAAATGTGGTTAAAGTTACCATCGTTTATTACTGTATTCACGGAGACAAGAGTCGTCACTATTTTCATTATTAAACACTTGCAGTCTGTATAATGCATAAACACATCTTCATTCTTTATAAATCTCTCCAACAGTGTAGCATTAGCCCGTTAGCCACGGAGCATAGCCTCAAACTCATTCAGAATTAAATGTAAACATCCAAATAAATACTATACTCACATGATCCGAAGCATGCATGCAGTATGCATGATGAACATTTTGTAAAGATCCATTTGAGGGTTATATTAGCTGTGTGAACTTTGTTTATGCACTGTATTATAGTCGAGAGCTCGGGGGGCAGGGAGCGCGAGATTTAAAGGGGACGCAGCCTGAATCGGCGCATAGTTAATGATGGCCCAAAATAGGCAGTTAAAAAAATTTATAAAAAAAAAAATCTATGGGGTATTTTGAGCTGAAACTTCACAGACACATTCAGGGGACACCTTAGACTTATATTACATCTTGTGAAAGAACGTTCTAGGGCACTTTTAATTGTTTTTGAAAGAAGTCTCTTTTTGCTCACCAAGGTTGCATTTATTTGATAAAAAACAGTAACATTATAAAACATTATTACAATTGGTTTTCTACTTGAATATATTTTAAAATGTAATTTATTTCTGTGATCAAAGCTGAATTTTCAGCATTATTACTCCAGGCTTCATTGTCACATGATCCTTCAGAAATCATTCTAATGATTTAATGCTCAAGAAACATTTCTGATTATTATCAATGTTGAAAACAGTTGTGCTGATTAATGTTTTGTGGAAACTGTGATACAGTTTTTTCATGATTCTTTTATGAATATAAAGTTCAAAAGAACAGAATTTATTTGAAATAGATTTTTTTTGTAACATTATAAATGTCTTTACTGTCACTTTTGATAAATTTAATGCATCCTTGGTGAATAAAATTATCAATTTCTTTAAAAGAATCCTATTGACTCCAAACTTTTTAACCAAAAAGAGCCAAACTTTAAAAAAAAAATAATAATAACATGAGTACAAAGAGTATTTCTGAGGAATATCACTACTATGAGATCTTACCTTATTTGCAAATATTTTTCTACAGCGATATCGCCTGCGGACGTCAACTACGGCGAGACACTGAGCACGCTGCGCTATGCTAACCGTGCCAAAAACATCATCAACAAACCCACGATTAATGAAGATTCCAATGTCAGACTTATCCGTGAACTCCGGGCAGAGATCGCTCGACTGAAAGCTCTGCTCGCACAGGGAAATCAGGTCTGAACGTGAACTTGGCAATTATTATTTACCCTAAATGATTATGAGCCTTTTAATTAACTTTATATTGTAACTGCCTAATAATCTTAATTTCTCACCTCAGTATCAGCTTTAATAATTCTTTTCATTTTTTATTATATTTTGTCATTTTCAGATAGCGCTGCTTGATTCCCCCACAGCGTTAAGTATGGAGGAGGAACTGCATCATAATGAAGCCAGGGTAACATACACCCCTTCATAATCACATAGCAACAGCTCCTGTACAAGCTCCTCTCAGCTGATGCAGCCACACTGAATAAGCAGTTTCTAAATCTACTCATTGTCATGCACTCAAGCCCATAATGTGCTGGACAGCAGGCCACATTTTCACTAATACAGGGCTTGATGCTTACTTTTTTCCCAAGAAGAACATGTGCTCCTAATTTGAATAATTTTGTAGTGCATAAAGGACTTTAGGGGTGCCTTTCAAATTTATCAAATAATTAGTTTTTCCTTAGTAAAGGGATACAAGGAGATATTTACAAGCTAAATTATTTAATTTATTAAATACAAACTAAGTACACTAGGTTTTTAAATAATTCTGCTTCAAACTGTATTTGAATTATGCTCATTCAAACATATGATGGAGATAAAATATGCACTTTTAGTTGAATCATGCAACGTGATTTACTAAGGATTGTGGTAGTCAATTTACTGGTATTTGCGCCATTATTTACCGCCCAAAAAATTTCCTTACCGATTTTTGCGGCTGACATGACATTGAATTTGCGCATTCTCCGTAGATCAGCTGCACAACTCTCCACTCCCATTGGCTCATTTATTAGATTGCAAGACCTCTTAAAATGATAATTAATACTTTTGTTATACCATTTAAGACTTTTTATGACTCTAAATTAAAAAAAAAAAGAAAGACTTTTTAAAGACCCGTCTTTATTCGCACAAGTACTCCTAAATAATCAAATATATAGTTTACACACATCTATTTTTAGTCGCAAATACGAGTTAGATTCTCACACTGTCAAGCCCTGTAATAAATGCCGTGTGAAATTCTATTCTCCATAAAATGAAGCCCAGTATACCTCATGATGAAATCAAATGTAGGTTTTGGGATATGAAACAAACCACACAGTCTTGTGCATGTTTTTCTGTCGCAGGTGTTGGAGCTGACCAAGGAATGGACGAACAAATGGAATGAAACTCAGAACATCCTCAAGGTTTGTCACAGTGAACACACACAGCTGTCACATGAGCGTCTTATTTTTGTCACCTCATCCACTGAGTGTTTATGACATGTGTGTTGAACAGGAAGAAACTCTTGCTCTGAGGAAGGAGGGAATCGGAGTGATCCTGGACTCAGAGCTGCCTCATCTTATCGGGATTGATGATGATCTGCTCAGCACCGGCATCATTCTCTATCATTTAAAGGTAATGGATGTCACAGAGTTTGTGCAGTCAGTCCTAATTTTTACCTGCCACTACAGATAAAAGTATTCATCAGTCTGTAGTTTACAGTAGAGTGTGTATTGAGTGAATGTGATTGGTTTGTGTTTGTTTACAGGAGGGAAGGACGTACGTTGGCCGTGATGATGCCACTAATGAACCTGACATCAGTAAGTTCCTATGTGTTTTCATTGACTGAGCTTTCTCTCCTTCAGTTCAGTTACTGTTGAGTAAATGATGACTTGATTTTCATTTTAGGGTGAACTATCCCTTTAAACTCTGTAGGTTTTAATAATATATTTAATTTTCAGTTTTCAGAACTACATAAATTCATAAATGACCCATGCCGCTGTGTTGTCAATACGTGTTACTTCTCGTTTAAAATAAAAAAATATATATTTTTCCTGTCGTTCCAATTCAACATTCTATGGATCATATCATGCAATTTAGCCTGTGTAAATGTTTTCTCTCTCTCTGTGCAGTTCTTCATGGTCTGGGTCTGGAGAGTGAGCACTGTCTGATTGAGAATCGAAACGGGACGGTCACTCTCATTCCTCTGAATGACGCTCAGTGTTCGGTCAATGGAATTCAGATCACTGAGCCCTGCCAGCTCAACCAAGGTCACATATATACCCCTATCTGACATCGAAAACTAGAATCTTATAAAATAAGGATTATCATTTATTAAGGCAAGACACTACAAGTGAATATAATAGACATCTCTATACAGTCCCTCCAGTTTTTTGCATCCGTGACCACTTAATACAACGCAAAATCAACAAAATGTAACTTTTTTGTGATCCTGCATAATTAATTTCACTGTAAAATTATCACAAAAATCAAAAAGGTCTCACAAAAAATTATAATAATCTTAATGAATTTAATTTAATTAAAGTTGCAATGCATTATTTTCATGAGGATACAGTATGTGCTGTCAGTAAGCGGTCTTAAATTTCCTAATATCCTGTAAAACATATGTAGTCCTATATATTTTCATATATATCAGGCTATGTAGCCTATAGCTTTCAGTGGGCAGTAGATGCTGCTTAAAGTTATTATTACGTTAGAGCGAATAACAAACATGGATGAATGACAAAATAAGTATGATATGCCTGAGTTATTAAAAGCGCAGTATACTATATTTTATGTGAATACAATTGTTATGTCCAGTTTGCGACATGTTAGATCCTCGCATTACTGTAGGTCTTAAAGTGACAGCAACCTAACATACCCACTGCTGGTACCGGTCGATTGAAATGTCACCTGCTTTTTTGCGAATGTATGAATTGGATTTACACACAGTATAAATTAGTACACATGCTATTAGTGTTTACATAGGTCAGGTGGGAAAATTGTCCATAGGTTGTATTAAAAGTTAAAATATAGGCTGTCAGAATTTGGTAAGAGACCAAGATAAACAAGCTTTATTGATTTTTGTTTGTTCTTTGTATCATGTATGACTATTGTGCATCTAATATAATACACAATATAGCATCCTAATTATAAAATATATTATTGCAACTTTGCTTATGTTTTTTTAATCACAGTACAAGACAATTGTTTTGTATTACAAGTTTAAATATGCAAATGAGGCATTATCTAATTAGCTATGCACAAATTTGCATACAATTCCAGAACAGAATTCTGAACATTGAATAAAGCTAGGCTCAGAATTATTGGTTAAATTTGGTGACATATTAGAGTAATAAAATAAACTCTTAAATGTGTATTATGTTTTTTTTCCCCCACTAGTGTGAAAGAAATGTTATGAACGCAAAATAGCCCAAAATCTCTAAATTTACCAGTGCATGAAAAAGCAATAGTTTCGCTTTAGTGTCTTTCCTTAAACAGCAGTTTAATTAGTGCATTTGTGTTTTTCAGGTGCTGTCATTCTCCTCGGCAGAACCAATATGTTCAGATTTAATCATCCTAAAGAGGCGGCTAAACTACGAGAAAAGAGAAAGGTGAGAGAAATTCACACATGAAACTGTGTGAAGTCGGCATGAAACAAAAGGTGCGATAGTATTTATTTGCCTATTGTGACGTATATCCGAGTGAAACGGCGGCTTGAACAAGAACAAATGTTTGGCGGGACTTTTGTCCATTGGGAATTGATTGGATGCTTGTGATTTGCTATTGGTGGATCTCATGTGAGTGACAGGTTGCCCTGCCCTCACAGCAGTAAACGCATCATCAGAGAAGAGAAGAGATGAGCTGCAAGTTAAAGAGCAATTAAAGATTACGAGGGCAAATGAATTAAAAAAATAATGATGTGCACGGATGAATCATTTATAATAAACACTGTAATATTCCATAAAAAAAAAAAAAGGATTGTCCATTTTGATTTCATGGTGGCTTTTTTCCCTGTTTTCCAGAGCGGCCTCCTAACCAGCCTGAGCTTATCCATGTCTGATCTTTCCAAATCCTGTGAAAACCTCTCCACGGTCATGCTGTATAACCCGGGGTAAGCCATCGCCTGTGTGCATATACATGTGCCTTAGAGCGAGTGGTATCTTCCTCCCCACGCCGCCTCCTCTTCCTCAGCCCTCATCCCTCTCTTCCTTCCCAGGAGCCTCCTCTTCCCTCCTCTCTCCATCCTCCTCTCTCTTCATGCCCTTCGGCGCCATTGCTGGTACTGCTGATGCCCAGTTCATTAAAACAGCTGACAAAAAAACACTAATTCAAACCCCGCTTGCCAGATCACCAGAGATCCTACCCCAAAACAGCCCATATGGATGCACGATATTACCAGATATATACCAGATTGGTATTTACCAATGGAGGGTAATGCACATATATAGAAGTTTCCTAAAAGTATGAATTGGGACAAGTATACAATAATGAACAGCAAGAACACATTAAATTGATCAAAAGTGACAGTTAAGACATTTATAATGTTACAAAAGATTTTTATTTCAAATAAATGCAGTTATTTTGATAAAAAATATGAAGCATCAACATTGATGATAATCAGAAATGTTTCTTGAGCAGCAAATCATCATATTAGAATGATTTCTGAAGTTTTTAATATTTTGAGAATCGTCCCAAATGTTACTCCATAATGATTGATTTTAATCTAAATAATCCCCAGTGATTTGATCTGGCCAGTAATGGATGAAAATAAAAATTGGTAAACATTAGTAAAAAGTACTAAACACATGCAACAATTTTGCTGTACATATTTTAATATTTCAAGAATGTATAATTTTAGGTTAGACTAGGTTGCTCTAGTGAGAACACGTTTACAAAAATAAAAACTAAATAAACCACAGATTTATCGGCTATAAACTTTTTTTTTTTTATATTGATGCATCCCTAATAAACAACAAAATGCATGTTGGCTTTTTGCATCTTATATATATTATGAAAATGAGTTTTATGATGGTTTTGTTGGTGAGGTTCTGATCTGCGATCACGCATGATGATAACCCTTAACAGTTGTGTTGTCACGACGGATCATGAACCTGGGCGATGACCCACTACACCAACTTCATGTCATGAATGAATGCCAACCTCTCCATTTTTACACAACTAAGTGTTTATTTTATTTTCTTATTTGTTGTTCACCCAAAAAATCTGTCATTTATTCTTTTGAATTGTCTTCAGAATTCAGACTAATAGTTAGGATTTGTGCAGCAGTATTTGGTAACATTTGCTCTTTCTGAACTTCTTTATGGCAGTGTCTTCACTGAAAAGGGTCCCATCTTTCTCAGGTAGAACCAAAGCACGACTAGTGTTCTCATGTTAACTGTCGTGTTTTATATGTATATTAATCATCAGTATTTGTTGGTTTAGTCTCTACACTTCTCATTCATCATGCTTGTGAGGAGCACACCATCATCCTCATAACACTTTAGTTGAACGTGTGTGTCCATCTCTTTTTTTAAGTTGTGTGTTCTGCAGCATGTGCTTATAGTTACAGCGCATGCCATGTGACTGCTGGATGCTCACAATAATGCAGACCCTCATCCCGTGTGCTGGTGTGAGTTTGCTGTGGTGTGTGTGTGTGTGTGTGTTCTAAAGGATGGAAACTAATTATGTCTTATATGTCCCAGACTGGAGTTTGAGAGGCAGCAAAGAGAAGAACTGGAAAAACTGGAAACTAAAAGGTGTGTCTTGTGACTTATCAACCATTAATATATGCAAAACACTTCAGTGAAACATGTAATTGACAAAGCAGTCCTGCCCACTAATTTACATTACATTTAACATTTTATCCAAATTAACTTATGCAAATATACAAAAACATTATTGTAAAGTGTTACTGATAACATTGGTTAACTACATTAGTTAACATGAACTAACTATTTATGGTAAATTTTTAATTTCACACTCCACTGGTTGATTTTGGGCCCTGGCCTGTCCAATCACCATCTTTCCCTTTGTTTTGTTGTTGGTCCAGGCGGCTGATAAAAGAGATGGAGGAGAAGCAGAAGTGTGAGAAGGTGGAGCTTGAGCGCATGCAGCAGGAGGTGGAGTCTCAGAGGAAGGAGTCTGAGCAGGTGCAGCTGCGCATACTCAGACAGGAGGAGAGCCTGCGCAGACGCAGTCAGGACATCGAGAGCCGCCTAAGGGACTTGATTGCTGAGAAAGAGCGATTCCAGGTCAGACTGCGTTTTTATGGTTGTCAATTTTAATAACAAGATGATAATATATTTCATTGCCATTATGCAGGAATTGTTCTGTTCTTCCCGCTGATAAAATCATAACCGTTATTTCCCCACAAGGCAGCACATAAATGCATTAGTTTGTACTTGGGTTGTCTAATCTAATCTCCAGCCATTTCCACACCAAGAGGCAAAATTCATCTCATCGAAAAAATGCTTTCTTATAAACCATCTTTGAATGTCAAGGCATGTCTGTTTTGTTCAGGAGGAGAGACACAGAGATCAGAAGGAGCAGGAACAGCAGAAGCAGAGGAGACTACAACCAAAGCAGAAGCTGGAGGAGAAGGAGGTGCAGGAGGAAGATGAAGAGGATGAAAAGGCTCAGGCCCAGCGAGAGCGAGCAGAACAAACCGAGCTCTTCCGTGAGCTGGAGCGGCTCAAAAGAGAGCGGGAGGTGCAGGCCGTCAAACTCCAGCTAGAACGCAGGTGAAAAAGTCAAAAACATTTACCTGTTGTTAATGCCTGATTTGGAAAATATTTTTAATTATATATCTATATGTCTCAGTATTACATATTATTGTGAAAGCAATCTGGACTAAATTGCAGATAGGATTTGTTTTTAATTATTTAAAAATGTAAATTTATTTTTTCTTTTGTAATTTAACTAATTTAGATT
>RJVU01037554.1:4247326-4261003 GCA_003731715.1 Anabarilius grahami | reverse complement strand
TGTGTAACCTGTTAATAATTAAAAAATAATAATAATTATTATATATATATATATATATATCACCCAAAAAAATCTATATTTTGCTTAAAGAAAATTTAAGCACATTTTTAGGACCATAAATTAAATAGTTTTTTTGTTTTTGTTTTTGCATTATTTTTATGCAGTAAGCTTGTTGTTTTGGATAAATGCAAAAGATCAAATTCATTTTAGATAATGTAACCTGTAAATTTTTTTAAACAAATTATCATTATTTTCGATAATTATATTTCACCCCAAAATAATTCTATATTTTAGGAAATTTGGAATTAATTTTTTCCACTTGATTTTATGGTGAAATATGATCTAGACATGTTTTTGTGAGATTCACCCAACTATGGCATATTTTAATTCCTGAATGTCTTGTTCTAGCTCTCAGCTTTGGACTTCCCTCCCAAAAAGATTTTTGGAAACAGAGACGAAAGAATGATTGCGGAGCGCCGGAGTCAGTTGGAGGTAATCAGATGTTTACTGTCAATTCACCTTTGAATGAGAAACTTCTAAAATGTACAGGAGTTTCTCCTAGTCTAAGATGCTGATGATGCCATTGTGTTTTCCCAGCAATACCTGCGGAACTTCTTCCATGTGATGATAACGTCATCCTCCTCTTCCCCACTGAGAACGGACGAGTTTGGATTAAACCTCTCAAAACACGCCGTGTGCGACATCTCTCCTTTCTTTAAGAAGGGAGTGTTTGACTACAGCAGTCACGGGACGGGCTGACACACACACACAGATACACACACACACACTCCACATAAACACTCATTTACATGCACTTTATTCAGCTATCTGACACACACACACACATAAACACAAACTGATTCACTCAGAGACATTTCACACTAAAATCAAAAGGACAAAAATAAGAAATTATATTCTGCATTAAAAAAACATTGTGACATTATTTGCATGACAATTAAGCACATTTTACCTTCAAATTACATTGTTTTTATTTGCAAGTTTTTTTGTAGTCTGGGGTGATTCAGAATTTGTGTTCTGTATTAAAGTTAAAAATTACCCAAAATATTATGATAAAAACACTACCATACTTTACAATCAGTTTAAACACTATATCATTTTGTTTTTTGCGTATTGTCATGAAAATAATACCATAATGGAAACAATCCTAACAATACAAGGTTTTGAAGTGAAATATGACGTGGTTTCACTCGTATACTCATGAACACACTCAGGAACGTTGGAAATCAGGTGAAGCAGGAATGAAAAAAGATCCAAAGTAGATGTAAATAGTTTTGTTAGTGCCTTGTTGGCAGTAATTGAGCTTTAAATGCTTCAAAGAATCAGAAATATGGAGTTAATCTAACAACAGATGGTCACCATAACCTGCTTCAAACATCTTGTGTTTACATCGAGGACCATATAGCCTGTTTCTGTGGACAAACAGGATGTCCTGTAGCTGCTACTTGGGTTTGTGATTCACTTTAAATCATGTTCATGTTTAACATGATGTTATATTGAATTGCCACTGCTTTACTTTGTACGTAGGAGTTGTAACTGCCATTAATGAGGCCTGTGATTGGCTCCAATCCATATATACTCACTATTATCCATTATACTCATGCTGACATTTATCAGATTTGTTTTTTAATAACCACTAAGAGGTCAAAGCTCACAAAATGGCACATGTACTGTGAGCCAATGTCTTCCAGAAAAGAAAACGAATGCATGTGAATCTGAATTATCGTCCTGCTCACTGCCCTGGACGCAGTTAAAGGGCTTTTAATGTAGAATATGCTGTAATTTGAACTCTAAAGAAGATTAATGTTCAGCACTATAAAGCCATATGTATATGCAGAATGTATATGTAAATGTATTGTACACTTGATCTGTACAGAGGAGCTTGTTCTCATGAAGTTTGGAAGAAAAGGGATAGTACTGCTATATTAGCCGCTAGGATTTTTCTTGAGGTAGTTGGACTGTAGAACTCTTGTACTGAGAGAAAGATGTATACATTTTTAAAACAATATTTTCATTTGATTTTTTTTATTTCTGAAACTGAATGTAATTTGTGAGTAACATGATTTGGTAACTGTTTAGCACCATATTAATTTCATGGTTTATTTATGTTTGAGTACATTTGTCAAACAAGCTTTTGCAAAAATACAGTTTGTTGATGCAACGTTTCAGTGTAATCATGTTCGTACAAGTAAAGCAGATCCTTCAAAGCACAGAAGTTGATTTGAGGGATAAAACAACTTCTTTCTCTCCTAGGACTTGTCATTGGTTTTCTGGTGGTCGGTCGTAAGTTTGCCTATTTTTGTCAAATCGGCAAACGAGACATTCGCCGAACCCCGTTTTGCTGGTTTCGCCTGTAAATTCGTCACAAGATGGCAAAATCAGTATCTGAATACTGTTCCACTTTTGGAGGAATGTGATTGGCTGTGGTTTGATCCATTCTGACCAATGAAAATGCAACAGACCTGAGAGTCATGAGGCTTCCAGCCAATCATGTAGAGGATCTGAAACGTGGCCGGAACTGAGCCGTCTTCGCTGCCGTACATCTCTAAAAGAAATGATGTTAATACAATTACACAATATCTAGCATCATTTAGGTAAACAAAACACAATTTAGCGTTCTACATCAGTGGTTCCCAACCTTTTTGAGACAAAAAGACAATATTGTTTTGAGTAGCAATTGGGCGGGTTTTGTTGTGAAAACCTGGCAACCCTGATCCACACGACGAATACAGCATTGTAGCCCAACCACTAATAATCGCAATAAGCTCCACGTTTTGTTACTTTCGATAAGAAACAAAGTGTCATCTTTCAAATTCTGTTCATTTTATCATGAAATTTTAACAAAAAATGTTTTGACACGCTTTAATGTGACGTGACAGATCAAGCCTCATTTCAAGCTGGAGCACGAGTGAACGTGATCATCTCTTCCTCTTTAATACTAGTTATAGAATAAACATGAATGAACATCTGAAGGTATGTTGAAAGATACAGTACAGCTTACTGAAACGAAACGTATAATATCTTGTGTAATCGCTCAATCAGTGTTTCAACGGCCGAAAGACGTCAATAAAATGTCCTCATATACTATAGCATATCCAGGTTGTCATCTTGATTTTTTACTTTTTTTTATTATTTTTTTACATTGTTAGCTATCTTTCTGCCCCATTGGAAGTGTTGAGAACCACAGTTCCACGTAAAATTACTATTGTTGAAATAATAAACTATATAATAAAAAATACTATGGAAATTTAAATTGTCATTAAAATGTTAATTTAAAATAAACAATATTTAAATACATATCAGCACATTAGTTATTTTTCCATCAAAAGTAGCAAATTTAACTTGGAATTAAATTGGAATATTGCATTAAACATTTGTGAATCAAGCAACGTTTCCATCCCATGTGTTCAAGAGAACAAAATCGTCACTTCCTGGGAAATTGGTGGAAAATATCTATAATAAAAATGTAAGTTGCTGCAATCAAGGAAGCAACTGTGGCTCTTTATTCTTATATATATAAAAAATTACTTCTTTTTTGTACATCATAAATGACTTAGTTTGCCTCAGAATGCGCAGACAAAATGCAATAAACGCGGTCATATCATTTCAGAACAACCAAACCATCTGAGATGCTGTGCGATGTGATTGGTCCACTGGTTAGTCCAGTTATCCAATCACATTAACTGTTGAGGCAAAGTCACATGAGTTTTTTCGCATCGAGGGATTTATCCGTTAAACGTGTTTCCATTGTAGTTTATGCTCATGTATTCTTATCAGAATTAAAAAATGTATCCACCTCAATTGAGCGCATACGTTTATTATGCGCATTTTTTTATAAATTATGCAAAAACTTGCCGTTTCCATCCAGCATTTTTATGCGATATCCCAAACCTCGTATAAAAATAGGTGGATGGAAACATAGCTAGTTACATTTGAGTGTAAATCCTCCAAGCTTCTCGGTTTGCGGTCTCACCTTTATAAATGGCAGCTGCTGCCAGTATTGTGTCTCTTTGCAGGAGTGACTTCCTGTTCCACGCACAGTTGCTCTCACCCATACCTGAAATGGATGAATAAGCCGTAAACACATTCTCCTTCAATTTTACAACAAATCACCAAATTTATAAGACTCAGAGTTTACCTTGTAAATCTCTCATGACCTCCAGCATACCAGGGTAATGGACCTGAACTTCATCAATGTCCTGGATTACAACACAATAATGAGCCTCAATATGATCACTCATACTTCAAATCAAACAGATTTATATATTTGAACATCATACCACAGTGAGCATGTTGAAGCCGGCCTGGCCCAGCAGGTTGCCCAGGTCAGTGACCGCTGTGTAGGGCGAGATATGGGGCGCAAACCCGCCCTCCCTCTCCAGCTCAGCTAACTGCAGAGAACATCGCAGCTCGTAGAGCGACTCACCGCCGACCATTGCTCCAATGAACACACCATCTGGCTTCAACACCTGCTGGATCTGAATGACAAAAAGAGGGTTTTTTTATTAGTTATGCACCACAGGACGGCACACTTGCTTAGATCCTCATACCTGTCTCAAAGCTCCAGGAAGGTCGTTGATCCAGTGCAGACTGAGGAGAGAAATACAGGTTTATAAATGAGAGTTCATCCTTAAATTTCCCATCTTGCACTGGGGTGGTACAGTACCTCAGGCTGCTGAAGACCAAGTCAAATGTGTTTTCTTTAAAGGGCAGGAACTCCTCATCTGCCAAAACACAGTGAGTAGGAATCTCACATTCCCTTCTGTTCCTCTGAAAAACAAGGAGGAGAAAGAAGGTTCGAGTAAATGCGAGTGTTTAAAACTTCTCATCAAGGCTGCATTTATTTGATCAAAAATACAATAAAAAAAATTTTAATATTGTGAAATTTTTAACAATTTAAAATAACTGTTTTCTATTTTAATATATTTTAAAATGTAATTTTCAGCATCATTACTCCAGTCTTCAGTGTCACATGATCCTTCAGAAATCATTCTGATATGCTGATTTGATGTTTAAGAAACATTTCTTATTGTTATCACTGTTAAAAATAGTTGCTTAATATGATGAATAGAAAGTTCAAAATAACAGCATTTATTTGAAATAGAAATCTTTTGTATCATTACAAATGTATTTACTGTCACTTTTGGTCAATTTAATGTGTCCTTGCTGAATAAAAGTATTGATTTCTTTAAAAAAAATCTTACTGACCCGAAATGTTTTAACGATACAATCATGGGTAAGTCCCAACTGCACATCAATAAAATAAAGACATGTGCAATCTCTTACCAGGGAAGAGTCAGAGATGTCTGTTAAGAAGAGACGTTCAACAACCTCCTGAGAAGAGAGAGAATCAGTGTCACAACTGGATGGAAACACAGAAAGGAATAATTTACTTGCCTTCATGTCGTTCCAAACCTGTATGACTTTCTTGCTTTTGAAGAACACAAAAGGAGATGTTGTAAAGAATGTTCACGCTGCTCTTTTCCATACAATAAAAATACATAGTGATGAGGGAATGTCAAGCTTTATTGTCTCAAAAACAATACAGCACACTAGGAGCTTGACAGCCCTAGTTTCCATTCACTTTCATTATATTTCTGTCATGACAACTCTCAGAGTGTTTGGCATGGTAATGGATATGACAATGTTGATATGTTTGGTCTTGGAATAGATCTGCTTCTCTGCTGCAGAGCAAGTACAGGACTTGCTACTGCCAATACACACATGACACCCTGCTGTGAGCAAATAACACATGCTGCTGCTGTACAATATAGCATACATGAATTACTCGTAGCAGATCTATACAGGTGGAGCTGCTACCGTAAATGCCGACTAAGTATTTGAAGGTTGAGCACAGGAGGTCATTGGCTACTGATACAGCAGGAACCAATCAGCTGTGCCCTATAGAGAATGATGTGATTGCAAGCAGATTGAGTTAAGGACAGCCTGCGCCATCTAGAGTTTCATGACAGAACTTTGTATGAAAAAGAGTAATGTGAACATTCGTCAAATTATCTTAAGTATTCAGAAAAACAAAAACATGAAGGTATTGCAAATTTAAATTTTCCAATGTCATTCACTGTATAAGAACAGTTCTACCTTACTTAAGTGCTCTACGATGTGACTCTTCCCACATCCTACATCCAAAGCCAGAGGGAAAGTCCTGCAATTAAACTGTTATTATTTTCTCACCCTCATGTTATTCAAAACCCACATGACTATATTTGTTTTGGTTAACACAAAATGAGATATTATTCGAAATGTCAGAATTGCTGTTACAATGAAAGTGGATGTGGACTGCAGTTCAAGAGCTCTCAAAATGCAATAAAAATATACATTAAAAAATGTATTGTTCATTACCCAGAGCCAGTGTTGCCAAGTCAAAGTGCTTTTACACTGTTTCCATGGGTTGTTTTCACATCCGTGGGTTGAAACGACCTCTAACAACATGATATTTAGCCCCTGGAATGCAACTTTTACCTGGGGAGATGCAGATTTTTACCCCCGTGAAACGCGATTGGGCAAGTTTTGGGCTAGTTTTGAGTAGGAATTGGGCGGGTTTGGTTGTGAAAACCTGGCAACCCTGCCCAGAGCTATCATATGACTTCAGCAGACTTGAAATATAGCACACAAGTCCTATGGACCACTTTCATGGTGCTTTTTTGGAGGTCAACAGCCCCAGTCCCCATTCACTGCTATTGTAGGGTAAACAGCAGATAGGACATTCTGCTCGATATCTCCTTTTCTATCCCACAAAACAGAATAAAGTCAAACGGTCAAAAGTCAATTACAGAATTTTTAATTAGCTGAACTGTTCCTTTAAGAACTAATGACATAATATTTAACATGCATTTAATTTGTGGACAGTGACCTTGAGACATCATAAACTCTGTCTGCCACTCTGCTCCCCACCTGCAAACACAACGAAAGCAGAAGTTCAGACACACACTTTGACTTCTCGTAAAAACAAATATGAGAAAGTCCTCTCACCTCGTCTCGAAGGTAATCGTACTTGTCGCTGTCCAGTAAAGCTGACGCCCATTCCTTCTGCCTGCGCTTCATGCTCCTGTCAAACACGTTCATCGCGCCTCCCTGCCGGGACGAGAAACACCTCCATCCTCGAGACAGACACCGGAGGCTTCTCACACTGATATTCATGCTTCCTTATTGATTCTCATTTTAACCACACATTTTCAAACACAGTTCATCCGTGTGCCTCTAAACAGAGCGCAGCTTTGCGTCAAACAACAGGGAGATATGAGGTAAAATGCGGAATGGATCAAACCCGCACACTGGACTGGAACGCGGACTGGAGTCAGTTTAAAGCGACTGTTCAACCAAAAATTACTATTCTATTCTATTCTATTCTAAAATGAAAAGCAACATAAATTAAGCAGGAAAGGGAAAACGTCTAAATATACCGAACAACTGACAAAAATTAAAAATGTGACTTTATTTCGAACTTAATTTTTATTCTTAAACGGTTAATAATAATAATAATAATGGAAATAAATTATAATAGTAAAACTGCAAATATTAAAATTAGTGATATTTAGGAGTTTTAGGATATTTAGGAGTATTTAGGCATATTTAGGTCATATTTTTCTGATTTAAAACTGATGATGAATAATGGAAGTGAGCGAATATTTTCTCATTTGTACATTTATTTATATATTTCCAGCTACAGTATTGATTAAAAAAAAACTGTGTTATTTTAGTAGCCTATCTAATATAGTTTTTATTTTAGTTTTAGTTTTTATTTTCAGTTTTTATTTCAATTTTGTTGTGTGTTTTTGTGAGTTTTTTTCTAAATATGTCTATAAAGTTTTTCAGTCATAGTTTTAGGCTAGTTATTTTAATACATCAATTTAAACTAAATGAAAACGAGAAACGTTGCCTTGGCAATTAGCTGAAATAAAATACGCTTAAGTCGTTTATATTTTATTTCAAAAAAACGAAAAGGCATTTTTTTTATGGTTTCGAAAAGAAAAACTACAAGCTTCCCACAGAGCATGTAAAAGAGGAAAGTCTGGTGTGTTTTGAGCTTTTCGTCGCGCCGTAGGAAAAAGAAGGCGGGGTTTCAAAGAGGTCACGGCGGAAGTAGTGAAGCATCACGGGAAAACACGTGTGGAGCTGTGCAACATCGCACGAAAACACGGTAGGTCAGTATTGTTTTTATCTGTCGTGTAGTCCATTTTGTACTGAATTCTTGTTTAGTGTCCTGTGCTGTAAATGAACGGCATGCTCAGTGTTTTAGTTACTTGTTATTACCGTCATATAATACAGCTATACAATGGTACAAAATGTAAAAGAAAATACACTGTAAACAAATAATTACACAACCAAAAAAGAAACCATATAGCCAAATGACAAACATACATTATAAAATATAATGCTCTGTTATTGAAAATATAAAATTAATCTACCCTAAGAAGTACTGCAGTAAAAACTGTGACAACTTGCCCCGCCGTACCCTATTTTCCCTTATTTGTCAGTTTGTTTTGGTTTAACATAACTTGTTAAAATCAGTAGTTGACACTCAAGAACCACATTATTTGGGGTTGTCTGTGTAATAAAATATTTTGTGACATTTCTTTAAATGAATATACATTGACAGGTATTTCATATAATAATAGCCAATTGGTTTCACATGAACCAGAAGTGAACCTCTTTTGTGTTTTCCACAGGTTATTGCTTTCATCTGCTTCTCCTAAATAATCACCATGACTTCCAAAAACACTGTGAGCGGCGACGACCGCTTCTCCAAGGTTAAAAAGGACCCTCGCTTCTGGGAGATGCCCAACAGAGAGCGCAAAGTCAAGATCGACAAGCGTTTCCAGTCCATGTTTCACGACGAACGCTTTCAGCTGAAGTACACAGTGGATAAACGCGGCCGACCCATCAACCACTCGTCCAGCGAGGACCTCAAGCGCTTCTACAAGCTCTCTGACTCCGAACAGTCAGACGAAGAAGAGGAGGACGAGAAGACAGAAGAGACTGAGAAGAAAAAGAAAGAGGCTGATGAGGAACCTCAAGATGAGAGTGATGAATCTGAAGAGGAGGAAGAAGCCGAGAAGTCAAAAGAAGATAAGAAAGCTAAAGAGCTGCCGATAAAGGGAGTGAGAGTGTTTGAAGAAGGTACTGCTGCAGAAACTGTTCTTACTGGGTTCATTTTCTTTGTTGATCTGATTTATATAACTTATGTTATGTGTTTTGTTTTGGATCAATCATCTTAAAGTGTTTATATTCTTCTGAAGACAATATGAGTGGTGTCCGTTTATGTTATTGATGACTTCATACCATTTTTATTGGTTTTATTAGATGAAGATGAGAAATCTGATGTTGAAGAGGATGATGAAGATGGCTCTACTGAAGGTGATGATGATGATGAGGAGAAGGAGGTTGATGAAGAAAATGATAGTGAGTTAGATGAAGACAGCGACAATGGACCGGATTTGGCCAGAGGGAAGGGTAACATTGAGACCAGCTCTGATGAAGATGATGATGATGATGATAAGTTGGAGGAAGAGGAGATTGAGCATGACTGGGGAGAGATGTGGAAAGACGCTCCACGCAGTGACAATGTGAGATTTCATCCTTTATTAATCATATACACTACCGTTCAAAAGTTTGGAGTAAGATTTTTTTTAATGTTTTAGTCTCTTCTGCTCACCAAGGCTGCATTTATTTGATCAATATTGCAAAAACTGCAATATTGTGAAATATTATTACAATTTGAAAGAACTGTTTTCTATTTTAATATATTTTAAAATGTAATTTTCAGCATCTTTACTCCAGTCTTCAGTGTCACATGATCCTTCAGAAATTATTCTAATATGCTGATTTGATGCTCAAGAAACATTTGTGGTTATTATTATTAATGTTGAAAACGATAAAAAAAAAAAACCGTGATACATTTTTTCAGGATTCTTTGATGAATAGAAAGTTCAAAAGAACAGCACTTTTGAAATATAAATCTTTTGTAACATTATAAATGTCTTTTCTGTCACTTTTGATCAATTTAATGCATCAATGCTAAATAATATTAATTTCTTTCAAAAAATCACACTGACCTAATACTTTTGAATAATAGTGTATTTGTTAAATTAAAAATACATTTTATAACATTGTGCTATATAAAATATATTTAACAATAATTTATATTATATTAAAATTGAAAATAATAAAAAAAAATAACACCTTTTCCCTACCAAATTTATGTTTTAGCATAATGCAATTAAAAGAGGCAGCGGTTATTTGCACTAAGTGAAAATAGCGATATATTTTATTTACACTAGAGGTGTGACGAGATTTTGCAAGATTAAAATGCGACAAGATTTCTCGTTGAAGTTAAAGGATCGGTTCATTTCAAATAAACTTTTCCTGATAATTTACTCACCCCCATGTCATCCAAGATGTTCATGTCCTTCTTTCTTCAGTCGAAAAGAAATTAAGGTTTTTGATGAAAACATTCCAGGATTATTCTCCTTATAGTGGACTTCAATGGCCTCCAAACGGTTGAAGGTCAAAATTACAGTTTCAGTGCAGCTTCAAAGGGCTTTAAACAATACCAGATGAGGAATAAGGGTCTTATCTAGCAAAACGATTGGTCATTTTTGAAAAAAATACAAATGTATATGCTTTATAAACACAAAATATCGCCTTGCAAGTGGTTCCGTCATTCTGCTTTCCGTATTTTTCAAAAAGCTTACGCTGTATGTCCTACACCTTCCCTATTGTACTTACGGAAAAAATGGAACTGGCGCCGCGTTCGTTCCATAAGTTGAATAGGAAAGGTGTAGGACATACAGCGTAAACTTTTTGAAGAATACAGAAAGCGGAATAACAGAACCACTTGCAAGGCGATCATATGTGTCCGATCATAATCCTGGAATGTTTTCATCAAAAACCTTAATTTCTTTTCAACTGAAGAAAGAAGGACATGAACATCTTGGATGACATGGGGGTGAGTAAATTATCAGGAACATTTTATTTGAAAATGGACTAATCCTTTAAAGCTGTCTCATGATATTGCCATGATGGAGTGTGAGGGTGAAATTAGGATAGAATTTGCCAGCGCTACGTTAACATGACGCCTCCACTGTCGTTTTGCTTTTTATAGAAAGAAAAAACATTTAATTCAGTTGGATAACGGTCGCTTCAATCCCATCCAGCTTCGCACATAGTGCAGCGGGAATCAAGAGTTCACAGATCACGTGACGAGATGACTGACAAGACCATAGCGGAGGATTCATTGCACAGCAGAGCCTAAGCATCTGACAGATGTCTTATCTTGTAGAATCCGTGCTCAGCAACTACACCTACCCCTAACCCTACCCGATAAATACTTAATCATAAACACTCGTTACACACTTTATTTCCACTTTTCAAATATTTTCTTCATTTTTATTAAAAATAAATGCCTTTCTGATCTGATATTTGATGGGAAAATGGAGAATAGCGAGTTCAGCAAAAGGCAGATTCGAACTTGGGTCGATTGCGTCAAAAGCTACTTCCACACGCCATACTCCCTACGGCCTATGCCACTGCAGACATTGAATGACGCTCATCTTTTGTAATCTTGTGTGGACCAACCAGAAGTAGTTAGTGTAAATAGCCTTTTCCAACAAGACATGCTATTTACACTTAGTGTAAATAGACACTCCGTTTAAAATAATTACTTTTAAAAAGTATTTCTATATATTATGTTGGTGTTTGTAGCTGGTGTGTTTTTAGTGTGTTATTTTCTGTGTTTAGACTTCACGGCGGTTGGCAGTTTGTAACGTGAACTGGGACAGACTGAAAGCTAAAGATCTGCTGGCTCTTTTCAATTCGTTTAAGCCCAAAGGAGGAGTAGTGCTGTCTGTAACGGTAACTGTCCCTTCTCTTCCTGCCCTGCCTCCTCACGCAATCGCATTATCATTTCCGTTCTGCTGCAGCTGTGAGTCTGAATTGTTGGCATGCATTTGTCAGATCTATCCATCTGAGTTTGGGAAGGAGAGGATGAGTGCAGAACAGACCCAGGGTCCGCTGGAGCTCGCCAGCCTCCCGGAGGACCCCGAAGTAGACACAGAAGAGCAGAGGTACTGGACACAATCTTCATCTGGAGGTTTTACATGACCTTTCAGTGGCTCTTTTTGGGGTTTGTCTGGCCAAGATTTGCAGTACACTACTGAGGGCAACACCAGAATGCATTGCAAACAAACTTAGTGACAAAAATTTTTTGATATTGATTTAAAGCATACTTCTAATTCATTCAATACTAAAAACCAGTCTATAAAAATTATTCAGTCTAATTAAAATGTGAGTTAAAAATAGTGTATTTTATTTTTATATTCACTCTGGATTTAGAGTGGATCAGAGAATCCGTCATTTTAACCAGTAATTTCAGCCCAGTGTTTCATAATGAAGGTCTTCCATGTGCTTTCAGGATCTACCGAGAGAAAGTGCGTGACTATCAGTTCAAGCGTCTGAGGTATTACTACGCCGTGTTGGAGTGTGACTCTGTCGAAACGGCTGCAAAGATTTACGAGGAGTGTGACGGCTTCGAGTACGAGAGCAGCTGCTCGACCATCGACCTGCGGTGAGTCCCTCCCATCTCCGGAGACATTCGATCAAAACTTTTGTTGAAAATGGTATAAATGGTTTTTAAAACCATCAAGAATACAAATTTGATTACATTTCTTAGCACTTGAATTTAAAAAAAAAATATCTCAGTTGTCATTGGTTCATGTTGTTGGCTGTGGGCGTTTTGCAGGTTCATCCCTGATGATGTGACGTTTGACGATGAGCCGAAGGACAGGGCGACAGATGTGGATTATGGTTCTTACAAGCCCAAACTCTTCACATCGACGGGCACCACCACAGCCAAGGTCTGTCACACTGAACACGACACAAGATCTGAGCGGCTGAACTCGATGTACGTTAACGTCTGTCTGCTGTCTGTCATCAGGTTGACCTGACGTGGGATGAAACGGATCACGACCGGGCCACGGCTCTCTGCCGGAAATTCAATAAGGATGAGCTGTTGGACATGGACTTCAAGGCTTACCTGGCCTCCTCCAGTGAGGAAGAAGAGGAGGAGGAAGAGGCAGAGAAACAGACGGAAGGTTAGTAATGACTAAATCACATCTATCGTATGGAAAAGAGCAGCAGCATCAACATGCTTTTAAACATGTCCTTGTGTTGGTGAACTTGAAAGTCTGGCTGTCCTTGAAATGTTTTGTTGTCTTGAATGTTCTCTCAGCTGAGAAGCCGGCTCAGCCTCTTCCTGAGGAGAAGAAGGGCAGTAAAGGGAAGAAAAGCGCAGAGCAGATCGCTAAATACAGAGATCTACTGAAGAGCATTCAGGACAAAGAAAAGGAGAAGGAGGACAACATGGACATGGAGATCACATGGGTTCCAGGTATCAGAGTTTCCTCTCCTTCTCGTCTAAACAGTTTGTCTTATTTTATTTTTTTATATTTTATTTTTAAAAGAACATATGTATGTGTGTGTGTGTGTGTATATATACAGTACAGACCAAAAGTTTGGAACCACTAAGATTTTTAATGTTTTTAAAAGAAGTTTCGTCTGCTCACCAAGGCTACATTTATTTAATTAAAAATACAGTAAAAAACAGTAATATTGTGAAATATTATTACAATTTAAAATAACTGT
>RJVU01037554.1:4203005-4237030 GCA_003731715.1 Anabarilius grahami | reverse complement strand
CATCAAATTTTCCTCTTTAAAATTTTATAAAATGTATTTTAAAGTTATATATAATAAAAATTATATAATTTCATATAATATAAAACAATGTACAATTATACAATATTAAAAATATAATTATTTTATTAGTAAAATAAATTCTCTAATGCTCTCAGACCTTTGGACCCAACATTATATATTCATTCTTTAAGACCCCATTACATGAAAATGTGACATTTGTGTCTTTTAATTCATGATTATTAGCTTTGTGGATATGTTTATGCTAGAGTCTGAATGTCGTACTTTAGCATGGCAAGGAAAGAAGGTGGCTCCACATCAGGGATCCGGATCTCATCCTTATCTTCAGCCAGTTCTCCGTAGAACATGGCATGAAATACAGAACTGCCCACAGCCAGGACATACTGAAAGAGAGAAAGAAAATGGACTCAAACTCACTAATTTTCTGTTTTATTTATTCCTGCATTTCTTGTGAAACCTGTCAAGAACATGTCCCAGTCCAGTCAAAAATATATATATATATATATTTAAAATGTATATAATTGATATATTATGTGTAAATATATTTGCTCAAACAGTGGAGCAAAGGTCATGGTTCGATTCCCAAGGGGGAAAAAATGTATAGCTTGAATGCAATTTAAAGGTGCCATAGAATCAAAAATTTAATTTACCTTGGCATAGTTGAATAACAAGAGTTCAGTACATGGAGAAGACATACAGTGAGTCTCAAACTCCATCGTTTCCTCCTTCTTATATAAATCTCATTTGTTTAAAAGACCTCCGAAAAACAGGCGAATCTCAACATAACACCGACTGTTATGTAACAGTCGGGATCATTAATATACGCCCCCAATATTTGCATATGCCAGCCCATGTTCAAGGCATTACACAAGGGCAGCCAGTATTAATGTCTGGATCTGTGCACAGCTGAATCATCAGACTAGGAAAGCAAGCAAGAACAATAGCGAAAAATGGCAGATGGAGCAATAATAACTGACATGATCCATGATATCATAATATTTTTAGTGATATTTGTAAATTGTCTTTCTAAATGTTTCGTTAGCATGTTGCTAATGTACTGTTAAATGTGGTTAAAGTTACCATCGTTTCTTACTGTATTCACGGAGACAAGAGCCGTCGCTTTTTTATTTTTTAAACACTTGCAGTCTGTATAATTCATAAACACAACTTAATTCTTTATAAATCTCTCCAACAGTGTGTAATGTTAGCTTTAGTCACGGAGCACCATCAAACTCATTCAGAATCAAATATAAACATCCAAATAAATACCATACTTACGCGATTAGACATGCTGCATGACGAACACTTTGTAAAGATCCATTTTGAGGGTTATATTAGCTGTGTGAACTTTGTTTATGCTGTTTAAAGCAAGCGCGAGCTCCGTGGGCGGAGAGCACGAGCATTTAAAGGGGAAGCAGCCTTAATCGGCGCATAGTTAATGATGCCCCAAAATAGGCAGTTAAAAAAAAGAATAAAATCTATGGGGTATTTTGAGCTGAAACTTCACAGACTTTCAGGGGACACCTTAGACTTGTATTACATCTTTTGAAAACACGTTCTACGGCACCTTTAAGTTGCTTTGCATAAAAGCGCATGCCAAATGCATACATGTAAATGTATGGACATGTTTTCATGAGATTCACCATTCTGCAACAAACTGGAGTGATTCGATGCCCATATTTTGTTTTTGCACGGCTGAACTGTGATAATTCTGTACCTTGTGTCCCGGGACTCTCTGGGTTCCTCCAGGGGGCCCCACCACAAAATGAATATCGGCCATCAGCTCGTTGTTGAACATGACTGAGTTTCTGCAGAGGACAAATGAATAATGAAAAGACCCTTTACATCCAGTGCCATCAGTGCAACATCACACGCTGTCTAGGTAGGCAGCACACTAGGCTGTGGAACAGAGAATTACCTCTCTCTGATCGTGGGATACAAGCCTTGCCAGTTACATCCCTGAATGGTGTTGTTGTTGCTGACGTTCTGCTGTTGGTACTGCTGGACAGCGGTGGCTGTGACAGTGGGCAGTTTTTTGGCAGGAAACAGCTCAGCGGCCATTTTACCAACACGTCAATTAATCAGGAGGATTTCATGGCAGAGGATCTGGCAACCTGAGAAACTGGAAAGATTGGGGGGAAAAAAAGAAAAAAATGCACTCCAGATAATCTAAATTACACAAAAAGCATTTTTAATATAACATTTATATATAAATCCTTGAAATTATTATTGTTTTTATACATTTACTTCTCCAAATAATAACGTGGATGTATAGGTTATGATATTGTCAATCTTAACTGCCATTAGCAAACAATTTCACTGTCATGATCTCATAACTGTCATTACAGTCTATTTGATTTGATTTTTCTCATCCAAACGGTCTTAAACTCGTTTATTAAACCGAAGCAGTTCACATACGAAACGAAGTTAATTCACATTCATTGCTGGACTCACATAAACACAGTTAGCATTCACAGCTAAATATGCGATAATCATCAATATATTCACAGAACAGCAACAAACATTGTTAAATGAGCGTTTAAATGATCCAGAAGCACATGCATTTCGTAAATCCTTTGATATCAGTAATAACAGATGCTGATCTGAAATCAGATGCAAGCAACAGGAAATAAACAAAAACAGCCACCGGACTCATAAACCTAAAAAAACAAACAAAACATCAAACTAAAACATCATCACGACATGCCAGCGCTCATTAACACATAACAGCTCAATAATCGTAATTACCAGAGGCTGATTAATGCTGCCCGTTTAGTGATAGAGTGAGGAAAGTTTGCAGCTGGTTTACACATCAACATCCTCCATGATCGGAGGATCCGCCTGACGGACTGCGCAGCGCGCATGCGCCATTCAAACAAGCACTTTTTTCCAAATATATTATTATTATTATTAAGAAGAAAGAAGAAGAAAATACTACTCGCAGCTAGCTGTAGGTACTACTAACTTTTCATCCTTTATTCTTTTATTTATACATTTAATCAATTATATATTCCAATTCATTTACTACGGAAGAGGATTAGGGCCAAGCAATAATAATAAAAAAAAACATCTCGAGATTATTAAAGTTGTTAAATTTCGAGAATAAACTCGTTAAATTTCGAGAAAAAACTCGTTAAATTTCGAGAAAAAGATCGAGATAAATTGTTGAGAATAAAGTAATTAAATTAGGGGGAAACGTCGTTAAATTACGAGAACAAATTCGTTAAATTATGAGAAAAATGTCGTTAAATTTCGAGAAAAAAGTCGAGATAAAATGTTGAGAATAAACTCGTTAAATTTCGAGAAAAAACTCGTTAAATTACGAGAAAAAGATCGAGATAAATTGTTGAGAATAAAGTCATTAAATGACGAGTAAAAAGTCGTTAAATTACGAGAACAAATTCGTTAAATTATGAGAAAAATGTCATTAAATGTCGAGAAAAAACTCGTTAAATTACGAGAAAAAGATCGAGATAAATTGTTGAGAATAAAGTCATTAAATGACGAGAACAAATTCGTTAAATTATGAAAAAAATTTCGTTAAATTTCGAGAAAAAAGTCGAGATAAAATGTTGAGAATAAACTCGTTAAATTATAAGTTTATTCTCAACATTTTATCTCGACTTTTTTCTCGAAATTTAACGAGTTTTTTTCTCGAAATGTAACAACTTTAATCTCGAGATGGTTTTATTGTTATTATTATTGCTGGGCCCTAATCCTCTTCCGTAATTTTCGCCTGCTCAAGAATTATTAAAATATTTTATTTGGGATGTGTTAACATTTAGAGCCTAAAAACTGATGTTAAGGGCAACCACAGAATAAATGTAATACAGCTGTGCCTTGATGTGATAAGGTGGTTATCGCAAACTATATTGTAAGCAAAATCGCTGCCAAATTATTTACTTAATGCCAAAGAAAAAATTAAACAAAGAAAATATAAATTTTTGTGTAGGTCTATCTTCAATTGATGCTGACAGAGTGAATAAGACCAGCAGGTGGCGCTCGATGCAAAGTTTTAGAATATTTGATAACCTAACCTTTTTTTAAATCGTTATAATGACGTCTGTCCTAAGTCCTACTGTTTTTTGTATCTATTGTATTATCAGTATATTATGTTATTTTCTATTATTTGTCATA
Source organism: Anabarilius grahami (assembly GCA_003731715.1). Lineage (NCBI taxonomy): Eukaryota > Metazoa > Chordata > Actinopteri > Cypriniformes > Xenocyprididae > Anabarilius > Anabarilius grahami. The sequence goes on along the minus strand of RJVU01037554.1, from coordinate 4,232,875 downwards.
ATATTATAATATCGTAATATAATTTGTGTAAATATTATATTATATTTCTTTTCTGCTCAGTAAAACCCACTCAAAGTTAAAAGTTTTAGCCAGAATTTATCAAGCTAAAACTCTGAAAACTAAATTATAGAATAGTATATTTTATTTTGAGTAAAATAACAAATTATTGTGGCAATTGGTCCTCTTTTCAATTTATATCTATGTAGCAGATTTTTCAGTTTGCCAGCCATAACGAGGGAATTAATGGATAATTCTAATACAAGAATATTAGCTCATAAATAATGGGCAAGACTAATAATGTTTTTAAAGTACAGTTGCAAATAACTGTAACCTTGCATGTTTAAATCTAGTCTCTCTTGCCATCATTGACAAAACATGCATTACTAAACGGCATTGGATTTTTGCACCTTACACACAGACATCTATTAACCATCTTAAACCTTAAACATAGAGGTCAGTGTGCGAAATTCACAGACTGCAAAGAATCTCTCTTAATAGTGATAAAATAACAAATATTCAGATGCATCACTGGAATCCCACGGCCAGCAAACCTCTGACTGAACATTGACCCTGAAAAGCAGCTTGACTGGAGCTTAACAGCAAAAACAGTCACAGGAATGCGACGCTGCCCTTGTTGCACTGATGCAAAGGCTTTACGTAATGATTTACTAATTACACTATAGAAGCCTCGGCCTTGGGGGATGGTGGGTAACGGGTCTCTCAGTTAGACACCGGCAGGCACCGGCCTAATGGAAAGGGTCCATAAACAAGCAGCAGTTTTATTGTCTGGACATTGATTTGTATCTCTCAGGCCTATTCTAGGCCATTTAAAAGCTATTTAGAGGTTTAAACCCAGGAAATGACCATTGTTTGCCCGTCTACAGTAGTTATGGTCGGCTTGAACACAAAATGTTCTTTTTGAATGTTCGTGTGGAGTCCTGCTCTATGTTTACTCTTCTATTCATAGATCCGTTTTAAGACAAACTTTTCGTTTTCCATAAAGTCTGTGGTAAAGCTTGTGAAATGTCATATTAAAATATCAGTTTATTAAAATATCAACTTGCTTTTATAGAATGGTTATGGCAGACACTAAAACATTATGCAAACCAGAATGGGCCTAAGAAGTATTTGGACACTTAGCCACACTTAGAAATGTCCGAATTTCATTGCATTTGCACACAACTGCTGCTAAAGCTTTTCTCAGAACTTATTTGACTTTTCAGACATCATTTTAGTGAATGTATGAAGTCAGTTCACACAGGTTTCCAATCAGCAGCCTCAAACTATAAACATTTTCCACTTATATTTGACCCTCAACAAGTGTCCAAATATTTAATATCTTTATTTTCAATAATTAAAGGATCAGTCCACTTTTAAATAAACTTTTCCTGATCATTTACTCACCTCCATGTCATCCAAGATGTTCAGGTCTTTCTTTCTTCAGTCAAAAAGAAATTAAGGTTTTTGATGAAAACATTCCAGGATTATTCTCCTTATAGTGGACTTCAATGGCCTCTTGTACGCCTTCCCTATTCTACTTATGGCCTAGAATAGGCCTGAGAGATACAAATCAATGTCCTTATGGAGTTTTTTTTCCGTACGTTGAATAGGGAAGGTGTAGGACATACAGCGTAAGCATTTTGAAGAATGCGGAAAGCGGAAGTACATTCAAGGTGATATTTTGTGTTTATAAAGCATATACAGTTGTATTTTTTTCGAAAATGACCGGTCGTTTCTCTAGATAAGACCCTTATTCCTCATCTAGTATCATTTAAAGCCCTTTGAAGCTGCACTGAAACTGTAATTTTGACCTTCAACCGTTTGGAGGCCATTGAAGTCCACTATAAGGAGAATAATCCTGGAATGTTTTCATCAAAAACCTTAACCTTAAAAACCTTCATTTCTTTTTGACTGACGAAAGAAAGACATGAACATCTTGGATGACATGGGGGTGAGTAAATTGTCAGGAAAAGTTTATTTAAAAGTGGACTAATCCTTTAATAGCTAATACCTAGCTAACAGGGAACGTTGTGAAAACTTTAGCTAATGTTCTGGCAAGGTTTTCTCAAAGTTCTGAACAGTAATGTTAATAGAGTGTTCATTCAAAGTTATTTGGTCTTTAATAATGTTCTCAAACATTAGCACAAAAACTTTATACATTGTTCAAGGAACGTTGTTCTCTGAAATGTTTGAGGGTACGTTTACACGACAACGATGTAGGCCTACTAAAAATGGAAAAGTTTTTTCTTTGTACAGATGACAACGTTATCAAAACTTTCCCTGTTCATACGGATCCGCGGAAATGACTAAAAACGCTGTATTATGCATGTCAGATAAGTAGGCTAGTCGGCGATGTTGTTAAAAAAAGACTACGCGCCTGCGCATACGCATTCTTTAACAAAGCACTCGCGCCAAAACGTGCATGCCTATCCACCTTATTTTTACAGTTTAATGCACTTTGATATTCTTCTCGTTATTTCCTTATAGCGGCTAATAAATCGGAAGTCTCGCACATTCACAGAAAACACGTTGAAAAATAAGGTGGATAGACCAAACTAAGACGTCGCCTTTTTAACAGATTTGCATTTTTGCCATTTACAGGCCACCAAAACGCCATTGTTGTGTAAATGAACAGCCAAAACGCATAAAAAGTTTTCAGTTTTTAGTTGAAAATTGTGTCGTGTAAACAGCCCCTACGTTGGAAATTTGTCTTAAATTTGTAAATGTTACTAATTGTTTCACACGGCGCCCCTAAAGGGACATGGCGAAGGGGAAAAAATTTGATAAAATGTTTTGCGTTCGCTCGCAAAGAACACAAATTTTTGCGGGGAATGCAGTTTTTCGGGGGAACGCAAAGGTTTTGCTAGAGAACGCAAAAGCATTGAAATATATTTTTTCCTCCCATTTCAAATTTTTTCCATCACCATGTCCCTTTAGGAGCTCCGTAGTTTCAAAGAACATTCAAAAGTAACATTTCCATAATGTTTGAAGAATGATAAAATGGAATGTTTCATTAACATTCACATAACAAAGAAAATTTTTTTTTAAAAGATAAAAAAGTGAATATTTTGAACGTACAGAGAACATTCAGAAATAATGTTTTCATAACGTTAGCAAAACATTCTTAGAATATTTTTTATATCTACTGTTTTAGCATTTAAACCTAATGAAATGTTGCATAAAAAGTATGCTTGTGCTGATTTTCTTTAAAATATATGTCATTTATTTTGGTTTTTTGTTATTTAAAAGATTTCCTGACATTTTTAAGTAAAACTATAACTTTTAAGTAATAATAACTTTTTGGAGCCACTGTTTTTGCAGTTAATATTTGAGTAGCCATTGATAATGAGCTGTAGTTAACAGCATATGCAGTTATATTTACACAAGTCATGTGGCTTTGTTTTGTGTGCAAATTAAATATAACAAATATCTGCAAGTACAGATATTGTATCATTTTAGATGAATGTCAGCTGCTAGTGAAATCCAGTGTTCTCTTTTTCCTCTGCAGTGAGTGGCGGTGATTTATGCCTCAAGTGTATTGTGGGATATCAGAGTCTCTGAACACGGGGTTGGTAAGACTTTTCCTACTCATATTGATTCAAGTTTGACCTTTTTGTGCTTTTTCCTTCCTCTATTAGATTATCTGTCACTTTGCAAAACTGATCTTGTACCACTGCACAAAACAAATATGCGCTTGAGCTTTGCTTATCATTTCAGCCCACAATAGTACATTTGTTATTATTGTGATAAGACATAATGAGATTGTTTCTGTTCGTGGATATTTGCACGTAATAAATATTTCATTTCATTATCCTGCTGAAAGAGGCCACAGCAACCCTGATTGGTCTGCGGCTATGTAGCCCCATACGCAACAAACTGTGATGCACTGTGTATTCTGACACCTTTCTATCAGAACCATATTAACTTCTTGAGCAATTTGAGCTACAGTCGCTCATCTGTTGGATTGGATCACACGGGCCAGCCTTCGCTCCCCACGTACATCAATGAACCTTGGCTGCCCATGACCCTGTCGCTGTAAGGATCTAAAAGTGCACATGAAAACAGTGAATTGAATTCAGGCTATACTGCAAAGAACATTGGGAGAACCCCCAAGCAGATCTAAGCAGGTGGTGCTGGGGAAGGTGGAGGGCTAGCCAAATCCAATGGCGCGCTGCAATGAACTGATCCCATTTGAAGTAAGGAATAAAAAGGTTACGTAGATAGAACAAACAGAACGATTGGATGACTGGCTTTAAGTGAACCAATCAGCTGCTCAGAAGAGTTTCATGACTGAACTATATACATGCGTTATCACAAATAAAACAATTGACTCCAAGCACAACTATGCAATATGCTTACAAAATCTTTAACACATTTTAATTATATTTGAATAAAGGGGGTAGATGTCAATTTTCCTAGGCTTGACATCACTATTGGCCACTACTGTATATAGGTGTTCATCACATTAACATGATAAATATTTTTCACCATTGAAAAGTGTGCTCTCTTTTTTCTCTCTTTTCCTAACAGTCCTGTCATAGTGTCACATTTTAGGGTTGTTTTGCTGTGAGTGGCGGCACATTCATTCAACCCCAAACCCCCCAAGATCCTTTTAAGATCCTTGAGTGAGCCGATTGGCCAAAGTCAATTAGAAGTCTATTACAATGAAATGCTGTTTATGGAGATAAAGGATGAATTAGCCATACTAACTCTTCATTGAAAGCCTCTCTCTTTCTCTTTATCTGTCAAGTGGCAATAATACGTCTCATGCCTGGGAACCGCAGCGTTTGGACTGAACACATGGTGTGATAATGGGGGGCTCTGTATTCATAGGCTGGTCAGTTCCTGCCCCTTGTATTGTGCGCAGGCTTTCTCAGGGCTCAGTGTGTGTGTTGTGGAGAAGGAAAGGGTGGTAACAGTGTTTCATGAAGGGTATTGTAGTATTTCTTAGCAAGGGCTATTATTGTTCATTTTGGCTGCGAGTGAGAGGAACAGACGGTGCGGCTGCACATCCCAGGTGCATTTTGGGATCCTGTGTATCTTGATTCAACCCCTCCTTTCTCACATCATCCATTGTCATGATCTCAAGCCGTGTGTGTGAATCTCATAGACAGTCATTTTGAGAGCAAGAGTCATTACTATTTCACACCTTTGATTTTCCATCAAAGTAAAGGCAGTTCTGGACCAAAAAATAAAAGCATTCAACAGACCCTTTAAACCTGCTGATCTCAAACCAGGAACGTCTGAATACCTTTAAAAAACATGTTTAGATATTTTTACTGACTGAGCACTGCTTCATGATTACACTTTAATTTTTTTGTAATATATATTTATATATTTTATATATATCATAAAATCAATTTTTAATTATTTTATTATTTTATTTATTTCTTGTTTACCTTTATTACTATTAAAGGTGCCCTCGAATTAAAAATTGAATTTATCTTGGCATAGTTGAATAACAAGAGTTCAGTACATGGAAATGACATACAGTGAGTCTCAAACTCCATTGTTTCCTCCTTCTTATATAAATCTCATTTGTTTAAAAGACCTCCGAAGAACAGGCGAATCTCAACATAACACCGACTGTTATGTAACAGTCGGGGTGTACGCCCCCAATATTTGCATATGCCAGCCCATGTTCCCAACATTATGAAAGGCATTAGACAAGGACAGAACGTCTGGATCTGTGCACAGCCGAATTATCAGACTAGGTAAGCAAGCAAGAACAATAGCGAAAAATGGCAGATGGAGCAATAATAACTGACATGATCCATGATATCATGATATTTTTTGTGATATTTGTAAACTGTCTTTCTAAATGTTTCGTTAGCATGTTGCTAATGTACTGTTAAATGTGGTTAAAGTTACCATCGTTTCTTACTGTATTCACGGAGACAAGAGTCGTCACTATTTTCATTTTTAAACACTTGCAGTCTGTATAATGCATAAACACAACTTCATTCTTTATAAATCTCTCCAACAGTGTAGCATTAGCCGTTAGCCACGGAGCACAGCCTCAAATTCACTCAGAATAAAGTTTTAACATCCAAATAAATACTTTACTCACATAATTCGAAGCATGCATGCAGCATGCATGACGAACATCTTGTAAAGATCCATTTGAGGGTTATATTAGCTGTGTGAACTTTGTAAATGCGCTGTAATATAGTTGAGAGCTCGTGTGGCAGGGAGCACGTGATTTAAAGGGGCGGCGCCCAGCGTAAATCAGTGCATTGTTAATGATGCCCCAAAATAGGCAGTTAAAAAATTTTATTAAAAAAAATCTATGGGGTATTTTGAGCTGAAACTTCACAGACACATTCAGGAGATACCTTAGACTTATATTACATCTTGTGAAAAAGCATTCTTGGGCACCTTTAATCATTGGTATGTGGTGCACTTTGAATTACCATTGTATACTGTATGAAATGTGCTATATAAATAACTTTATTTTTCGCTTTTCTATAAATTCCAGTTCAATACCTGAATTTGAATTGAAGTAGCAGGCTTCAGAATTGCAATTCAGATTTGAATGTATGAAAGTATTAAAATGATGCAAAGATCAAAGTTTAAAATTAAAATTCAAAGATAACACATTTTTAAGAATGAAATTAACTAATTTTTTAAAGTGTGAAAGTTTATAGGCCTTACGGACGGACGGACAGACAGACAGACAGACAGATAGATAGATAGATAGATAGATTGATAGATATCCATGCATTATGTGGTTATACAATCATTCGGCTCTCAGTTTAGTGGTCTGCCAGGCCATTACCAAACCAGCACTAACCAGCATAAACCAGCCTGAAAATTCACTCAGTCTTTCCGTCCGTCCTCCAGTGGTCATTCATACAGCAGTAGGGACCTGTGTTCACCAATGAATAGTCAATAAAGAACCCATCACTTTCCGCTGCATTTGCTTGAAAGAAAAGCACCTCAGAAAGCTCTTCTCCAGCCCAAACCGTCACCCCTGCCATCTGTGCTGTGGTTCTCCGCCCTCCTGCGTGTGGTTGAAAGGGATAATGGAGTCTTGAATACGTTTTGAATGCTTGAGAATAGACCGTCCTGTATTATCTCTGCCAGCATCTGCTTGCCGCTCCATTGATGTGCTCCGTGTATTTACTCCACTCAATTAAACCACTATAAACTCCATTAGCAACAACAGAGCCAATCAGAAATGGCCACAATAGAGACGGATGAGGGCCTTTCCCTCACTTCTACAGGGGAGGAGGTCTCTATTCAGAGGAGCCGTGCTCAGCGCTGGAACAGCTGCTGATAATCTGCTTCTGCGCTGCTTGCCGTGTCTTTCTTATTGTCGTGTCAATGGTTTCAAACAGGTGTTGCTTTAATTAATGTAGCATTCATGGGCATTCAGAGGCCCTCTGCCTCATAAGGGCCCTATGACATAGAAAGAGCAGCCAAACAGACATGCCATCACTCTCTGGACCAATACTACAGGCGTTAATGACTTTAAATGGGGTTTAAATGAGGCCGTTATGCAAATTTGTCCACTTTGCACTCACTGAAATGAACACACACATGTTAGAATGTGGTGTTTTTTAAGACTCTTGGGTCTTTTGTAATTTCTGTGATAGAAAAAGAGGAGGGATGGCTCAAATGTGTCTTGAGTATATATGAAGTGTTTTTCATTTTCTCCATGTAGATTTCAGGAAATTCTTAAGTATAAAGGCATTGAACCAAACCAACCAGATCTAATCACAAATTTTTGGTTGGCCTACGAGTGACACTGTTGCAGTATAGCAAGTATTTGAATAGGTTTATAAAATGGTTGGGTTTGGAGTCTGCACTGACAAAAACAGAAATAACATGACCATTTCGAGAAAGAAAAGTTTAGGGTTTATTTGTCATAAAGCTAAAAAGCAATAGTTGAACATTCTGTCGTCATTTATTCACCCTAATGTCATCCAAATTCTTTCTTCTGTGCAAAAACAAAAGAAGATATTTTGAAGAATGTTTCAGCTGTCATTGGGACCAAAACACCATCAGACTCCTTTTGTGTTTCATAGTCATACAGGTTTGAAACAATGTGTTAGTGAGTAAATGACAGAATTTTCATTTTTGGGTGATCTATACCCTCAAAAGTTCTAAAAAGGCCTCTAAAAATGTTGGTTGCTATTTTGATTGCACTTTCCAAAAAAGGAAAAACTATTTTAAAACATAAAAACTAGATGTTTTAAAAAACAATTCTCACAACTCTATGAGAATGTGAGGACAATGTTCTTAGAACATAAAATTGTTGGTTACATAGTTGTGATGTACAGTTATTAGTAACTTGACATTGATTTATTTTTTTTACATTTTTAACTTTCTTTAGAGATACAAAGCTCAAAGTCACTCCAAAGGGAGTTATTCTCTATATCAGTGTCACTGTTTCTGAACTCCCTGAAACGCCTCCATTATAGTGTTGAGTTTTCTTCTGGGAATGAACAGTATTCCTCATTTAAATAATTCCCGCCCAAGGCATATGCAAAAAAAAAAGGGGCAAGACCTGGTTGAGTTGAGTTAGTATAGTGTGTTGAAACTCGCAGTTATGGTAAGGGCGTGACATTTCCCAAATATGCTCGAAGCGGTTGACCAATCACAACACACTGGTCCAGCTGACTAATCAGAGCACATTGAGCATTTCAGAAACAGGAACTAAACAGGGGTGCGTTTCCCGTACAACGACGTAACTTGCTGCTTCACTACCATAGTAAGATGCATCGTTGAACAAATCAACTAGCTAAAATATGTAAATTACATTTGTATATATTCGAAATAAAAGATTGTACATTGTAATAATACATTGTACTTAATGTCAACTTGCTTATTTTGCTCAAGATAATGATTTATTAAGTCCACATGTCATAAAAACAAGACACTATGCTTCTAACCACAGTTCAAGAGCTGTCGTTCTAACTAAGTTTGTGATGCAGTTTGAACAATGGTTTCGGGAGACCCAAATCGTTGAACTATGTTAGTAACGACTGAACTTGTGATGTTAGTTGGCTAACGATGCTTTTGGGAAAAGCACCCCAGAGCGTTACTGACAGACTGGGAAGAGAGGTGGTGCAACAATGTCAAATATGAGAAAAATAATGTTTTTTTTTTACATTCCAGCATGAAAACATATTCTAGTAGACCCCAAAACAAAATCAAGACATTGAACGGGGGCATAATAGGGCCTCTTTAAAGGGATAGTTCACCCAAAAATGAACATTAACCCATTATTTACTCACCCTCAAGCCATAGGTGTATATGACTGTTTTCTTTCAGACGAACACAATCGGAGTTATATTAAAAATTATCCTTCGTCCTCCAATTTGTATAACGGTTGTGAATGGGTGGATACGTTTTAAAACAAACAAAAAAAACACATCCATCCATAAAGTAAACCATATGATCTAGAGGGTTAATAAAGGCCTTCTGAAGTGAAGGGATGCGTTTTTATAAGAAAAATATCCATATTTAAATCTTTATAAATTCAAATTTCTAGCTTCCGGTGGAGGACCGTACGCATACTGCACAAGTCGACTTGGATGGAAGAGTATCCTTTGACTCCACGCAATGACGCAATGAAGAATGCGGAGGCGCAGAGGAGAGAGCAAAACAAAACACCAGTCACGAATTAAAAGTCTAAAATGAGAAATGTTAAAGAGAAACATCTGAGGATTTCAATATATATGCGTCATACATCGTGTCAAGCGTTTACTCATTTGTTGCAAGTCGACTTGCGCAGTATGCATGTATGCATGCAGAAGTTAGTTATTTGAATTTATAAAGTTTCAAATATGGATATTTTTCTTACAAAAACACATCCCTTTGCTTCAGAAGGCCTTTATTAACCATCTGGAGTCGTATGGATTACTTTGAATATGGATGGATGCATTTTTTTTTTTTACGTGACCACAACCATTATAAACCTTGGAGGACTAAGGATATTTTTTAAATATATATTTCCGATTGTGATCGTCTGATAGTCATATACACCTAGGATGGCTTGAGGGTGAGTAAATCATGGGATAATTTTCATTTTTGGGTGAACTAACCCTTTAAGGTTTAGGTGATGCCAAAAAGCAAGATATCAGCATGCAGATTGCGTATATATACTCTGGTCCTTGTGGGGTCACACTTCTTGTCAGTTGATTGTTGGCTTGTTGAAGTCATACAAAATGTCATTTTAACATACAGTTGTACCAAACAGCACCATGACAATATTCTTTCAATATATAAAAGAAATATAATATCTGAGTGGGTATTTCACTTTGGAGAACCTGATCTGCTTACAAAGTGGTTTTGACCCTTAAATCCAGCTCTAAAGACCCACTGGGAAAACTAAAGAAATGGAAAATGTTCTGAAAAACGATATTTGAATTTATTTTCCTCTGGTGGGAAGCACTAAAGTTGTGAGAGAACAAGGAAAAGAGAGAATAAAAATGAAATTTTGAAAGAGGTTATGAAAAAAAGCGTTGAACCGAGCCATCACTCACCGGAGGGCTTGGCCCATGAGGAGATGGTGCATGGCACATTGGCTGGAAACTACGCATTCACTGCAGCGCTGCATGAAGAAGCCATTACCACAGAGAGCCATGGGAAAGACCTCCATCCATTATTCAATCAGTGAGGAGAAGTTTTCTCTTCTTTAACTGTGTGTTGAATCATCTAGCGGATACAGCAGAAGAAAACCGTCATCCGATGCGCTTGTATCAGGAATCACAGGTGATTTGTTTTTCAGGGGTTAATGGAGAACAGATCTGAGAGCGCTCATGGACGTCCACCGAATACTTCCTGTCCTGCTTTGGGACTTCCTCTTACTTTGACATATTAATGTGGTTTGGAATGGGCAAACAGTCTGAGCACATGCTGGTTGGAGTATAATATATTAATTTGGCCTTTTATATCCCAAAAAGTGGCATTAATGAGATCCTCAGAGAGGAGAGCTGCTGAGAAGAGGTGTGTTTTTACTTTCTAACCAATCGGGCTTGCTGTTTAATCAAAAAAAGTGATAAAGTCAGCTGTGGAGCATCAGTCCTTTGCATTTGCACAAAAGTTGCAGTCTCACTCTTTCTCTCTGTGTGTCTCTTCCCTGAGGCCCATGGGATCCTGAGCTCTTGGTGTCCTCTGCTTTAGGACAATAGGAGGAATGTCCAATCCTTTCTGTGGCTCAAACAGAGCGTCAGGAGAGGAAGTGGCCTCAGCGCGTTCAGTCCATCCACAGCCTCAGGCCACAGGGAGCAGCTTTCTCATCTAATCCCTCTCTCTAATGCTGCTCTCTCTTCCTTTCTCAATCCCTCTTTCGATCAGTTCCCCTCTCTTTTCATTGTTTCATCTCTCCATGCTCTCTGTTTAGGTAGAGATAGGCTGTTTTCACAGCATGCTTTGCTACATTACAGCACCAGTGATGGGCTCCCTTTGTCCGGGTCATACTGTACTTCATTATATTTTCATTATATATGAAATTTTAAGACTTTTTTTGGCTTGTCACATTTCTTTTTTTTTTCATGAAAACTAAATAGATTTACATATAAACACCAATACATATATTCCTATTAAATTCTTATTTATGTAAAGCAAAAACATTTTAATTTCCATTAAAATTACTTTATTTAAACCTTTATTTGTTGTACCAAATTTAATTTATGTTGATTTAAATTGTATTACATTAATAAAAATTGTATAAAATGAGTAAAACGTCTGTTTGCATTAGAGCAATTTGGGAGAAAAATGAAATGAAAATAAATGAAAAAAATAAAATCAACAAAAGTATAATAATAATAATAATAAATCACAATTGTTAAAAATGATTCCACTATTTAAATTGCACTGCATTTTTACATTTCATTAGTACTTGTTATACAATTTAATTTATGTAGTTTTAAATTGTATTAAATTAATACAATTGGTGAAAATATAAAAGTCTAGTATGAAATATAATATAAAATTTGTATGAAATAGTATAGTTAGTAAAACATCTATAGTCACATTACAATAATATTGGAGGTAAATGTGCTTATAAATAATAAAAACAACTACTAAATTTAATAATAATATAATAAATAATGCAAAAAATCCTCATGATACTAAAAATGTCCTTTTTGCTTATAAATGAGCCGTTTAGTGGCCGAAAAAGCCAGTTTTACAGTGAAAGATTTATATGTATATTTGCATTCCGGTACTGAGAATCCAGGATGGAAATTGTCATAAACATTATGTCACAATTCAAAAAATGTTAATGGTCCTAAAAATAGGTTTTCATCTCTTTATTCTAAATATATTTTTGAGATGAAATGTGACTTGGACACATTCTTGACAGGCTTTGAGAGATTCATCCCTATAGAATAGCAGGTTTACTTGTTTAAATGCCCTGATGGCAAAAGAAAAACTCCAAAGCTCTGAAATCGAAGGAAACAGCCTCACTCATCAGTGGAAGGATTAGATGAGCCTCAACGACTGCAAACAAGCCAGAGAAATACTTCACGTTTGTGTACTTCAGGGCCGTGTGTTGTTTTAATTTAGTTTTTTGTGTGTGTGTGTGTGTGTCGGGGAAGAGGGGGTTTGATATGTTCCTTCCTCTTTGCTTATAAATGAGCCGTTTAGTGGCTGAAAAAGCCAGTTTACAGTGAAAGACCCATAATAACTTGTCGAAAAACATTGAGATTCACATGAACAAATGTTTCCAACCAATGTAAAGTCACTTACAGCAGTTTATCGTCATTTGCTGTGACAGATGTTTGGAACATACAGTGAGCTGATTTTTCAGACACTGAAAACTACAGTGACTACGAAGAGCTTCTGGACACATAAGATACACTTAAAATTCAAAAGTTTGGGGTCAGTGTCCAGCAAACATTAAACATTGATCAAAACTGACAGTAAAGACATTTTTAATGTTACAAAAGATTTATATTTCAAATAAATGCTGTTCTTTTGAGCTTTCCATTAATCAAAGAAACCTGAAAAAATATCATGGTTTCCACAAACATATTATGAAGCACAACTGTTTTCAACATTGATAATACACCAAATCATCATTTTAGAATGATTTCCGAAGGATCTTGTGACACTGAAGACTGGAGTAATGATGCTGAAAATTCAACTTTGATCACAAGAATAAATTACACTTTACAATATATTTAAACATAAAACAATATTAAATCACTTCTTTAAAAAATTGATAAAAAAATAACCAACCCCAAACTTTTAAACAGTGTATTATCAAAACAAGTGGCATCTGCAAACAACTTCTAAGATGTATTTTTTTTTTAATGACTTATAATGAACTACGTGACAGTGGATATATGAACCCTCAAGTTCACACAGGTCTATTAAGTATGGCTCCAATGCTTCAGTGCAGGAGACTAAACAAATTAAGCTATAGTTTCTGTAGTTTTCTAGTTTTTGGTTATTTTGTCTGTCCAGATATGTGTGCTTTTCTCTGCATACTGTGAATGAATTCAGTGATTTACAAAGCATACCTGTGTGTGTGTGTGGATATGTCGGAAATTTTCGTCATGCATTTGCTAATGGGGCTTGCAGAATGAACAGTTTACACTGCAAAGTCAAACTACGATGTATGGCCAGCAAGGTGTATGTTAGTGTCTGTGTCATTCTCTGCACACTGTGAAAGGGCGCCTCAGTTTGGCCAGCCGTACCTGTGTGTGTTTTCCATGCACACTGTGAAATGAGGCCAGAGTTTGCACTGACTGATTTCTGTACACACAAGATGCATGCTGAAAATGCTTCAGACAGCAGTGCTGCCCTAATAATCACCTTTAAAGACCGTTCATTCAAACTATCAACACACCTTTACTAGATCTTGTCTAGCACTGCAAATAATTATACTGTTTGCATTATGACTAGAACACATCCTGAAATATCTTTCTTTTGCATCATAACCATCTGAAAGCCCCTAATTTGGGTCTTATGACATGTTATACAGTGATATCACAACCGAGAGAGATGATTGTTTGGATTAATGGTTTCGTTTGGTTTCCTCTCATGGGTTTGTGGTCATAATTATTCGCCTCAGTTCTCCGTGTGGGATTTTCATCCAGTTGCTGTTTCCAAATCCAAATCCACACTCATATACATAAAAAAACCGCAACTTTAAAAAGCTGTTCACATTAAAACGGACAATTCTGTCGTCAAAGTTATAAATCAGTCACTTAAGAGGTTCTGTTTCAGTTGAGAAGCAACCTTAAAGTGATGGTTCACCCAAAAATGATAATTCTGTCATTAATTACTCACCCTCAAGACTTTCATTCATCTTTGGAACACAAATGAGGATCTTTTTAATGAAATCTGAGAGCTTTCTTTCCCTCCACTGACAGCCTATGCAACTACCAACTTCAAGCCCCAGAAAGGTAGTAAAGACTTCATTAAAGTAATTCAAGTGACTACAGTGGTTTAACCTCAATTATATGAAGCGACATGATTGCTTTGTTTGCAAAAACCCCCCCAATAATTTACCACTTTATTTTAAAATATGAATCTCCAACGCGAGTGCATGAGAGCACCACCATGCATGCGTCAAGCACCAGAGCAGACGTTGCTTGAACGTGCGTTGGCGATTAATATGTGACCATGGACCACAAAACCAGTCATGAGGGTAAATTTTTTTAAATTGAGATTTATACATAATCAATAAATAAGCTTTCCATTGATGTATGGTTTGTTAGGATAGGACAATATTTGGCCGAGATACAACTATTTGAAAATCTAAGGGTGCAAAAAAAATCTAAATATTGAGAAAATTGCCATTAAAGTTTTCCAAATGAAGTCCTTAGCAATGCATATCCACTCACAAAAATACATTTTTGATATATTTACGGTAGGAAATTTACAAAATATCTTCATGGAACATGATCTTTACTTAATATCCTAATGATTTTTGGAATAAAAGAAAAATCTGTAATTTTGACCCATACAATGTATTGTTGGCTATTGCTACAAATGTACCCGTGCGATTTATGACTGGTTTTGTGGTCTAGGTTCACATATTTTGTAAATAAAGAGGTAAATTAGGTTGTTGTTTTGCACAAACAAAGCACTCGCGTCGCATGGATCAATTTAATGACGTCTTACCTTTCTGGGGCTTGAAAGTGGTAGTTGCGTAGGCTGTCAATGGAAGGATAGAAAGCTCTTGATTTCATCAAAAAGATCTTAATTTGTGTTCTAAAGATGAATGAAAGTCTTACAGGTATGAAATGACATGAGGGTGAACATTTTTGGGTGAACTAACCCTTTGAAAGTTAACAAGGCAGCTCACTGAGTATTAGAGCTCATGTTCTTGCTCTTATAACCATCAAAAGTTCATCAGTGTGTCATAATTTTTCAAGAAAGGGGTTTTTGAGTTTGAGTTCTGTGACATTTCAAATGATGATGTCATTGCTCCAGGTTCCAGGGCTCCGATTTCCATCCCAGAGTGAGAATGAACGAGGTTGCCGTGGAGATCAAGTCATCATGAGTCATCAGCGAGCCGAGCAGTTTCCTCTTGCGTTTGTGCGGCGCACAGCGCGTTTCCCCCGCGCTCGTAAACACAGTTGTATTCGATTAGCGAGGTTTGCTTTGCTTTTTTTGTCTGTCGGCCTCAATATCGCTCTGCTTTCCCCCCTCGTTTTGCCTTTTCTCTCAGGCGCGCATAAACAAAACACGATCGCGAGCGCTTAAAACAATATGAAAACCTCAGGCCGTGACAGCCACATAAGACTTTTTTGATATGTGCAACATTACAAGCCATGATGATGCGGTTAGACATTCCTAAACGCTTGTGTTTATGTGTGTGTGAAGGAGGAAGAATTGTGGTTTCAAGGGAAAATGACTAGAATCGAGGCTTTCTGAACTCTTTCCTCGCTCTATGTGTGTAAACACGGAGTGTTTGAAGCTGAAGCCTGTGCCCTGGGCATCATCACTGGGACTACAACAGATCTGTTTACACCACAGTGTAATTTCGCATGAAGAAACACATTGAGCAATAAAAACACTAAATCTGTCATCATTTACTCACCCTCATGTCATTCCAAACCCGTGTAACTTTCTTTCATCTGTGGAAAACAAAGGAGAAGTAAATTAATTTTGAGCTGATTCATTTTAGTGAATCGTTCAAAAAGACTCACAAACCTGATTCTAATGAATCATTCAGTGAATTAACATCTAACTTGCTTAGCCTAGCCTACTTCATAGACCTTAGTCAGGGGCTGCGTCCGAAATCGCATAACGTACTTTCTTGAGTAGGCCTACTTATTTTGAATTAGCTTAGACGTAATTAGCCTACTTCACGACCACTAAAAAAGTATGTTAAGGCAGGAACACACCAAGCCGACGGTCGGCCGTCGGGCAGTTTTTGTTCGTTGGCCGACTAAGTTTTCTCAGTGTGTTCCGCACCGTCGGCTGAAGTTGGTCCTCGTTGGCTTTTTTCGGCCGATTCGACAGCCGAACTGACATGCTACTTGGCCGTCGGTTTGGTGTGTCAGGGCAACTTTGGACCCAGACGCTGCCGACATGAGCCAACCCCGCAGTCTGCTTTCGTCAACACTAGTTCGTCGGCGTCGGCTTGGTGTGTTCCTGCCTTTATATGTGTGTAGCCTAGTATGAATGTAATCTGGATGTACATTCGCCATGTTGTCATTCTCACATGACCTACCAGCATCAGTTGCGTCGCTTCACTCCCATTCACAAATCCTCTCCCGTGGCCTCATGGGATAGTAAAGTGTCCATCGTATGCACACTATCATCCGGGTACTTTTTGCCTGCTCTTTTATGAGTACTGTGATTTCGGACATTCTTCTTTTGTCAGGCTACTCTTATATATAGTAGGGGAAGTATGCGGTTTCAGATGCAGCCAGGGAAGGATCATATTTAAAGGGATAGTTCACTCAAAAATGAAAATTCTATCATCAATTACTCACTTTCATGTCATTCCAAACCCATAAGAATTTTCATTCGTCTTCGAAACACAAAGACATTTTTTAATAAAATCTGAGAGATTTCATTCTCTCCATTGAAAGTCAATTCACCCAAAACTCCTAGTTCAAAACTTTCATAAAGAGATCGTAAAATAAATATGAATCAATTCTTCTGAAGAGATGTGGTCACTTTATATGATGAACCGATTTTATTTAGACGTTTATTCACATATAAACACTGATCAGCGAACATACTTAGGCCTACAGCGCTCAAATATGGTAAACGGAAGCTCAACCGTTCTTGCTTTGAGTTATACTGACTAAAATATGGCACATCTCAGGGTAAAGTTGGAAGTGAAAAGACACAGCGATCCATTTTTGTATAGCACTTATTAATTTACAGTAAATGGATACAGTGACTGAACCTTTAGCACAGGGTGGACCGCTGAGAAATGACATTTTAGATTTAGTGAAAACCGGAATGGCATTTCAGTGAGGGGAAATTACACAAAATGGAGAGGAGAACTCACAATTATTTTTATTGACTAATGCGCAACAAAGCTGTGAAGCCAAAAGCTCTTCAAGAGTCCTCCCCAGAGACCAAACCTCCACCCAATCAAAGCGCTCAGAAAGCCTCTGACTCTGGCACATCTACTCTGTGACTGGTGTGTGTTGTGTCAGACTCTCATGAGGGCAAATGGGAATGTATTAATGTGTCTGTCCAAGCGATTATGTGTGTGTGTGTGTAATAAAAGTAAGGTCTGTGATCTGTGTCCTGCGTCCCTGCTGAGAGCCAAACTGAAGTGGGACATGGCAGCTGGCCAGTACACACACACTCACACACACACGGTCAGAAAGGTTGGGTTTTGTTTTTATAGTGAACAATCATATTCACCTGTAGTAAAACCAATAAATGAATGTAAATAAACACTGTTAACTATCTTGATAACGTTGATCGAGTCACCATAAAGCACATTGCACGTTCCAAACCGTTATTTGTTTAGTTATTTTTAACGAAATCTGAGAGATTTCTGTCCCTCCATTGATAGTCCATGCAACTACCACTTTGACGCTTCAAAAAGTTCATAAAGAGATTGTAAAACTAATCCATATGATTTGAGTAGTGTAGTCCAAATTTTCTGAAGAGACTCGATCAATTTATATGATGAACAGATTTAATTTAGGCTAGCATTTACTGTCAGAATAATTGTGCTGAGATTAATATTATGATCATTTTATTTTTATTTTTTTCTCTGGTAGTACTAGAAGGATAACTGTGACCTTTGACCTTAGTTATGTGACTGGAGGAGGGTTGCCAGGTCATTAGCCTGTAGTGAGGCTCTGTGCTCTGCTCAGTGTGTGTACCTGTATGTTCGTATGAGTAAAGTGCACTGAAACTCCACCAAAACCAATATTTACACTCGTGGTAGTGTGTTAAAATGCCCCATTTTTTTTTGTGTATTTTAGGCCCCATAAAGTTAGCATGTAGCAATATAGCAAGAGAAAGATTTCTTTTAAATGAAAGAGAAAGCTGTTGCACCAGATGTGTTTACAATTCTTGGGAGTTGCACAGTTTGAATTCAGTCTGTATTTGTGATTTTCCAACTATTTCCTTAGCTGCATTCAAGGACGGACCATCTAGAATGAATACACTAGAATTTCATTAGCAGTATGATCTAATTTAGCATTTCAGAAGGATGAAAACACTGTAAACTTTTAAAGGGTTAGTTCACCCAAAAATGAAAATTCTGTCATTAATTACTCACCCTCATGCCGTTCCGAATCCATAAGACCTTCGTTCATCTTCTGAACACAAATTAAGATATTTTTGATAAAATCCGATGGCTCAGTGTGGTCTCCATTGACAGCAAGATAATTAACACTTTCAGATTCCCAGAAAGCTACTAAAGACTATTTAAAACAGTCCACGTGACTACAGTGGTTCAACCTTAATGTTATGAAGCGAAGAGAATACTTTTTGTGCGCCAAAAACAAAATAACGACTTTATTCAACAATATCTAGTGATGGCCGATTTCAAAACACTGCTTCATGAAGCTTCGAAGCTTTACGAATCTTTTGGTTTCGAATTGGTTCGGAGCGCGTATCAAACTGCCAAAGTCACATGATTTCAGTAAATGAGGCTTTGTTACATCATAAATGTTTTGAAATTTCAATGGTTCACCTCTGGGGGGNTGATACGCGCTCCGAACCACTGATTCAAAACAAAAGATTCGTAAAGCTTCGAAGCTTCATGAAGCAGTGTTTTGAAATCGGCCATCACTAGATATTGTTGAATAAAGTCGTTATTTTGTTTTTGTTTTTGGCGCATAAAAAGTATTCTCGTCGCTTCATAACATTAAGGTTGAACCACTGCAGTCACATGAACTGTTTTAAATATGTCTTTAGTAGCTTTCTGGGCATTGAAAGTGTTAATTATCTTGCTGTCAATGGAGGCCTCACTGAGCCATCTGATTTTTTCAAAAATATCTTAATTTGTGTTCTGAAGATGAACGAAGGTCTTACAGGTGTGGAACGACATGAGGGTGAGTAATTAATGACATGGCTACTCAAACAAACCAATTGCAATTCTTTGGGTGCCCCTAGTGCTGCAGAAACGACACTTTAGATTTAACATTAGTCACTTAGTCTCCATTAACGTAATTGGATTTTTCCGCACAGATGTCAACAAACAAGACTTTCAGGGCTGGAGTGATTCAGCTGGATGTGTTTCAACAAGATTATCAAATAAATGCACAATGTTCTTTTTAGGAATATGCTGTTAAATCCAGTTTGTGTGCCGAACTATTTTGACTTTTTGGTCAAGTTTGTGTGTGTGTAATCGAAAACAGCTTTTGTTTCTCATGCAAACTGAATTATGGGGCTATTTACAGAATTTACAGAAAACACAAACACACAAGCTATTAACAACGTGGTGGCCACAAACATAAGATTTCAGCTCCATAAATACACGTTCATTACAGCTGTTGAGTCTCCTCAGTTTGTCATATGGCGACCACTGAACCTTCCACCAGATAGATAGATAGATAGATGGATAGATGGATGGATGGAAGGATGGATGTTTCTATCTCCTCTCCAGATGTCCTTCTTGAAACTGCTGCAGTGCTGGCTCTGTTTTCAGAATGTGAAATGTTTTCCTGACACATCAGGGATGGAGGAATTCAACTCCCTCACAGGCGAGTGCAAGCTGGATCTCTTCTCACACACACAATAGATAGACCCTTATATTACCGAATATCCCCTAAGCCAAATAGTTTTCATACTAAGCTAATGATATTTGGTGTAGTCTAACTGTAGACTTAACCCTGACACAAACTTGCTGACATTAGTATATTTAAATCAAAACCTGATTCAAATAATGAGGTACAGCTCACAAACCAGTGGTCGACGAATTACAATATATTTGTGAGGACATTTAAAGGTGATGATATACTGGGCAACTTTTTGAGCAATGTTGCCGGCCATTATGCTTGGGCACTTTCCCTTTGAGAATGGGCAACAAATTACTATCTAAAGTATCCAGAGAGAAATTTGTTGCCCATTCTCAATGGGAAAGTGCCCAAGCATCATCACTCTGAGACATTGCCCGGCAACATTGCTCAAAACGTTGCCTCGTGTATCATCGCCTTAAGGCCTCACAAATATAACAAAACAAATGCACGCAGGCAATAACACAACTCAGCTCAGATTCTATTGATCATTCACTCAAAAATGTTATGTGACTTTCCTGCAATTGTTGTGTGGAGTGAATCATAGCGTTCCCGTTCTTTTCTTTGCTCGTTACTGTGTAATCAGGAAAAGCTGGTGGATGCGTCCCACCGAGCGCAGCTGCACGGCCCGCGGTGCAGGGTCTCGGCTCGAGCTGGTCCCGTGTACCGCTTCTCTGGGAACGGATGGGAGCTTTGCACCAAAACATCTTAAAACAAAACATGGCCTTCGCTGCATGATGTCTTTTTACCAGGTCACAGATTCAGCAAAGTCTCATGGGAACGACACCTGTTGTGAAACAGACAGCGAGCTCATGGCCAAGAGAGGTGGCTGTTGTTATCTGCCGAATGAACACAATCCAGATTATTCCAGCATATGGCTAAAATATATTTCTACATTTTTAGCCTGATTTGTAAATTGTATGCTAATGTTATCAAAGGATCTCAAAACAATATACAGGTCCTTCTAAAAAAATTAGCATATTGTGATAAAGTTCATTATTTTCCATAATGTAATGATAAAAATTTAACTTTCATATATTTTAGATTCATTGCACACCAACTGAAATATTTCAGGTCTTTTATTGTTTTAATACTGATGATTTTGGCATACAGCTCATGAAAACTCCAAATTCCTATCTCAAAAAATTTGCATATTTCATCCGACCAATAAAAGAAAAGTGTTTTTAATACAAAAAAAGTCAACCTTCAAATAATTATGTTCAGTTATGCACTCAATACTTGGTCGGGAATCCTTTTGCAGAAATGACTGCTTCAATGCGGCGTGGCATGGAGGCAATCAGCCTGTGGCACTGCTGAGGTGTTATGGAGGCCCAGGATGCTTCGATAGCGGCCTTAAGCTCATCCAGAGTGTTGGGTCTTGCGTCTCTCAACTTTCTCTTCACAATATCCCACAGATTCTCTATGGGGTTCAGGTCAGGAGAGTTGGCAGGCCAATTGAGCACAGTAATACCATGGTCAGTAAACCATTTACCAGTGGTTTTGGCACTGTGAGCAGGTGCCAGGTCGTGCTGAAAAACGAAATCTTCATCTCCATAAAGCTTTTCAGCAGATGGAAGCATGAAGTGCTCCAAAATCTCCTGATAGCTAGCTGCATTGACCCTGCCCTTGATAAAACACAGTGGACCAACACCAGCAGCTGACATGGCACCCCAGACCATCACTGACTGTGGGAACTTGACACTGGACTTCAGGCATTTTGGCATTTCCTTCTCCCCAGTCTTCCTCCAGACTCTGGCACCTTGATTTCCGAATGACTTTGGACCACTGAGCAACAGTCC
Source organism: Anabarilius grahami (assembly GCA_003731715.1). Lineage (NCBI taxonomy): Eukaryota > Metazoa > Chordata > Actinopteri > Cypriniformes > Xenocyprididae > Anabarilius > Anabarilius grahami. The sequence goes on along the minus strand of RJVU01037554.1, from coordinate 4,210,941 downwards.
AGTGCTGCTTCTCTGTAGCCCAGGTCAGGCGCTTCTGCCGCTGTTTCTGGTTCAAAAGTGGCTTGACCTGGGGAATGCGGCACCTGTAGCCCATTTCCTGCACACGCCTGTGCACGGTGGCTCTGGATGTTTCTACTCCAGACTCAGTCCACTGCTTCCGCAGGTCCCCCAAGGTCTGGAATCGGTCCTTCTCCACAATCTTCCTCAGGGTCCGGTCACCTCTTCTCGTTGTGCAGCGTTTTTTGCCACACTTTTTCCTTCCCACAGACTTCCCACTGAGGTGCCTTGATACAGCACTCTGGGAACAGCCTATTCGTTCAGAAATTTCTTTCTGTGTCTTACCCTCTCGCTTGAGGGTGTCAATGATGGCCTTCTGGACAGCAGTCAGGTCGGCAGTCTTACCCATGATTGCGGTTTTGAGTAATGAACCAGGCTGGGAGTTTTTAAAAGCCTCAGGAATCTTTTGCAGGTGTTTAGAGTTAATTAGTTGATTCAGATGATTAGGTTAATAGCTCTTTGGAGAACCTTTTCATGATATGCAAATTTTTTGAGATAGGAATTTTGGGTTTTCATGAGCTGTATGCCAAAATCATCAGTATTAAAACAATAAAAGACCTGAAATATTTCAGTTGGTGTGCAATGAATCTAAAATATATGAAAGTTTAATTTTTATCATTACATTATGGAAAATAATGAACTTTATCACAATATGCTAATTTTTTGAGAAGGACCTGTATATATCATTCAACCTATGAATACTTACTTGACCAGCCCTGTTTATCCAATTTAGTGGAAGAAAAAATCTTGTATCTCTATCTGACGTCACATTCCTGTCAGACTAATTACTGTCAGTCATAAGCTCTTAAGGAAACGATGAGGGGGAGTTCAGGATACACACATTCTCAGCACAGTTAGCAGAACATAATGACACACACACACCTTTTTGAAAGGTGGATGGTACATTCCAGAATGGAGTCAGGTGGTCAGTGGGGGGAGGTTGAAAAATAACGGATTTGTGATGTCAGCCAAAAAGAAAGATTGTGTTAGAGGTGGAGCAATGCTATAATGATGAATCATGTAAAATAAGGCCATGTATGTGAATTCAAACGAAGAAAGTAAACAGTATGTAGAAGTAGATGTGCCCGTACACCGCTGAAGTGTTTCCATTTGCTATTTTATAAAAAGAAGGTCTTGTTTTCAAAGTGTTGCCAAATGTGTAAACTTTGCTCTATCTGTAATCGTAATCTTTTATTACATGTCACACTATGGGGGCCTATTTGTGTTGTTGTAAATGTCTTTTTCGTTTTCTAATCATAGTATCTGTGGAAATTCACAACATTACATTTCTAAGCTGTGTTTTGCCATTTCTTTTGTTCTTGGGAACCTTGCCTTATGCTTATCTGTAACAAAGGTATGTGTGAGAATATGTCCTACTGAAAAACTTGTTAAAGACACAACTTCCTTTACTTCAATGTCCTGTCAAATACACAGCACAGCTATAAATATAAAACTGTAGAAGCTGCAACAATTTTTCATTTAAGACAACATCTGGCTAACCTAAGAGAGATTTGAAATGTGTTCATCATGTGGTCCAGTTGTAAGTATTTACAGTGTCTGGCTTGTGTTGAGCTATTTAATCAGAAAACAAAGAAGGAGTTGCAATTAGCTGCGTTTTCCCTTCAAACAAAGTCTTTCCTCAAAGCTTTCCTCAGTATGCACTCAAACATTGACAATGTTATTTTGGACCAAGATGCAACAGGGCTAAGCAGATGAGAGGAAGACTGGTCATTTCCATAAGGTGCTGGACATTACAGATGCCCTTATATAGGTGCTTATACAGATTAGTTTATTGTTTGAGAGCTGATGAAACTCAACCATGTTCATTTAAAGGGCCTATTTGTAGAATTCAGAAACTCTTGTTATTAGCGACACCGGTGGTGGTTAAGTGAACTGCAGCCAGCAACTTAGTCACTGAATGTGATTCAAGACCTCTATACTCACAGCAAAGTTCTTTTTCATTTTTTACTTAGAACTGAAAAGAAGTTGGAAATACCTTTTGCAGCAATAAACTGTTATAAATATGAAAATATGCGCTGTGCGCTTTCCTCTCAACAACAACAACAACAAATGACCGCTTTGAGAAAACAGCAGTTAAGAAAGAATCTGAAAAGAGCGATGTGGATATGTTTGTTTGCACCATCTCTGCAATTCGCCGGCATCATGTTAAGTGAAGTGAAGTGAAGTGACGTGACATGTGGCCAAGTATGGTGACCCATACTCGGAATTTGTGCTCTGCATTTAACCCATCCAAGTGCACACACACAGCAGTGAACACACACACCGTGAACACACACCCGGAACAGATTTTACTTGTAGTTACTTGTACAGATTTTACTTGTAGTTACTTGTACAGATTTTACTTGTACTTACAGATGAGGTAAGTAAAATTACACTGTTATGATAGTTTGAGTAGCCTATATAGACTATATAGCCTAGATCTGGCTATGTGAGACTATAGTTTGAATGAATCCCTTTATTTTGCAATCCACATTGACATTACAGTACAGGGGTGCGTTTCCCAAAGCGAACTATTGTCGCAAGTTCCGTCATTACCAATAGAGTTCAGTGGGACTTACGACCATAGTTGGCTAACGATGCTTTCGGGAAATGCACCCCAGGATGGCTCTTTTTGGCATTATTGTCAACATAGCCTATATTATAAGCATTCATTTCATGTGTCATAGAACGATGAAAGGCTCTCTAGAGCGCGGGCGAACGTCACATCCATTTGATTTTTCTGGCAAAAACGTCCAGAGTTCTTCACATAAAAATAAGTCTACAGTACGGTGTACATTTTAGGACATCCTCAGATGTCAGTCATACCTCAGAATAATCAGATGAAACTACCTCAGAATAAAAGGCATCGAATGAAATGGACTCGGACAAAAATGCATCGGACTAAAAGGCATCATACCTGATATTTTATTCTTACAGATTTAATTAAATATTACACTGGTTAGGTTTTATACAGAAAAGAACATGGCGATTTTCACTTTGGTCTGCAGAAAAACAGCAATTATCTGAATTAAAATGTAATCGACCCTCTGACAGCAGAAATAAAGCTGTTTCCTCCTTGGTAACCTCTGTACACAAAGCAGCTGTGCTTATGACAATGCAGTCTAATAGCTCGATTTTTTGCTCTTTTTGGCATTATTGTCAACATAGCCTATATTATAAGCATTCATTTCATGTGTCATAGAACGATGAAAGGCTCTCTAGAGTGCGGGCGAACGTCACATCCATTTGATTTTTCTGGCAAAAACGTCCAGAGTTCTTCACATAAAAATAAGTCTACAGTACGGTGTACATTTTAGGACATCCTCAGATGTCAGTCATACAATGAAAAGGCGTAATGCCTCAGTAATGTCAGGTCTCGTACATTTAGGCATCAGATGAAACTACCTCAGAATAAAAGGCATCGAATGAAATGGACTCGGACAAAAATGCATCGGACTAAAAGGCATCATACCTGATATTTTATTCTTACAGATTTAATTAAATATTACACTGGTTAGGTTTTATACAGAAAAGAACATGGCGATTTTCACTTTGGTCTGCAGAAAAACAGCAATTATCTGAATTAAAATGTAATCGACCCTCTGACAGCAGAAATAAAGCTGTTTCCTCCTTGGTAACCTCTGTACACAAAGCAGCTGTGCTTATGACAATGCAGTCTAATAGCTCGATTTTTTACTTCCCTTTTGAAAATTAACCATGCTACAAATAAAACTAAAAACATGGTTATTGTAGTTAACCATGGTAACCACAAATTAACCATGGTTTTGCTGTAGTTTATTAGACTGGGTAAACCCAACCTGATCTGCCGGCGATTTGATTTCGCCCGGCAACTCAGTCTGGAAACCTGTACATTTATTTCTACTGCTTCTGTTACACTTTTGCGGGAACCAATCACAGACTGGCTTATCCACCTTGCTCGCTATTGGTGGGTATAACACGATGACGATAGAGAAGCGACGCCAAGCACGACCGTCAATCCAATTCCTTTTAATCTCTCGACGATGCTGAATGACTTCTTTAGTTTAGCAAACAAATCGCTCGAGTGGGTGTAAATACCACTCACTTTCATTTTTTATTTTTTTTTGCACAACCTGCAAAAATTACTCGATGCCATTGCTGCTTCTGCAAACTGCTGATCAATGCTACAAACCAATACAAACTAATCCTGTCTGGAGTTTTCGCGTCACTCTGCAAAGTTCGTCACCCGGATCGTTGATCTGATTGGTTGAAGGACTATCCAATTGCGCGAATAATGCTCGTTGATCACGCCTCTTGTGTAGTAGAAAATACTTACAGACTCCCCAGACCAATGTTCAATTTTAAATTGAGCTTGGTCTGGTGATAGCCAGACAAGTAGTTTATGGTATTTGTAGTAAAACTATTGTTATACAAATAGTATCAATCCGACAAAAAATCATAGTTACCACACTTTTACTATAATAAAACCATGGTTATTTTTCATAAGTGTTCACGATAGTTTGCAATGCAAGCTAGTTGCAATATGTTATTTAGCTAACTTTTTATACATGCAAATAAAACTAGCAAATAGTACAAATTTACAAAATAATCTCGGTGGGATTATGTTTTATACAACTTTGTGTAACATTTAACAGAAAACTGCATACATGTGACATCACATTGAGGCAGTTCGCTTCCTTCTAAATCCATTTCGTCTAATGCCTTTTAGTCTGAGGCCGCTTTGTCCAATGACTTTCTGTCTAAGTATGTTTCGTCTGATGCCTTTTTTTATCTGAGGCTGTTTTGTCTGATGCCTAGTTGTACGAGACCTGACACCTGACATCGTTTTTCCTGAGACCTGAAGCCTTTCAATGTGAGGCGCGATGCCGTTTTGTCCAGTGACTGAATCCTTTAGGTCTGAGGCATGACACCTTTTCATTGTATGACTGAGGTCTGAGGATGTCCTAAAATGTACACCGTAGTAAGGGCTTTCATAGACAACCTAGGAAGTCGGGGAAGGTCTTGTTTTTTTTCAAAAAAAATGTAAGTTTGGCTGTTCACATATTGCCAATAAAAAAGATAAAGACAACTGGCTATGGACAGAGGTCATGTAACAATATAACCAAAACATTTATCTTGAAAAAGAGAGAAAATTGAAAGAACAAGACTTGAAGTGGTAAGGTTTAGGGGGAAAAAGTTACATTTTCTTAATATACTTAAATTACTTGGTTCATTTTTGCATAATTGCATATTTTCTTGCAAAAGATATTTTCAGAAAATATATTTAATTTAAATTAATGTTTGATTTCAGATGGTACATTTAATTAATTTACCAATTAATATATTTAATCAATATTAATTTATTATATATAAATATGTCTTTTATTGCATTTGCAAATGTTTATATATCATTATATATCATGTTTTAAAATATTTTACTGGGAAAAAAATACAACATTGCTGATTAAGGAAATTATTTTTGCATTGCTGATTCACTGGGTGTCTGTGAGAAATCTGAAGGACTCATGAAGCATTGCAGATTTAATATGTAACAATAGTTGCTCATTAACTCTTTTTTTTCTCTCACTGACATGTTTCGCAACGTCGCTCCTGCAGGGAAATGACACACAGGTCAGAGCAAGAAATGAGAAGAGAGGCTGTGGGAACCTCTGCTCGCACACAAACACACACAAACATAAACCGAGCACGGCATTAGTGTAAAACATCCCAGTTATGAATGATCGATCAAGGTGTCAAAGGTAAATAGCTGAATAAACAAACATGCAAATAAACAAAAAACACAGAATGATAAAGTTTTTCTCACGAGGGTGAAGAAACCATTGCCATCAGTCACGCATGAATAGATAAAGGCGTGAAGATACAGGAAAGTAAAACTGAATACCTCATGAAGCATAAGGTGAATGAAACTGGCGGCTTGACAGCGTATCACTGCCTGCTGCTACAGGCCTGTTGGGATGCTAATATCAGTTTTGGGAAACATGATTGAGGTGCTATGATGTCACTGCGTTTATGGGTTCTGAGGAATTGGGAGAGCCTGAGATTCCTTGATAAAAGACACAGATTTTTTTTTTAACAGGTTTTGTCAGTGTCAACGCACTGCAGTATCACACCTCAAATGTTTCTTGACCACAAAGGGGTATGGAACAGATTTCAATATGCCAACAAACAACCTGCACATTTTGCTTCTGTAATGCACTGTTTCTCAAAGTGAAACCGCATTTTTGAGAAAAGAAAGACTTTAAAAAATTGGAATGACATGCATGGATGTCATTCCAATTGCAATTGTGCACAATAACATCAGTAAATCAGGACAATTTTGAATTTATGTTGACATTAAAATGTAAAAAATGTAATTCCAGTCCTGGAAAATGTACAGAACAACTAATCAGATAGTTAGATACTATACTAAAGAGATCATAGCCAATCTCAATTTTTGAGCCACACTATCATTCAAAAGCAAGCATTAAATTGATCAAAAGTGACATAACATTTATAATAAAAGATTTATATTTGAAATAAATTTATATTTATATTTTTTCAATATTGATAATAATCAGAAATGTTTCTTGAGCATCAAATCATCATATTAGAATGATTTATGAAGGATCATGTGACACTGAAGACTGAAGTAATTATGCTGAAAATTCAGATTTGATCACAGGAATAAATTACTTTTTTAAACTATATTACAATGGAAAACAATTTTTTGAAATTGTAAAAATATTTCACAATATTACAGTTTTTACTGTATTTTTGATCAAATAAATGCAGCCTTGGTGAGCAAAAGAAATCTTACCGACCTGTTACTCAACTTTTGAACAGTAGTGTGTTTACTTGTTCGTGAGGTAAGCCTCATGTTTTTTTGTTTTTTTTATGTGGATGAATCATACCTGCTTTCTTCATTGTCAATATATTGCATTTCATTCCATCCAGCAGAGGCTGAGGGGGCGTGTCCCAAAGGGAGGGGGTGGGCGGCTCCTGTTTAGGCCTGTGCCATAATCTATTCATGACTGCTCTTTAAGGAGAGTGAGACCCAGCTGCTCTAATTTAAAAATAAAGACCCCCACCTTTATCATCTCTATTTCACAGGAGATTCCCCTCCTGATCCTCTTTTCTTCGCCATCCCCCCCATTCCTGTCATGTTCTTTTCATTAGGGACTCCTCTAGCACGGACTGGGAGATGATTAACCGCTTCACGTTTAGCTTTGAAAAGAGCAGTTTGTCGTCCCGAGAAAGAGCCGTCTCCGACCAGCTGCCATTACAGGCATGAAAAGACTGAGGCTGTTTCTGTAGCAAAAACAATGGAGAACTAGCAGGGGTCCTGTGTTGTGATATTCATGGTTCTTGCTCATGAATAATATATGCATATTAACAGGACTGTCACAATGGCAACTTGTGCCGAAATGTGTAGCGAATGAACCTCATTAGAATGCAATCAAGTGAAGTACCGAAAATGCAATAAGGCAGAGACACCAGGAAAGAAGGTCAGAGAGCGATGCCTAATACGATTCAGACTGACAGTCTTTGGCATGCTGATGCTCAGATAATGTCTATGCAGGCTCATGGGAAAAACTGTCAGAGATCATGTGTATGCTGACTGAGCTGTATAAACCTAGACAGGCCAGACACCAATTTTAATTTTAGGTGAATGAAAATGACACTATACGGGATAGACGTACAGTCAGTTGAATGGATTGTCTTATGTGACTTGGTGTTCATTTTTGAGACAATGAAACAAAAATATGTCTTTGTAGTGGAAAAAAAATTATATGTTGCAAATGTGACATAGCAAATACAAATGATTTATTAATACATTTATATAAATGTATATTATTATATTATATATATATTATAATTTTTTTTTTCAAAGCACACATTT
>RJVU01037554.1:4185271-4202700 GCA_003731715.1 Anabarilius grahami | reverse complement strand
TTGAATCCTCATACCATTTGTTTTCGATTAAATATTTAACTTATTTATTTATTATTTTTGGGCGACAAAAATCGTTTTAGAACACAGGGTGGATGTTATTTCCACCCATCGCCCCGCCCACTCATGAATATGGAAGCGTCGCAAGTGTCGGCCACGCCCCTCCTCCGTGAACGCGCTGTATAGATGGAGCGTTCTCTCAGCCGCATTCGCAGCTTTTCCTCTCCAGCCCGTGGGCATTGTTGTAAAAACAGAAGGACAATACAAGAATAGAGTGGAGGATAATAGAGCCTCTAAAGGGGCATCAGGGAATCTGTCCTCTATTGGATCTGAGCGGCTCTGTCCTCGTGCATGAGGCACTATATGAGAGCCGTGTGTCGGCTGAACTTCTAGTTTCACAGCGAACAGACAGACAGAGGAGGCATGATTCTGAGACGGAGTCCAAGTTTTGCGGTGCTGTCCGTTCATGTGCTTTTGCGGTGCCTGTGGATGCGGGTACGTGCGGTTTGGCTTTTCATATGTGACATGTAATGATGCTTTCAGAACATTTACACTGTAGTAGATTTGAAACCAAGATGTCCTGTAGTTCTCATTTAAATTCGCAGTTTTTTTTTCTTGGATCTCACATTTTGCTTTAAAGTTTTTTTTTTAACAAACTTTTTCTGACAAATTTTGATTCTTTATGCACACCACAGCGGAAAACAACATGTTTGGACAAGATTTTGGCACTTGAGATATATATATATAGATAGATAGATAGATAGATAGAACCCACATGTCAAAGATTGGACTCTAATATTTATCGTTTTCCGTGTTTTTTGTTCCAGGTATGTGAGGCATCGGGGCATTTTGAGATGCAGGTTTTGTCCATGCAGAACGTGAACGGGGAGCTGCAGAGCGGCGCGTGCTGTGACGGCGCGCGCGCCGCGGCGGACCGCACATGCACGGCGGATGAGTGCGATACGTTTTTTCGCGTGTGTTTGAAGGAGTATCAGTCGCGGGTGTCTTCGGGAGGCCCGTGCAGTTACGGAAGCGGATCTACTCCCGTTATCGGTGGGAATACTTTTTCTGTCAAGCCTTTCGACGACACGAACGATAAATCCCGGATTGTGCTACCCTTCAGTTTCGCGTGGCCGGTGAGTTGAAAAGGCAGTTTTGTTATCAAAGGCGTTGGGAAATCATGATCTGATTAAACAAGTCGGCTAAACGTAGGATTACGGGAGACCGGGGCTAGTTGTCACACTCTTTAGGTTACTGCAGTAAATATTTCTCACGGTGGGATTATGTGTGGAAGTCAGTTTGTGTATTGACTATTTGTTGCCATTGAACATCCACACTGTAATTGTCCGTGAAAAAAGTTCAGTTTTTGTGACAACATGCCCCTATAGTGGGTAATTAAACTCTCTGTGACAACTTGCCCCGGTCTCCTCTACGCCATAACATTTCCATGAGCCATCCAGCGTCACATTCTGTTAGTAAACACACACAGTCTACATTTCCCAGGATTCTGATTACAAGTTGTTGTTTTGTGAACGGCGGTTCTGGCCCAGTTCACGTGCTCTGTGCCATGGCATTCCTGTATGATGACTCTCAGGTTGGACAGGGTTCGTGTTACCCCACCCTGGCTCCACCAGTATCCTCTCAAAACTGCAGGACAATGCGTTATAAAACACCTGAGTTTATCTCCAGCACCTACTGATGGACATTCAGAGGCTGTTTTACACACAATGGCCACAGGAAACTGCTTTAGATATCCAGTCAGGGCCACCATTGATCATTTAAGGGGGTTTATCTTGCTTATCTCTGTGTCTCTCAGTGAAACCTAGTGAGCTGCCTACCTAGACTGCATTTTTGGGTATCATAGGTGCCCTCCTTGTCCAAAACGTGCCTATAATGCTGGTAAATTAATGCGGTCTAGGTTGGTTCACTAGGTTTTGAGACACATCCAGTAATTGAACCTTCAAAGCATGCATTCACATAAAATTTTTATATGGCCAATTCTGATATGGATAACTAGGGCAGAGTGGACTTAATGCTATATACAGAAATAAAAAATAATAATAAAATGATTAAATCAACACCTATTTTACAAAATATTTACTTGAAATTCACTAGAGAACATGGTTATAGGGCGCATGCTGATCATTTCAAAATGGCCAGATATTGGCCAATTAACCACCCAAGCTGATTTATTAGTCTATGAATACTTTTTGCTTGTGATTGACCAATATACTGTACATTATTTGGCCATTTTGCGATTATCGCCATTGGCTGATAACCATGCTTGATTGGCAGAAGTGTTAGTTCACCAATGCTTTATTGTCAGTGCCAAAGTCTTTTGACAACCTTGTCAGTGAATAATATACATTTTTTTGGGTGAGTTTAAGTAAAGATTGTGCAAAACGAGTGCTCGTTTCAGCAATTTTGTGTACGTCACATTGGAAATATATTGACCAGTGACCAGAGACCACCTTCCTCTGTAGTCTAGACATTACAGATTTTTTATTTCTGAAAAATGGGATTACATAATCAACTAACTATACTATCTAAAGTATAAAAATATCCATATTTTACAAATTTATTTTTATCAAGTTTAACGGATTAATTATCAAATTATTTATTTCTAAATATTTTAGATTCAAAAAGTTGGCGTAAAGTGATTTAAAGTGTAAATCTATTTATTTTACAGTTTTTTTTTTCCAAGTTTCTTTTTTCAAATTGATTCATTTTCAAATTATTTATTGAATTATTTTAGTAATTATTTTGTAAAATAAATGTTTAATTGCATAAATTGTTAAAATTAAATAGTGTGATATCATATAGGCCTATGCCACACTTAAAAATAACCCAAGTTGGGTTAAATATGGACAAACCCAGCTTTTGGGTTGTTTTAACCCAGTGGTTGGGTTAAATGTTTGACCAAACCTGCTGGGTAGATTTATTTAACTCAGTTATTGTTTAAAAATTACTGTATTGCTCACTTAAAATGAACCCAAAATTGGTTGGAAATGAACATTTATTAATATGTTTAATACATGAACATTTATTGATAAGTTTCATAAATAATAATTAAACAATAAACATTTATTAAATTGCTTATTAATGAATGTTCACCTTTTGATTATTATTGTTGCCTCTAGTAATTTTGTCTGATTTTTAATTTCAACCTATTTTAGGTTCATTTTAAGCCAGCCATATAGTCATTTTTAATCAATAGTTGAGTTAAATAAAACTGCCCAGTAGCTTGGTCAAACATTTTACCCAATCGCTGGGTTTGTCCATATTTAACCCAACTTGGGTTGTTTTAACCCAGCATTTTTTAGAGTGCCGCTTTATATCGGCCACCTGCTCTCTAAGATATCAGCATCGGCCATCAAAAAATCTATATCGGTCAAAGATGCTGCCATGCAGCCACTGAAAATCTCTTATCAGAGGACCGCTACTTTTTTTAGAATGTCGCCCAAGGCTGATCTGATTCTGGCGTCCATTTTTCTCCATTCTGAATCTGAATGGTGGAATTGTTTTTGCTGAAGCCCATGTTTACTTTCACAACTAAGACCGAGCCGTCAATACGAGGTCAAAGCGAGTCAGTCTGATAGTCCAATTAGGGCCAGTTTCCGTGGCAGCCGCGCTCAAACATCTCACCCCCTGCCCACGTCGATCGGAGCGGTCTAGACCTGCCTCACAGCCGCTCTGAATGGACATTAATTAGACATTGTCATCTTGCATGCTTTCTTTTCCGTCACAAGTCTACCTAGCAATTGAACTGGATGCTGGATTGTGGGACGGCGGTTCAACAAAGCGGGTTTACAAAGAAACACAGGGGGTCTTTGCATGAGTGTGTGTGTGTTCTGATCTATCTGTTGTTCGTTTTTGCATCATCAGCAGTAGTCAGATGAAAATGCAGGCTGTGTGTATGGATGTTTAGGAGGATGTCTTGGTAACCAGCGTCCTGCTGTTAGTGAACTTGGAGACGCTGAAGACTAGAGAGTTTCTAGAGCGGTTGTCTTTAGATATTTCATACTTCACTCTTGTCTTTAATTGTTCCATAAATAACTTCTTGAAGAACCATTTTCACTGTATAGTGTTGTTGAGTTGCTTTGGAAATTAAAAAAAAGGTTATTTTATTACATTTGATAGGTTTTCGGATCCATGTATTGATCTCTCAGTCATAATAACAATCCTGTTCATTCATGTGAAATTAAATATGGCGACTCCTGAATGTCTTTAGTTTGTAAAACTCTTTTGTGATCCTTTTTAAAAGTTCAAGGTTGGTCATTCCGTGTCAAATCAACAAAATTTCGGTGACAGTTCAAAAATGGCAAAAAAGCACTTCTTGTGTTTTTTGCCTCAAGTTTGCATGCCTGTAACTGAAGAAGTATTAAAGATATCTCAATATTCTTTTAGATTCTGGTTCTTAACAAACTTTCCTTTTGGTATCTTCATTTTAAAGACCCTCAATGGTTCAATCCCAGAGATATGGGGATCTCAATGTGGCTCCATGAGTAAATTGGTAAATTTTACACATTTTCAGTGGTCGAAAACCAAATGTGGGTCACTTTGCATACAGCTGATACTTTTTTCTTTTAAAGAGGAATTTCTGAAGAACAAATAATGTTGAAACTAGAAATGTATCTTGTGTTTTTCTATCAACACAATTGCATAGACCATGCTTCTCTGAGTGCCAAAAAATTCTTTTTCCAAAGTTTGCGTGCCTGTAACTCTATCTATATCTTAATATCCTTCTAGATTCTCCAATAAGCCATTACAGAGTAAATACATATACATTGAGATATAAATATTGAATATGTTCAAACAAACATCTGTCAGTGTGTGAAGTGAGTGCTGTCTGAGAGGTTCTTCATGTCTTTCTCAAACGGTCTCCAATTCAAATCACTGAGGTGTCATTTGCAGATGAATCCTGTTGCTCTTCTGTGTCTTTCTGTGTGAGTTTGAACTTTGAATGGCCTGCGTGCAGCTCGAGCCCAAGCTACACACACACTCGTCTGAATTTACCTTCATTTGTGTGTGTGTGTGTGGATGGATGGATGGATTAAAGCTCATAAAGGCCCATAGATCCCTCAGACTGCAGAGGCAGGAAGAGTCGGCATTGTTAGTGTGCGTGACGTGAGGTCATCTCACTGACAGAGTGAATGTTTCTGCTCTCTCTTCTCAGAATCAGACTCATATTCTGAGAATCTTTCATGTTTTTTCCTCAAACATCATCTAACATCTTGTTGAGGATTTTCTCACGCATTCTTTCTCTCTCCTGTCTGTCCTGTTACTTATCTTCAGTCGAGATAGTGAAAGTGATGTCTGCTGATAAAGCAAAGAGTGATCAATCATTACAGTGTTTGTGCGGCAGCGTTGTATTAATGTTCCTAAAACATTCTGGAAAAGTTTGTTATAAACCCTTAACCCTGTGTATGCGAACCGCTTGAACGTATTGTTTCATAGACATTTGAACTTTGTTTCATCGATAGTTTCAGTCTTATTAATATAAACTATCATTCAAAAGTTTGGGGTCAGCAAGTTTCTTTTTTTAAAGAAATTAATACTTTTATTGAGCAAGGACACATTAAATTGATCAAAAATGATGATGTTTACAAAAGATGTTAACAGCAAATGCTGTTCGTTTGATCAAAGAATTCTGAAAAAAGTATCAGTTTTCACAAAAATATTGAGCAACACAACTGTTTTCAACATTGATAATAATAATCAGAAATGTTTCTTGAGCATCAAATCATCATATTAGAATAATTTCTGAAGGATCATGTGACACTGAAGACTGGAGTAATGGAAATGTTTTAATTAAACCATTTTTTTTTTATTGTCATAATATTTCACAGTTTTACTGTATTTTCGATCAAATAAATGAGCAGAAGAGACTTCTTTCAAAAACAATAAAAGATCTTATCAACCTCAAACTTTTGAAAGTTAGTGTAACTGTTTTTGGTTTTTGTAAACTTAAGATTAATGTATGCTTTTAAATGTTTATATATATTTTTTATTTTTTTTTACATTTAAAAGTTATAAACGTTTAAGTTCTAGATTCGAATTTAAAATCTCCCATTGACTTAAATTGATAGAATATTCTGAAATCTAACGGACAGTGATGGTGTCATCATATTATTTGCATATTGAATTGTGATTGGTTTTGCCTTTACTGCATATATTTAATCATTTAGCTCTAAAATTAGTATACATTTTGGTGGAAAATTATGTGATGAGCGGTTTATAATTTTCAACTCATACTTAAACTCACAAGTGTTTCTGTCAATTTTGTCTAAACCTCACCCATTTTTGCCAACTAGACAGCCTAGCTTAAATCAGCAGAATTAAGTGTAATATCATCAAATGTGAGATTTACTGACACTGAAGGCCAGCAGGTTGTCCTTATTGTATTCCACTGGATCATTGTGAATGAAAATAAATGAACATTTGAACATTTAAGGTGATTCTTGGGAGTGTGGTGTGTATTGATGTATTCATATGTCTTTTTTTCTTTCTTTCAGAGGTCATATACGTTGATTGTGGAGGCTTTGGATTTCAATAATGACTCGAGCACTGGCAGTAAGTATATCTCTCTCTCTCAAACAAACACACACACACACACTTTGTTCTGTATGTTTGAAGAGAGTACAGTCAGAAAGTGACAATGAAAGCGTGTAAAAGCAGCATACTATTTGTGTGTATTTGTGTGCATTTCTGTGTGTGTGTGTGTGTATGTTGTGGATGGCTGGCAAACACATCCTGTTACTAAACCGCTGCCTGCACCTGCTTGCATTCATCAGTCTTTTAAACACATTTTTATAAGCATGAGACTACTCACACACACACAGCAGTGAGAAAGTAGGAAATTTGGGTCATTACTTGCAATAGTTTGTGTAGAAACGAAGATATGTGTGTTCATTATTTATTTCATTCAGATCTAAGTGAACGATGCCTGTGCCAAATATGAACAGGAGTGCAAATATTGACTTGTATTTAACACCAACATGTCAAGTAGCCTTTAGCATGGGTCCAGCTTCTGTAGTGCACCGTTCATTAACACACACACACACACACACACACACACACACACTGGTAAATGACACAGCAGTAAGCATAACAATCAAATGACTATTTTAGCTGCTATTTAATTAAGTTTTCAAGGTGTAGTACTCTATACTATATAATTATACTAATTCCACAGTATACTGTGCATAATTAATAAACTGGGCATAATATTTGCTGTAATTTTCCTTTTTAAATCATTTTATATATGTAAATATTTACCATGACAGTTTTCCCTCTTGCACTATGGTGCGATGTTTCCAGCATCATGCGCGAGTGTGAAGGTCCGTCTCGCTCTCAGGTAAACAGCGAGGAGAGGTAACAGTGAGATCTCAGGTTTGGCAGCCTGACACTGATGCCTTTCCTCCTGTATTTCTGAAGGACAGGTTTGGGTCAGGACAGTTAGTTCTCCTAAACCACGAGCCACACACACTTCACACGCTCCTCTCACAATTTATAGCCCTTCGGCCAAATACCTCACTGCTGTGCTGGATACTGGCCTGCCCTGAAAAAATTACTATGGTATTTCTCTGCACATAAGAACAATAGTAAACAAAGAATATAGTACACTGCTCTTAAAGGGACAGTTCCCCCCAAAAATTAAATATCTGTCATCATTTACTCATCCTCATGTTGTTCGAACTGCAACTTTAAAACACAATAAACACAACAAAACAGATATTAAAGAGGATCTATTTTTTCCTTTTCTTTAGTATGTAATTTTGCTGTTTAAGGACAAAAAAGTTCTGCAAAGCACAAAGTCACTCCAAAGGGAGTCATTCTCTATTATTGAGTTTTCTTCTGCGAACAAACACGTTACAATATTCCTCATTTAAATAATTCCTGCCCAAAGCATATGCAGAAAATAAGGGGCAATGCCTGGTTGAGTTAGTAGTGTGTTGAAACTCACGGTTATGGTAAGGGGCGTGACATTTCCCAAACACGCTCGAAGTGGTTGACCAATCACAACACACTGATCCAGCCAACCAATCAGAGCACATTATGCTTTTCAGAAGGAGGGGCTTCATAGAGACAGGAACTAAACAGAGCGTTACTGACAGACTGGAATGAGAGGTGCTGCAACAATGTCAAAAATGTGTTTTTTGAACATACAAGCATGAAAATCTATTCTAGTACAGCCCAAAAACAAAGAACTTTTTTTTACAAGACTTTGTAAAAGGACATAATAGGTCCTCTTTAAACAGAATCTCCAAGCTGCTTTTCCATTCAACAAAATTAGAGGATGACAGTTAAGCTCCAAAAATGATAAAAGGATTAAATTTAGGTATATTTGCTCTTCAAAAGACTTATAGATATATATACCTTTAGGTATAGAGTACAAATCATATAAGGGAACATTTATGATACTTTAATTATGCTTTTTGTCATTTTGGGGTCTATAAATCATCTACTTTTGTTGTATAAAATAGACATTCAGCCTAAAATCTCCTTTTGTGTTTCATGGGGTCATATCCTATCAGAAACCTTTCACCTTAAAGCCAGTACTCAAATCTGCTTGTTGCGAACAGACTGTGTGTGCGTGTCAGAGAGTTGTGTAAGCTAGTGGAATAGTTTCATAGTCGCGCCAAACACAAGCGTAATTAAACTACAGCTGCACCCTAAAGTGTCCAGTTCTTCCTGTTTCTCTCTCCTCTAGGCATTAATGGACAAGTAATAGAGAAAGCGGTCCAGTCGGGCATGATCAACCCAAACCGTCAGTGGCAGCTTCTGAAGCACAACGGCCCTGTGGCTCAGTTCCAGTACCAGATTCGGGTGACCTGCGACGAGCATTACTTTGGCTTCGGCTGCAACAAGTTCTGTCGGCCCAGAGATGACTTTTTTGGCCACTATACCTGCGATCACAATGGCAACAAGACCTGCTTGGAGGGATGGGCTGGCCCAGAATGCAACACTGGTAAGGGGCGGGGCCTTGATGGTGGCCGTTTGACACACTTTCATTGCTGTTGTGCATGGATTATGGATTACACTAGAGGTATATAACCGTTGGGGTCAGAAAGAATTTGTAAATGTTTTTGAAAAAAGTCTTATGCTCACCAAGTCTGTGTTTATTTGACCAAAAATACAGTACTATTTTGAAATATTTAATAAGAATAATTTAAAAGAAATGTTTTCCATAATTTATTCCTGTGTTCAAATCTGAATTTTCAGCATCATTACTCCAGTCTTCAGTGTCACATGATCCTTCAGAAATCATTCTAATATTATGATTTGATGCTTAAGAAACATTTCTGATTATTATCAATATTGAAATCAGTTTTTGCTGCTTCATATTTTTATGGAAACATGATAAATTTTTTCATGTTTAGCATTTATTTAAAATAAAAACATTTTGTAAATTACTTTTACTAAAATATCCAAACCTGAAATACTACAAATTAATACAATTTTAAAAGTAATGAACACTTATGTACTGAATATAATTTTTATAAATATTTTAACATGCATTGTAATAGTTTTATAAACTTTCTAATCGTTGCAAATTTTTATTTTTTAAGAAAAATCACAAAACACTGGAAAAGTTAGGGAAATTCATGGTTTAAAAAGTGTGGGAATTGGATTCAGGCTTGGTCAGACTGGACTTATAATGGCTCTGTATCATTGACCTCATAGGGATGTTGTTATTTGAGATTGTCACTATCACAACAAAGCTTTGGCTCTCTCTCTTTTACACACACACACAGACACACACAGCATCCCGTCTGACAGCTAGTGTGTGTTAGTGTTTGATACGGTGTGGGTTTGCAACAGTATTAGGCTGGATTTTATCTCTGTAATAGTGTTTATTCCCTCATTCATTCCCGCATGAAGAAACATGAGTGGAGGGCAGGAGAAATGACATCATGTTGGCAGAGTGTGTGATGATGTTCCGAGCGGCTGAATGGCGTGATGAGAGAGAACTGCTGAGATCACACAGATGGAGCTGATAGCAGTAACCATATTCCTCTTTCTCTCTTGTTTTCTTAGCGATCTGTAAGCAGGGCTGTAGCATTGAGCATGGCTCCTGTAAAGTGCCTGGAGACTGCAGGTAACATATAGCATTTATTTATACAGTTTTAATCGTTTGAATGACTTTGTTCCAAAACCAGGTGAGCTGACTCAACTGTCCAAATATACTGTCCAAGGGCAGCATGCTAAATAAAAGCTTAGAACCTCATAAGTAGACCCAAACAAGGCTACTCATTAGTAGGGATGTGCCCGAAGTGCCCCACTTAAAATACAACTAAGATATAGAGGACAATCACAAGAGCCAATGGCATTTAAATGCGTGCATGCATGGGTTAGATTAATGAACTCATGGTGCATACGCATATACAATGACAATAATGCCTGTAAATATAATATTGATGAATAAAATGCAATATTTTACGATTCTTTGCATCAGTTATCTTTTTAGATAAAAACAAGGGCTGAAAATTATGCATTTAAATTACATTGGCTACTAATAATATAGTTAGCGATAATAATGTTACCAAATAAAGTTACTTAAGCATACACTGAGTCCATATCATATTCCCATGTTCATTTATATCTCTGATGAGGAATGATGCTTCGGTTGACAATAGCAAACATTAGATCTTCATGAAGGTCGAGTGTTGTTCCACACAGAAAGAGAAGGCAGTTTTTGAGCCATTTAGTCCCCCAGTTGTGTTTTGTATGGATAAAGAGATCCCTGTGGATCACCGATGAGCCTGAACTGCATAATCAACAGGAGAAAGATTGAAAATCAAAGATTGCGTATCTCCGCGTATCTCGTTGAATTACCACACAGAGGTAACGTTACACAATAATATAACAAGGATGTTTTCTTTCGTCTCTGATAGACCACCATCTTCTCTTTAATAAAAAAAAAAAAATCTATTATATCTTGCCAAGCTTCATATTTAAGTTTCTTCTTGCACCTAATGCAAATGTCGCTAAGACTGGAAGGGCATGAGCGGAAATAACCATGCGCACAGTTGCATCGCCGCAGCTCGCCGGCGCCATCTTATGCACCTAGTCCATGCTTTTGCGTTCTCTCGCAAAAGTTTCTTGGTGGAACGCGAATGTTTGCGAGCGAATGCCAAAGCATTGAACTATAATTTCTGAAATCCTGTCTAGGTCGGCAGCTCACTAGGAATTGCAACAGAGCCACATTATACGTCAGTGACTTCATGTTACAAAAAGTGTGTGTCTTATATTCAGAGGTGATGTTCTGCCCTTCACAGGTGTCTGTACGGCTGGCAGGGCGAGTATTGTGACCAGTGTATTCCTCATCCTGGTTGTGTGCACGGCACATGTGGCGAACCCTGGCAATGCCTGTGTGACACCAACTGGGGAGGGCAGCTCTGTGACAAAGGTATTCTATTCCGTTCTGTTCCGTTCCGTTCCGTTCTATTCTATTCTGTTCCGTTCCATTCCATACCATGCCATACCTTGCCATTCCATGCCATGCCATGCTATTCAGCTTGGCTTATTTGTTAAGTTGTTTTATCTGATTTAGACTTGAACACCTGTGGCACGCGGCAGCCCTGTCTCAATGGCGGCACCTGCAGTAACACCGGACCAGACAAATACCACTGTGCCTGTCCTGATGGATACTCTGGACAGAACTGTGAGAGAGGTGGGTCACACACAGACAGACATACCTCACATGAGTGATGTCTACTGCAAACATCTAGTATAAAAAGAGAGGGAGTAGGACTGGAAGTGGCACAGACTGATTGAACTTTGTGACATGAGCTCAGCTTCCTTCCTTTAGATAATTATGAAACACAAAAGCCTGAAGATACATCATGATTTCTCCATATTTACACTACAGTTTAAATGTTTGGGGTCGGTAAGATTTTTAAATGTCTTTGAAAGAAGTCTCTTCTGCTCACCAAGGCTGCATTTATTTGATTAAAAACACAGTAAAAACAGTAATATTGTAAAATATTATTGCAATTTTAAATAACTGTTTTCTATCTGATTATATTTTAAAATGTAATTTATTCCTGTGATAAAAGCTAAATTTTTTAGCATCATTACTCCAGTGTTCAGTGTCACACAATCCTTCAGAAATCATTCTAATATGATGATTTCATACTCAAGAAACATTTCTGATTATTATCAGTGTTGAAAACAGTTGTGCTGAATCATATTTTTGTGTAAATCGTGATACATTTTTTCAGGATTCTTTGAATAGAAAGTTCAAAAGAACAGCGTTTGCATGAAATTAGACATATTTTGCAACATTATAAATGTCTGTACTGTCACTTTTGATCAATTTAAAAAAAGTATTAGTTCTTTTGAAAAAAAAAAAAAAAAACTAACCCTAAACTTTTGAACACTAGCGTATGTATTTGATGTAAGGAATATTCCACATTCATGGAAGATCTGGAGAAAAACCATCTTGGATAAAATACTGATTGATTAGAATTTTCCAAAGAGAAGAAAGTTGTTCAACAATGGTCCGGCAGAGGTTTTCTCGAGTGCATGATTTGTATGTTTAGGATCTGAATCGCTCGTGTTGCTTATCAGCGAGTCGTCAAATTAAGCATGTATCATGTTGCCGTTTAAATTGGCGAGAAACTCAATTTTATTTACTCGCCAAAGCCAGTTTTTATTCACATTTGGCTGCTTAACTTTGGATCCTGCTTGTCAGTGTTGCATATTCCTCTTTTTCGATTCATTCTGGATTCTGTCATCTGTCTGAGATTGGTTCAGTCACTAAAAGTCAGAAGATGCCCTGCCAAAAACAAGCACACATACACTTGAAATACCAATCAAGGAGTCGGTGTCCTGGCCAAGCCAAAGAATGCAGTGTGCATTAATTTGATTTGAGCAGAAAAATCCATGACATCGTGTGCCTGCTCTATCGCATATGTGTGTTGGAAAAATAGCTCTGGTTGGTTTGGCATAATGTGTCTCCTGTCAAACACACTTCACCAGGCCATCCAGGACGCAATAATAGAGATTTTTTTCTGCTGTTTTCGTTTTGTTCTGGTGTGCTTTGGTTTTTTGTTTATCCTTTTTCTTGTCATGTCTTATTGGAAATAAATGCTCATAGCCTCTTGCTACACTCCTCTGTTTTTGTTGGTGGTCTCTGTTCGGTGTGAGAAAGGCCAAAGGGGCTTTCCCGTCCACTGACTGATCTGATAAAGAGCGATAGACCGAAGAGAGGGAGTGACTGGGAGATTGAAAGGGGGAAAACCAAGATGTGACCCTGCCTGACTGCCTGTGAACTCCTAAGAGAATATGATTTTGAGACAACAAAACTGATACTGATTCATCTCTCTCTCAATTTAACATTCATTTGACCCTTTGCTAAACTCTGTCCCCCTTGATAAACTCTGCCCCCCCCCTTACCGCTCGCTTTACAAAACTCCCCGTGATTCAGAATTGGTGAAAGCACAGTTTTCAGTAAAGCTTTCCAAACACAGAGGACTTACATACATGCATTAGAAAACTTTTTTCTTTTCTTTTTTTGTGGCAGATATTTGTGAAATGTTAGTTCAATCATGATAACTCTGAATAGTTTTAGCATGTTATTTGGTATTTTGTCTTGGCAAACTAGATCTGCTGCTTTCTACTGTTGATTATTGCTGCTGCAGATCAAGTATGGACTTGCTACTGCTAATAGATACACAGACACGCTGCTGTGAGCATGTAAGATATGCTGCTGCTGCATGAAGAGATATCCATGAATCCCGTAGCAGATCTAGGCAGGTGGAGCTGGGGAGGTGGAGGGGCTCAGAGGATCTTTGATAGTGCACTGCAGGACCAGTTTATGGCGAAAACTGAACCAGACTGTTTAAATGTTGAGCAAGCAATCTCATTGGCTGCAGGATCAGCAGAGGCCAATCAGCTTGTGCCGTGTGATAATGATATGATTGCTGCAGCCTTGCAGATTGCATGTAAAGGGCCTTTAAGCCTGTGCCATCTAGAGTTTCATGACTGAACTAGATATTTCATTGATGCAACTGTACATTTGTATTAAACATATTTTTAAATTTAGTAAAGTAGTTTTTAATCATTTTAGTTTTAGTTTAGTGCTGCTAGAACAATACCAAATGAAAAGAAGTGGCTACTAACTAATAAATAAATAAATGTACATGAAATATTGATTTGAATTTAAATGATTCCATTACGTGAGTAGAAAGAGACCGTGGAGCCTTAAAATGTCATGAAACAGGCAGAGGCATACAGTGCTGCTGGAATAGGAGATTTTCTCATTGTTTGGCAGATGTGTGGTCCATGTGTTTTATTTTGGGGTAGAATGTCTGTGTATTTTGTGCATTCCTTCAGAAAATGCTGTTCTGTCTCAGTTTTGCTTTGATTGTGTGTGGGCACATTATAACATCTCTTTCTCTGGCTCTCTATAGCGGATAATGCCTGTCTGTCTGAGCCGTGTTTGAACGGAGGAAGTTGTGTGGAGTCCAGTCAGGGGTTTGAGTGCCAGTGTTCGCCGGGCTGGACAGGACCGTCCTGCAATATCAGTAAGCCTTCTCCACAACAGCTCAAACTGCTCAGATTTGCCTTCAGTCATAGGTCAGCAATTTTCATACTTTAAAAGAAATCAAGTTGACATTGAAAGAGAGCGCCGAGCCGTGTATAGAAACCAGAATATCATAGAGACTTGGAGGTGGGCTCTTCTGACTCGGGCCAGTAACATTTGAACCACTCACAACACTCTAGTAACATGACGGGGGACAAGTACCACGGGTAACATCTGAGACAAAGATATTATCCTGAAATGAAACATAACTCAGAACTTCAGAAGTCTCTTAAAACATGATGCAAATCTCCTTTGGGTTTTTCCTCTTCCTCAGATGAAGATGACTGCAGTCCAAACCCGTGCAATCACAGCGGCGTGTGCGTGGACCTGGTGGACGCATTTAAATGCATCTGTCCGGCGCAGTGGACTGGAAAGACGTGTCTCATTGGTGTGTGTCTCTTCTTTACCCCTCTCTGTGCCTCCTCTCCAGCAGTGCGCCTTCCCCTCTCTTTCTTTGAGTCAGGGTGTGTTTGTCCAAAAATCCAATTTCCGTGGTAACCGAGTCCGCTTTGGAAGAATTTAAGTAACAGACCACCATGAGACCCCACCGCTGTTTCATACTAGAGTGCATTTACAGTCCATTAACACACACACACACACACACACACACATAGTCGTACAAATTCTTCAGGGATGTTTGGCTGTATGTGAATCTGTCTGATTGTAATTTAGACTACGCTCATGCTGATTTCTTTTGTAATTTTTGGCCCAGATGCTAATGAGTGTGAGGAAAGCCCATGCATCAATGCCCATTCCTGCCGGAATCTGATTGGCGGATACTTTTGCGAGTGCCTCCCTGGTTGGGCAGGACAGAATTGCGACATCAGTAAGTATTTCATGATTTAGAATTAAAGCAGTCAGAGACTGACTTCTTAGGGTCGGTTCACACAGAATGCATTTTTGCTGTTAAAAACATGAGACGCAGGTCAGTGGAATGAAAAAAAGATGCGTTTTTTAAAAGTTAAACTACTTTTAATTTGAGCGCAGCATTTTTAGAATGCCGTGTCACGTGCAAGATGCTGCAAAATACACAAGCGTAATGGTTAAAGATGTCTGTCTAGTGCGTTTACATTGAAAAACAATGGAAAAGTAGCGCAGTAGAATGGAAAACGCATTCAATGTGAACGGCCCCTAAGGAGCTCTAATAAAGGTCTGCATGTTCATGGTCAACAAGTGCATTTTCAAACAAAACTGCACAATTATATCAAGATGTTCATATTGCATAAAAGTGTTTGGTAGTAATTAACTAAAAGTTGTGATATTACTCGGTGTTGGTATTGTTAACTAAAATTGAAACTATTATATTTTTTAAATTGAAATAAAACTGAAATAAAATTTAAATGTTAGATGAAAAACTTAAACTTTAAAAGCTTTAACTTAAACTTATTTATTTCATTTAGTTGCCAAGGTAAAATTTTAAGTACTAAAATGACTAAAACTTAAGATTAAAATCAATTAAAGCTGAATAGAAATATAAAAAAATGACAAAAGCACAAAATTACTAAAACTAAAATTTAAATGAAAACTGAAAATATAAAAATAAAAGCCAATTCAAAATATTGAATATTATAATAGTATATAAATGATACTAAATAACACTAATATTGCTAAAATATTTTTGTGAATTTAGAAACATGACAGAAGTTCAGCTGTTTTCAAAACAATCTTATTTGTCCATGATTTTGTCATATTTTTCCGACAAATAGTGGTTAAGTGTGGGAAAAGGCAGCGTCAGTCCTTAGCAAGTTCATTGAAATGAATCAGTTCCAAAAAAATTATTCACCAAATCATTTGAGTCATCATTCTGGTTTTCCTACAAATCCCAGTATGGCATTTGACCAAACTCCTCTACCATTTGCAGTACAGACATGCATGATAATACCTCAAATCATGCAGGCGGTTGAGAAGTTTTTTGTTGTTGTTGTTTTTTCAAAGTGACCAGACTTATAATTTTTATCTGGCTGATGATAAACTGAGCGAAATGACTCCTGTAGACTTACATTGAGGAAGGAACTGGAGCAATATCTAGATACCAAAATATCAGTCTTGGCAAACTGCTTTGCCATTTGTCTGTTAGTTTATTCAATATTATAGATAATTCTATTAGCTTTCAGCTGCTAGAAGAGTCCAGTACTCTAGAACAGTCTTCTCTGTTTTACCTTGATTAGACCCAATATTTTATGCTCTAAAATCAGTGTGTGGGAAATGCAAAAAAGTGTGCTAATATGGAGCCTAATGTTGCTTTCTTGGCATGGTTTATGAAATGTGAACTGATATTTTGATGGATTACCCCCCGCAGACGTCAACGACTGCCATGGACAGTGTCTTAACGGAGGGCTGTGTAAGGTAAGGCCTCACATGTTTCCATTGGGTTTGGCAGATAAAGCCCCCCAGACTCTCTTTCTCCATGTCTACCGCTCTGTTTCTATCACCTCCATCCATTCTTGTTTAAAAATAGTAGAAGCTGAGTCATACTTTGGAGAATGTACATAAAGACAAAGTGGTCAAAAAGACAGAGTGAGTTTGTAAAACGATCAGATTACCATAAACATTCTTGTCTCCTGCCCTTGTCTCCTGTTCATTGTTTTTTTGCTCTTTTTGTATACTTTCTTCACTCGCTCTCAGCGCTGTAGTCCAGGCTGATACTTGTACAGCTGGAATGCATTAGGACATTGTCTGAGCCAGTTAGCTATAAAAACACAGCGAGTAAAGACCTAATCAGTACTGACAATCCCATGTTTGATTTGATCTAATGCAACATGTTGTAATGGACTTTAGGATATTAGTCCCCTAGACTGCAAGAAAGGAAAATATCCTTACTAGGGGTGGGCGATATTGT